>CM045741.1:34752515-34765015 GCA_024760905.1 Plotosus lineatus
GTGCACACACACACACACGCATGCATGCACTGTATTATAGGATATGTTTCAATATGGTCGTACAACCTGCTTAGCATCGCATTGACAGCTGAGGGTTATGTAACCTTCTTTAAGTAGTAACATGGAAGTAAGTTACAATAATGTGCAGATGCTGCTCCATAATACAGTCAAGCATATTAAGAGGCGGCCTCGCCCCCTTTCTCATATCTCTACTGGCTATCCAGTTCTCTCTTCGAAGAAATCATTTAAATTAAACAAATAGTACACGTTTGGAAAACTGAAATCCTCTTTTAAAACGTGGGCAGATGACAACAGCGGCAATCATAAAGACGATTAAAACTGACATGTGAATGTGCAGATGGAGCAGATGCACACATGAAGGAATGACTGTTATTCTGCAGTGCTGCCATATAGATCAAGTCCTTTTTAAAGTACAGAGATTTGTAATCGTGACACTTTAATTGAAGGTTCCTGACAGGTCTGTGTTTAGTCTACGCTACACAGAGACACTAATGTTAGAAAGGCAAGACAAGCAGTCACAAAACCTCCCAAACCAAATAGGTTCAGCGCTTTCTTTATGTCTCACCATGCTGATTTATGAAGGAAAACTTCAATAAGCCACCGGGTATGGCAATTAGGAATAAAGAATACAGTTCATTATGGGAGCAGCACACATGCTCACAATAGGACAGAGTGGATGCTCTGAGTGTGCAGGAGACACACTCACAATGAGTTTGTGGATCAAGGGACAAGAGGGCATTTCATTAAGTGATGATGTAGTCCAGGATATGACATGGAGACTTGCTAGAGGATATTATCTCTTTCAGGATGAATGCACTGCTTTCTCTGAAATACCAGCACCGAGGGAGCGTCTACGGTTATGGAAGGTTTAAAATTGCCTGTGGAGAATTTGCCAACAAACACACAAAGGAAATATCTCAGAGGACAAGCACTGAACCAAAATGCTTTGTGTACATTAACCCAATACTGTATGAGAGTTATGCAAATGCCTGGAGGCAGTGGTGGCCTGGAGGTAAAGGGCACTGGATCGCTGATCCTCAGGTTGGGGTTTGAGTCCCACTTTCCACAAGGTTGTCACTGCCCCCCCCCCTTTCAGTGAACTGGGTTATCAAAGGCCGGCCATGTCTCTCACTGTCTATGGTGTGAGGTTTATGTAAAAGAACCATTGCTGACTTTCGACAAGAGTAGCTGCATGGCCATCGGTGTGTTTCTGCCCCTTGCTAAAGGGTTGTGTCAGGAAGGGCATCCGACATGAAAACCTATTCCAAATCAAACATGTGAATCAGATGATTCGCTGTGGCAACCCCTGAAAAAGGGGGAAACGCCGAAAGGAAAATGAAGAATTTATGCAAATGCCTGGGGTTGGAAGGTGGGGGATGGGGGTTGGTTGTACAGACAGTCTTCGACTTCCGACCGCTTTTGATTCCGGCAGCCCGGTCGTAAATCGATCTGGTCATATGTCGACTTTCCATCCAAATAAACTCACACCAAACAAAAACAGATGAATAAATCTCGCGCATTTAAATCTATACATCTATTTTCAATTCCACGTCACTGTGACACACAGCGGAGAGCCAATCCTTTCTGTACTCCACTGTGTGGGCGGGTCCGATAGCTTCAAACTACAATTTTATTGGATTATAACAACAGCCACAGACAGCGCATGTTGTTTGAGTGTCTTCCTTTCGGCTTTTTCCCTTTTACTCAGGAGTCGTCACAGCGAATCATCTGATTCGCATGTTTGATTTGGCAGAGGTTTTTACGTCGGATGCCCTTCCTGTCACAACCCTTTTAGCAAGGGACAGAAACACGCTGACGACTTTGCAGCTACTCTTTACGAAAATCAGCAATGGTTCTTTTACATGCCTCTCACCATAGACAGTGAGAGACATGGCCCGCCTTTGATAACCCAGTTAGCTGCACTGGGGGGGGGGGGGGGGGGGGGGACGGGACAGTGACAATCTTGTGGAGAGTGGGACTTGAAGCCCCAACCTTTGGATCAGCGATCCAGCGCCCTATACCACTAGACCACCACTGCCCCACCGCATGTTGTTTGAGTAAATACATCTATTTTCAATTCCACGTCACTGTGACACACAGCGGAGAGCCAATCCTTTCTGTACGCCACTGTGTGGGCGGGTCCGATACCTTCAAACTCCAATTTTATTGGATTATAACAACAGCCACAGACTGCGCGTGTTGTTTGAGTAAAGAAATAAATTTCCCTCGTTTTGATCGGCTCATTTCCACGAAGCCAAGCACAGCTGGCGAGCAAACACAAATGGACAGACATGGAAAAACTTCAACCCGCAGACCAGCTGATTGCCAAAACTTGGGACGCGCTTCCTGTCACAAACACTGCAGCGTGTGAGTCCAATAAAATTAGAGTTTCAAGGTATCGGACCCTCCCACACAGACAGGATTGGCTCTCCGCTTCGCGCCACAGTGGCGTGGCATTGAAAGTAGATGAATAGATTTGCTCGGAGCTCTGAGTAGTTAGAAAGTGAAGCTGCATCATCTCCTGCTTGGCTTTGTTAAGATGCTGGCACTGCCGGCAGCACAAACAACTGTCGTACGCAACACTTGCACTGCACCGCCATGAATCATGCTTCACAACTTTTGCGGTCGTAAAGTCGATCAGACGTAACTCGCATAGGTCGTAAGTCGACGACTCGCTGTATAGTCATACTGATGTTTCTGCATCTTCAATATTTGTTGTAGCAAATGAAGACATGAAGAAGATCCTGTCACAGACATTACTTCAATTAATCACATGAGTACCCATCAGATTGATTTCTGTTATTGCGGGGTTTAAAATGGGAATCGATGGTAACTGGAGCATGCTGACATTTGTTTATTGCTTATTGTTACACTTTAAATTACACTAAAGCACTGCTGAATTCACAAAAATAAATTGGTCAGGAAGGTGTTGATTTATTTTCTACAAATCAGCAGCAATGCATTGTGTGTTCTGACTCCTTTCTAACATTTTCAGCAGTTTGTTCCACAGTAGTTCCTCTATAGGATCAAACCAGAGTGACATGACGACACTCCTCATGCATGGTCATCCCGGTTTCCTTAACACAAAGCAATGAGGAGTTCAGCTCCACCTGCATGAGACGCTAGTGCATTGCAGGTCATCTTTCCAATATTTTTACTTCTGGGTGGTGTTACGTATGCCAAATGAATTCTATCGGACGAGCCCCCAATTTTGTTACGTACGGAATTTAGAGGTAAATTGCCCCATGAAACCAGTAAAGCACGACAAACCACGACAAACTATTTATAATTCAATAATATAAACAAGGCAAGGCAAAATAATACTTACAGCTTAAAGCTCAACCAAAATACAAATTAAACAAGAGTCCCATAGTCACCAAGCACCTGCAGCATGGTAAATTTAGAAGCGGCGCACGCACTGGCGGGAAAGGCTTGTAATCCTGCGTTAGACAGAAATAAATGATTAAAATCCTCGTGTTGGCTGTGGGTGACCGTGGACAATGGACTTTGGCGGTGAAGTCCGGAACGACGAAACTTGGGTGAAGTTTCCATGATCCGCCTTATATGAGATGAGCCGCCGCGATGAGTTTCCTTAGAGGATCTGTGCGCCAAAGAGACCCAAAGAGACTGGAAGAGCCTCAAAGAGACCGGAAGAGGCTGGAGCCAGTCAGCACCAGGTCTTTAATATAAACTCCCCAAAGTTCCAGAAAGTTCCATTCTCGAAGTTTCTGAATCACCTGACCCGCCACCAGGGCGCATATGCAACCAGGTCCAAACCCGAAGTTTCCAAACCCCCTTACCGCTGAGTCAGACAATGTGACACTAGTTACAGTACACTCTGAATCTAGTTATGTACACCGTTTACACACTCACATTTATATACATGCCCCTAACAGTGGAGTATTAGCACGCCGGGGGAAAAACAGGGATCTGAACCCTCAACCTCTTGAGCATGAGCCCAGTATCCTGACCACTATATCACCCAATAAACACAATTCCAGTTTAAGACTACTCTTCTCAATATGAAAACATTGCTGAGAGCTGTTTTTAAATAGTACATCTCACTGCAGGGTTCAGAAAACAAGGGTATGCTTTCTTCACAAGATAAGATAAGATAAGATAAGATAAGATAAGATACAGCTTTATTAATCTCACAATGGAGAAATTCACTGTTACAGGCTCTTGAGGTACCATCAGTAGGGGTTGCAAAAATAGATACATATACAAACATACACACATACATATATATTATATAAGTAAATAAATAAATAGATACATAAATAGTATAAAGTAATATACAATACAAAAAGAAAAGAAGGGAACAACTTTGTAGACTGGCCTATATTCAAGTGTATATGTATCTGAGTGCAGAGTAGATGGGTTGATATGGTTCACAGTCAGTGGGGTAGATGTGGTTGATTAAAGTGCACGGGGTTTTTATTGCACATAACCGGTATTTTCACAGACAGTTACAAAGTGGCGTTGTACAGTCTGACAGCGGTGGGAATGAACGACCTGCGGTAGCGCTCCTTCCTGCACTGAGGATGTCTCAGTCGTCCATTGAAGGAGCTACTCAGCTTCTCTACAGTCTGGTGCAGTGGATGAGAGCTGTTGACCAGGATGGATGTGAGCTTTGCTACCATCCTCCTCTCACTCACCTCCTCCACAGAGTCCAGTGGGCAGCCGAGGACAGAGCTGGCCCTCCTGACCAGCTTGTTCAGTCTCTTTCTGTCCCGCTCTGTGCTGCCCGGGGCCCAGCAGATGGCAGCATAGAGGATTGCAGAGGCTACCACAGAGTCATAAAAAGTCCTGAGCAGAGGTCTGCATACTCCGAAGGACCTGAGTCTCCTCAGAAGGTGGAGGCGACTCTGGCCCTTCTTGTACAGGGCGTTGGTATTGCGGGACCAGTCCAGTTTATTGTTAAGGTGAACGCCCAGGTACTTGAAACTGTCCACTGTCTCAATGTCCTGTCCCTGGATGTTCACTAGTGAGTGTGTGTGTGTGTGTGTGTGTGTGTGTGTGTGTGTTAGAGTGCTTCTCCTGAAGTCGACCACCATCTCCTTCGTCTTCCTAGTGTTCAAGCACAGGTGGTTGCGCTCACACCAGTCCACGAAGTCAACGATGACCGACCGGTACTCCAGCTCATTCCCCTCTGACACACGGTCCACGATGGCGGAGTCGTCCGAGAACTTCTGGAGGTGGCAGCAGTCTGTGCTATAGATGAAGTCCGAGGTATAAATGTTGAAAAGGAAGGGTGAGAGGACGGTGCCCTGCGGTGCCCCCGTGCTGCAGAATGCCACCTTTGCCTTACAGCTGCGCAGCCGCACGTACTGTGGATGGTTAGTGAGGTAAGATGCTCTGATTGGTTATTTTTTGAATCCAAAACTCACATGAAGGATCTGTCTCTGTAGAATAATCACATACAGAGGATAAAAGTGGATAACTTTTCTGCACACAGGGCAATGTGAATACACCATGGACTAGTAATAGACACTCAGGTCTAGTATCACAGGAATCAAATTCTTTATTTTTCTCAAAGAATTAAAAAATAATAATGCTTTGATGTCCAGGAATTTTTTTTAACCCAGGGTCGCATGGCACAGTAGTCGTTGATATGCCAAGCTCACAGCAAGAAAGTTGTGGGGTCAATTCCCAAGCTTGGGCTGTATGGAGTTTGCGTGTGCTTGAGTTGGTTTACTTCATGTTCACAGGATTCCTACGACAATACAAACACACGTACATTAGGCTAATTAGCTGCTCCAAATTACCCCTAGGTAGGTGTGTGTGTGTGTGTTGCTCTGTGATGGTCTGGTGAGTTGTTCAGGATGTACCCATGCTTCATCCAGTGTCAGCTGAGATAGGCACCAGGCTCCCCATGATCCTATTAGGGTCTCAGTTCAAATGAGAGATGGGGGGGAAAAAATAAACATTCAAGTGCTTACAGTTTTTGGCCGTCAATGGCCTGGAGTCCATGGGAGCCAAAGTTGCCATGACCAGTGTGGGTGAGACTGCATTGCTGTTACTTTCCAGTCAATCACAGCAATACTCACCAATCACTGGAGGGGAGAAGGCAATTCTTTTTGTTTATGTCACAGTGCACAATGCAGTATTGATTGTTCTGTTATGAGGGAGTTAGGTGTCTGGACTGAGCTGGTCAAGAGCAAAAATTAGGGAGAAAATGTACAAGTGTAACAGTTAATACCTGGATATTTCCATCAGGATTAGAATCTGGATATTGACAGGTTACAGTGATCCCTTGTTACTTTGTGCTTCAGTTTCTGCGGCTATTTCAAAAATATTCATCAAAAAATAAAGAAAAATAAGGAAATTAATGATAAATAGGGGAAAAGTTAAGGTAAATGCCACAAAACAAGGCCGATTATGCAAAAAAAAAAAAAAACACCCAAACAAACAAAAACAACCCAACCCCCCCCAACAAAACTACTTACATTTTTATGTGAGGTGCACATCTGTGAGCGTGCGCATCTGTATGTGTGTGTACTGTATTTATATTTTATTTACATCTTATGCATTATTTTTAAATGTTTAATTGTTATTGTAAGCATTTATAGTGTTGAATATGTATTTATTGATATTATATACACATATACATGTATGTATACCTCAGTCAGGGTGGGTCGATCCTACTTCATCGAAAGCGGTGGTCGCCGGGGAAGGGGTCTTGGTCCCCATTAACTGTGGAAAGTGAGGGATCTCTGTAGTTCCAATCATATCATCATCACATAACCCACACTGCAGAAAATGAATGGCGCATCAGTTGTAAATAAGAGGACGGAACTGAACTAGTTGGCAGGAGTAGTGTAACCTGCACAGACGGAGGAGGAAAGGTGACCCTGTATGTTTGTTTATTTGCAAAGTCAAGTAACAGTGCAGAGACAGTGGCCACCCGGGGAAAGGGGCAGCATGTCTGAAACAATGAACGAGAGAAGAATGAAAAAGGAGAGCGAGAGAGAGAGAGAGAGAGAGAGAGAGAGAGAGAGCTTGTGTAGAAGAGAGACAGAGATGCTCTGTGATGTGTGGTGGATTTCTGAGAACAGTCCAGATAGTAGGTGGAGTGACAGTACAACGTGTGTGTTTACTCAGGTGAGAAAGAAAATAATCTGACTCGAAGTGTGTGTGTGTGTGTGTGTGTGTGTGTGTGTGTGTGTGTGTATACATGTGCATGCATTCGAAAGGATTGAATGAAATTAATGATTGCTGTGTGCGTGTTTGGTAAAGTGTCAGCATTGTGCTTTGGCTGACAGCATTGTGCTTTGGCTCAAACCCCCCCCAACACACACACACACACACACACACACACACACACACACACACACACACAAATAGCCAATACTAAGCCTTAACTTTGTTCAAACTTTCCTCTCTTCCCATTATTATTTTTTCTTTTAACTCCAACATAAATAAATAGAGAGCATTGCTGAGCGCTCACTCACATGCGCGCGCACACACACACACACACACACACAAAATCACTACAGGTCCCTGAGGACTCAGCCCTACAGCCATATCCAACTCCACTACAGCATGCAACTGCAGATGTGCTGTTGAGTTGATAATACGCTCAGTTTTGCCTGGAGTGAAAACACTATGGACCAAAAAAAAAAAAAAAAGAGTGGATTTAAATTATCTCCCTACTTGTGCTTTTAATAATGCAGTAATATGCAGCACACAATCTTCTCCCTGTCTCGCTATTTCTAACTCACACACAAAAAGATGCATGCGTGCACATACACACACACATACACACACCAGAATCAAAGCAAAGAGAGAAGTTCATCCTCTTCCATTATCAGACTCTTGCGACTGCTCACCCTGACAGTCCAATTTTTCAAAGCCAACGTGCCGTCATCCCTAATTCATTTTTCTCTTCCGTAATCTATTTTTCCCCTGACCCCCCGCAAAAAGAGAGACAGCCGCTGTTTTATTCCCACTCTGCCAACAGCACCCCCTCCCCCGGACGCAGAGATGTAAGACACTTACTCATTACGCTTCAGCAGCTACATCTTCATATATCTCTATAGCAGGCTGTCATGCTGCAAACGCCATGCACGGTAAGCGTGCCTTATCAATGACAGCTGTCTCCATTAGAGTATGGCTGCACTTCTGATTGAGTGGAGAGCTTGTCTCAATGGCAAATGAATACATCATTTCAGAACTGATATGGCTTTGATTGGTCAGGCCTCATTCAATCTGGTTTTACTAAAGCATACCGGGAGCCACGACCGTGGCACCGAAAACGAGTGAAAGATTGTGAGGAGGAAAATATTTACTGGTCCGGTTTGATTGGAAGCCTGGGCATTCTTCATTATTAGGTTGAAGTGCAACATGGTGGCGTCGTGGTTAGCACAGTAAAAAGGTTGTGGATGAGAGTTCCGCGCTCACCAAGGGTGTTTGTATGGCGTTTGCATGTACAGTACTCCCTGTGCTTGCATGGATTTCTTCATGGTATTGTAGTTTCCTCCCACAATTCAAAGTCATGCTCCATAGGCTAAACGTGAATGTGAATAATTGTGCCTTGCAATGGACCGGTGAAGGCTCATGGTTCAGGGTGTACCCCACTTTTGCTCGGTGGTGGCTGAGACCCTTGTTGATTAAAGACCTTGGCAAATTAATTTATTCATTCGTTTTCTGAACTAATTCATCTCAATTAGGGTCATGGGGTGGCTGGCGCCCATCTCAACCAAGTCTAGTGAGAGCAGAGCACACCCTGGACAGCTTGGCTTGGCAAATGAATGAATGAATGAATAAACAAAATTAAATAAATCTAAAAACAGACAAAATAACCAGTAAAACCGGTGCCTCGCAGCTCCTGAGCTCGGGTTACTGTCAGTATGTTGTGGCTGTGTTTGAGTCAGGTATTTGAGTTACCTGCCAGCTCTGCGATGGTGTGGCAAGCTGTTCGGGGTGTACCTGCCTGCGCCTAGAGTCGGCTGAGGAAAGCTGTGGCTGAGAGTCAGGCTCTGTATAACACTAGCGGAACGAGTCAGAATGAGTGACCTGCCTTGCAGCATCCTTATAGATCATAGGTTAAAAAAAAAAAAAAAAAATCCCCAAAAAATAAATAAATAAATAAAACCCAACCCAAACCCCCCCCCAACAAAACTACAGGGAGCGCTCACTTTCCGCGGTTAATTGGGACCGAGATGCGCACCTCACATAAAAATGTGTGTGTATTTATATTTTATTTACATCTTATGCATTATTTTTGAATTTTTAATTATTATTATTATAAGCATTGATCGTGTTGAATATGTATTTATTGATATTATATACACACATACATGTATGTATACGTCAGTCAGGGGGTTGATCCTACTTTGCGGAAATCAACAGTCTCGGAAAGATCTCGGTCCCAATTAACCGCAGCAAGTGAGGGATCCCTGTAGTTTTGTTGGGGGGTTTTGGGTTGTTGTTTTTTTTTTGCATAATTGGCCTTGTTTTTCGGTATTTATTGATGAATATTTTTGAAAAACCCGTGATGCACTGAAGCCACAGAAACCGAAGCACGAAGTAGCGAGGGATATATATATATATATATATATATATATATATATGTATAATAACATTTTCATTCCAGCTGTCTGGTTCTGCCACATTGTTGCCTGTCGCATCAGTAAGAGAAAAGTTTGACTGTAAAGCAGATACAGGCCCACACTGGTTTATAATATTTGCAGACTTCAATGTCTTATATTTTTATTACATGTGTACATTTCTTTTATTACTATTTCATCATTCACCAGAAAAGCGTAAGTTTTCCAACAAGAGGAAGGTCAAAGCTGAATAAACAAAAGCAGATGAATGTGCGTATGGTTGTGTGTGAGTGTGTGCTTTTCCGAGCTTACGTGCATGAATTTTTCACGTCCTCAAATGAGATGCAATATGCACCTCATTCCCTCAAACTGAACCGGTTTCTTTTTTTAATCTAAGACTCACAATGGCTTCCAGACAAGTGCGATAACAGTCAAGTGTTCCCAAAACGCACTTTATATCCCCCATAGTCAGGAAAAGTGCTTACTTATTGACATCTATTTCAAATACACTGGCGATTGTGCTAATGTGCCTCTTTCTGCCAGAACCTCAGTGTTTGGTGTGAGCTTGATAACAGAGGATCGGTTATATAATTCCAACCGAGGCTGTAATCAATATGTTAGAAAAGTGTTATGGAGCCCAGTGGTGTCAGCGAAGTGAAGTGAAGGAGAGGGGGTGGGTGAGTAAAGCGCGTGTGTGTGTGGGGGGTGGTTTATAAGAGAAGAGAAGGAAAGATCGAGTGTGTTTGTAGGGGGAAAAAAACAAACGATCAAAACTGAGCCATGCTGGAAAATCACACATGCACACCAACACACACAAGCGCCTTTCACTCCAAACCATCGCCTCAGACTAAAGCAACAGGGTGTGTCCAAGCCATCTGCTGAGTGGAGAGGAAAACATCTTCATGCAAAATAAGAAAGAAGGAAAAGGTAGGAGAAATAGAGAGGGAAATAATCAAATGTGGGTAACAAGAGCAAAAGGACATTGGAAGAACGAAGTGGAGCAAAGCAGGTGATTTATTTACAAACGGAACAATAAACACAATAATCAGATGCATAAAGCCATCAATGGATATGCACACACAAAAAAACCTGTCTAACAGATAGATATGAATCAATGCTGAGCGAACTATACAACCAATTCCTGTGTTAAAGAATCGAAAAAAGGCAATCAGCTTCACTGCTATACTTACAAAAGGATGAAAACAGAGGAATAATAAAACATATAGAAGAAGCACACAGAGAGCCACTCAAGTCCGAATCGCAATTAGCAAAAGAGGCCGAGAGCAGCACTTCTACCTTAAACTCATTATAGCAACACTGACTCCAACATTAATTAAAATAGATTAGTGTTCTCCATGTTAGGAGCCGCACATGGTTTCCCTTCATAGAAACACATATGAAGCATCCCCAGCATTTAAACTGCCATTTTTCAATGTTTACAGTTATTTTAAAGCCCGTGTGCATTTTTATCTTCCATTATCAGTTCAGTACAAATGATTCCCGGCACAAGCACTCAGCATACGGACTTATTACCTCTTATTAACTTGATTTTTTTCTTGTAATTGCTATTGTAAACAAGTACAAAATCAAAACAAGACTGCGTGACCGGAGGAATGATCTTACACATGTGCGATAACTTGGAAGTGTAACACCAATTGGTAGAAAGTGGAAAAGTCAAAGATCAACTGTTAAGAAACAGAAGAAGGCAAGAGAAAAAGAAAAAAAAAAAAGATGGTAACGTTTACTAATATCGGTGCTGGAGGACTTGTTACTCACGTACAGGAGTAAGAAGGTTTCAGAAAGACATCATGACCGATTCTGCCTTATTTCTACAGATAATGCTGTAGTTCATGTTTATTTTTTAATCCTGGGAAGTAAATTGACTCATTTAAGCACCTTATTTATTCTCAAACAATTAATAAAGATGAAATAAGGAAGAATTTTACTGATAATAGTAAATAATTAATATGAAGTATAATCTATATACAGACGCTCCACAACTTACGTTTTAGTTTGGCTCCGAACGGCCGAACGGAAGGTGAAAAAAACCCACAAGTTGTTACTGTATGTTCCAGTGATGTATGACGTTCATATTGTACTATACATCCATAAATACCATTACCGTATATCAAATCATATCAACATTAATTTCAAATAGATAAATTTTAATCAAATTCACTCATCAAATACAACCTTTAACATGCTCTGTGATGCGATCTTTCTGCTTGTAAATGGTTCCGATGGTCGACGGAGCCATTTGGAAGAAACGTGCAACAGTCATGTTTTTCACCAGCATGGGTTTTCTTGATAATAGCCATTTTCATTTCTATGGAGATGGTTCGCCGCTTTTTCTGATTCACCATCACTAGTAGGCTTACACTTCTGACCAACCATATTTGCTTAGGGCTACAAAAGTCCACAAAACAGTGTAAAAACAAAGATCACAGAGACGACGTCTTAACACAAGGGTAACACGCGGTGAACTGGGAACAAGCAGGGCACATTCAGTCTGTGGTTTGTAAACAATGGACGCAGCTTCATTACGTCATTACATCAGCGTACTATATAGATACGTCTCGTCCTACAGAGAGCACGCTAAACTCAAAATTTGACAATTTTTTTAAACGTAAAATCGAAAAACTATGTAAAACGAATGAACGTAAGTCAAGGAGCGTCTGTATGCCTATTAATTCCATGCATAACATTATACCGGAGGAATAGTACACATGATGGAAAAGGTTCAAGATAATGTTTGTATAGTCCAGGGATCCCTCACTTTCCGTGGTTAATTGGGACCGAGGTCCCCCCCGAGACCGCCAAATTCCGCGAAGTAGGATTGACCCCCCCCAAACTGACATATATGTACATGTATATGTGTATATAATATCAATAAATACATATTCAACACTATAAATGCTTTAATACCAA
>CM045741.1:34770015-34785015 GCA_024760905.1 Plotosus lineatus
TATATATATATATATATATACATATATACACACACACACACACACACACACACACACACAGTGGTACCTTGGTTCTCGAACTTAATCCGTTCCAGAAGGCTGTTCGAATTCCGATTTGTTCGAATTCCAAATCCGCTTTTCCCATTACAAATAATGTAAACCCAAGACGCTAGAAAAATACCTTTTTAAAACAATGTTATTTCATAATGTCGTTTATAGTGTATATCAAATAGTATATTAAATGTGAAACAACAGAACAAAGACACAAAATTTTGAATAGATTAATTTATTTTATGTCTTTTGTTTTTCTTTGTTTTTTGTTTATTTTCGAACCAGCCTCGACTTGCTTTAAAGTGGAACCCTTCAGGATTCGAGCTCAAGTCTTTTTTCATCAACTCATTGTAGATTTCACGAGTTTTGCAGCAGATCACATCCTCGCTAACACTATCTTACGCTAACTGTTGCTGGTTTATGTATAGGAGCAGGAATTTTTCCGCCTCCTCCAGCACTTGCGGTCTTTGTTTGCTGATAACTGTCGAGCCTTTCGCCACATCACTGACTTCAACACTCTCTTTGTTCTTCAGGATCGCGCATATCCTTGATTTAGCCATGCCGTATTCCTTAGCAAGATCAGTAACACGCATGCCTGATTCATGTTTAGCTATCAGCTCTTTCTTAATCGCAACAGTTTTCGGCACAACTGACCTTTTCTCAGTAGCTTTCTTTGGAGACATGTTTATTCGCGAATCTAATCGAGTAAACAAAAAAAAAAAAAAAAACACGGTATACTGTACTTTGTAGAAAGGAGCAAGCACATCCACACGCACACAGTGGTCGAGTAGAGTCAAAAGAGACCAATTTCTGGAAGTCGCGCACTTTTCCTCACTCTCAGTCTCATTTTTTTCTCGCGCATTTTTGAGTTCGAATTCCAAATTTTGTTTGACTTCCAAGACAAAAAAAAATTCCAGATTTCTTGTTCGAATTCCGATTTGTTCGATCTCCAAAGTGTTCAAGAACCAAGATACCACTGTGTGTGTGTGTGTGTATATATATATATATATATATATATATATATATATATATATGGGATATTTTGTATATTTCTAAATGCAATAAATACCAAAAGCTGTAATTTGTGAATTCATTCATTTTCCAAGTTGCAGAAACCTAATTAGAGTTGCAGGGAGGCTGGCACCCATCTCATCTGACTCTGGGTAAGAGCGGGTACATCCTAGACAGCTTGCCAGGTTGTTGCAGGACTAACACACACACACACACACACACACACACACACACACACACACAAAACCATCCACACTCACATTAACACCTAGGGGTGATTTGGGACAGCCATTTAGCTGGGCATGCTAATCATCGCATGACCATGTGAACATTTCTTACTTTAAGTACAAAGAAATGATGTTCAATGCTTCATCTCTTTCATGTTGCACCATACAGACTGGCAGCAGCTCAGTCAAAAACTTTATGAAGGCATACATTTTCTACATATAATTATATAA
The DNA here is from genome assembly GCA_024760905.1 of Plotosus lineatus. NCBI lineage: Eukaryota > Metazoa > Chordata > Actinopteri > Siluriformes > Plotosidae > Plotosus > Plotosus lineatus. Next base: position 34,771,536 of record CM045741.1, read on the forward strand.
TACCTGTCCAGGCTGTATGCTGCCCTCACCCAGAGTCACCTGAGATGGGTGTCAGCCTTACTTTGACCATTTTTCAGGATGCCATACACCCTAACAAGGTTCCCAAGGCCTCTGGAAAAGAAATAGCCCACATCACCAATCCTCCCCGAAACTTCACAGTGCTCTTGCATTCCACCAGACCCACTTAGAGTGTTTGTTGTCAAAAAGCTTCATCTTGGTCTCATCTGACTATAGCACACGGTCCCAGCTGAAGTCCCAGTACCGCTTAGCGAACTCCAGACATTTCCGTTTATGATTGTGACTGAGAAAATTTTTCCTTGCATGCCTCCCAAACAGCTTGTTGGCATGTAGCTTGTGCCTGATGGTTGTTTTGGAGACTTTGTGACCCCAAGATATGTTGCAATTCTTTAACAGTGAGCTTCAGAGAACGTTTTATTTCAACTACCACCCTCCTCACTTTGTGTGGTAGCAAAATAACCTTTCATCCTCTTCCAGGCTTGTGTACCATTGTTGCCAATGTTTTAAACTTCTTAATGATTCCTCTGACAGTAGATATGTGGGCAGGTGTGACTCGGTGCAGGCGAGGGGTGATTTTCTTGTAGCCATTGCCTGTCTGAAGCTCGACACACATCTGCCTCACTTAAATGGTGTGTTCCTTTGTCTTTTCCATGTTGAAAAGCAGATAAGAGAAATTCCCTGTGTGTCACGTTATATTTATTCTCCAGGAAACCAGAAAGTGATTAATTACTAATTAAAATGTTCCGAGGTGCTCTGATCAACTTTGTAAACTACTGTCGAAATGACAGAAATACTTCAAAAACGGTGGTACCTCACCTTACGAAATTAATCCGTTCCAGAGCTTTTTTCTTAACCTGGATTTTCGTAAGTTGAACAGCATTTTACATGTAAAGCGTGTGATTCATTCCAAGGCCCCCCAATACTACCCCCTAAACCCTTTAAAAATTATAAAAGTATACCTTTTAAGACCTCCTTCTACTTCAATATCGTACCGATGGTAGACAGGTTTGGCCATATTCCTTTGCGATGTCACTCAACCGCATGCCACGAGCCCACTTCTTTTCACTCCCACGCGCACGTGTGTCTGTGCGTGTGTGTGCGTGTGTTGGCCATGTCTTCTTAGCAGAGTTATAATCTTACAAATGTTTATGGAAGGTTAAAAGTCAGTCACTCCGTCTTTTACACGAAAAGCATTATGGGAGATGCAGATCCATAATAGCCTATGGGAGGGAGCTGCATCATCCCTCCTAGCCAATGGGAGGCCAGCGGTGCAGAATGTTGGGACATGTCAGTGGGAGAGAGAGTCGTGCATTGTTTGAATGGCGCATTTTGGAAGGAGAACTTGTTTCGTATACAGAGACAAAAAAATTTAGGAAAATGTTTTTCGTAAATTGGATTATTCGTATTCTGGGACTATTGTAAAGTGAGTTACCATTGTATATTGATTTTCAAGGAATTGTGGGTGCCAATAATTGTGGAACAGGCGATTATGAAAAATAATTATTTCTTAGTCAGGGATTTTTTTCCCCACCTTAAAATTCACTTGAATTGAATTTTATACAAATTTGACTGTAAGAGTAGCTGCTGCAATAAAAAGTTTATTTCTGTTAAGGCTTTTAACGCATCTTAGCCAAGGATGCCAATAATTATGGAGGGAAGTGTGTGGAAATATATATTTTTTTATCTTTATTCTTGTAGTTTTGTTTATATACTTCATTTAACAAGGTAAAATTACAACAAACATTAAGCATTTAGGTACTTATTCTCTCACAGCCGTCACAAGTCTGTATTTACAAGGTAAATACTTTCATAATCAAACATTCATTTATTTATTTATTTTTACGATCCATACCACTAATCATGCTTCGGGTCATGGAGAAGCTGAAGCCTATTCCAGCCAACTCTGGGTGAAGGCAGGGTCCACCATAACCAGTTTGCCAGGCAGTTGCAGGGTCTGACAATTTGTCTGTAGCTTTTCAATGTCACAAAATATCGTACCATTTTACCATGACAAACACACGTCTGTAACCCAGGGCAGTGGTGGCCTGGTGGTAAAGGAGGCTGGATCACTGATCCTAAGGTGGGGGGTTCGAGTCCCACACTCCACAAGGTTGTCACTGTCCCCTCCAGTGCAGCTAACTGGGTTTTCAAAGGCGGTGCATGTCTCTCACTGTCTATGGTGAGAGGTTCATGTAAAAGAACAATTTCTGACTTTCGTAAAGAGTAGCTGCATAGCCGTCAGCGTGTTTCTGTCCCTTGCTAAAGGGTTGTGTTGGGAAGGGCATCCGAAGTAAAAACCTATGCAAAATCATCATCATGATCATCATCATCAGCTTCCGCTAAGTCCAGGGTCGGTCGGGTCGCGGGGCAGCAACCTAAGCAAAGTACTCCAGATGTCCCTCTCCCCAGCCACTTCCTCCAACTCTCCCGGGGTACACCGAGGCGGTCCCAGAAAAGCCGAGAGACATAGTCCCTCCAATGTGTTTTCGGTTGACCCCGGGGTCTCTTCCCGGTTGGACATGCCCGAAACACCACACCAGGGAGGCGTCCGGGAGGAATTCTGATGCGGAGGAGCAGCGTCAATGCGGAGGAGCAGCGGATCTACTCCGAGCTCCCCACGGATGGTAGAGCTTCTTACCTTATCACTAAGGGAGAGCCCCGCCACCCGGTGAAGGAAGCTCCTTTCAGCCGGTTGTATCCGCGATCTTGTTCTTTTGGTCACTACCCAAAGATTGTGACCACAGGTGAGGGTTGGAACGTAGATCAACTGGTAAATTGAGAGCTTCGTCTTGCGGCTCAGCTCCTTCTTCACCATGACGGACCGGTACAGGCTCTGCTTAACAGCAGAGATTGCAGCGATCCGTCTGTCGATCTCCCGCTCCATCCTTCCCTCACTTGTGAACAAGACCTCAAGATACTTAAACTCCTCCACTTCGGACAGGACCTCATTCCCGACCTGGAGGGTGCATTCCACCCTTGTCCGACTGAGAACAATGGCCTCAGACTAGGATGTACTGATCCTCATCCTGGCTGCTTCACACTCAGCTGCGAATCACTCCAATGAGAGCTGGAGATCCCGATTTGATGAAGCAAAAAGGACATCATCCACAAAAAGCAGAGACGAGATCTGATGGCCACCAAACCAGAACCCCTCAACTAGACTGCACCTAGAAATTCTGTCCATAAAAATTATGAACAGAATCGGTGACAAAGGACAGCCTTGGCAGACTCCAACTCCCACTGGAAACGAATTCGACCTGTTATTGCCAATACGGACCAAACTCTGGCTCTGATGATACAGCGACCGGATGGCCCATAGCAACGGGTCCGGAACGCCATACTCTCGGAGCACGCCCCACAAGATTGTTCGAGGGACATGGTCGAAAGCCTTCTCCAAATCCACAAAGCACATGTGGACAGATTGGGCAAACTCCCATGCCCCCTCCAGAATCCTGTGAAGCGTATAGAGTGCCGCGAAGACCAAAAGTGCTGCGAAAACCACATTGTTCCTCCTGAAGCCGAGGTTCGACTAACAGTTGGATCCTCCTCTCTAGTACCCCTGCATAGACTTTCCCAGGTAGGCTGAGGAGTGTGATTCCCCGATAATTGGAACACACCCTCCGGTCCCCTTTCTTAAAAATCGGGACCACCACCCCAGTTTGCCAATCCAGAGGTACAGCCCCCGATGACCATGCGATGTTGCAGAGACGTGTCAACCAAGACACTCCTACAGCATCCAGAGCCCAGAGTTTTTTGATAACCTCAGTGACCTCCGCTCCAGTGATGGGTGGACACTCACCCAAACCCCCAGGGTCTTCCTCTTCCGTGTTGGCGGGATTGAGGAGGTCCTCAACGTATACCCTCCACCTCGCGACGACATCCCCAGTTGAGGTAAGAAGCTCCCCACCTCTACTGTAAACAGTATTGTGGAGAACTGCTTCCCCCTCCTAAGGCGTCGAATGGCGGTCCAGAACCTTTTTGAGGCCAACCGATAATCACTCTCCAGGCCCTCAACGAACTCCTCCCACGCCCGAGATTTTGCATCTGCGACAGCCTCGGCTGCAGCACGTTTGGCTTGCCAATACCTGTTTGCCGCCTCAGGAGTCCCACAGGCTAATAAAACCCGATAGGCCTTCTTCTTCAGCTGGACAGCCCCCTTCACCGCAGGTGTCCACCACCAGGTTCGGGACTTACAGCCACGACAATCACCAACGACCTTACGGCCACAGCTATGGGCTGCCGCCTCAGCAATGGGCTGCCGCCTCAACAATGGAGGCACGAAACATGGCCGATTCGGATTCCATGTCCCCCGCCTCCTCCAGGACATGGTTGTAGCTCTGCCAGAGGTGGGAGTTAAAGGCCTCTCGGACAGGGGACTCCGCCAAACGTTCCCAATAGACCCTGATTACATGCTTGGGCCAGCCAGGTCTGGAAGGCAGCCTCCCCCACCACCGAAGCCAACTCACCACCAGGTAGTGATCAGTAGACAGCTCAGCTCCTCTCTTCACCCGAGTGTCCAGAACATATGGCCGGAAGTCCGATGACACGACTACAAAGTCAATCATAGAACTGCGACCTAGAGTGTCCTGGTGCCAAGTGCACTTATGGACACACTTATGTTCGAACATGGTGTTCATGATAGACAAACTGTGACGAGCACAGAAGTCTCACAATGAAACACCATTCGGGTTCAGACTGGAGAGGCCGTACCTACCGATCACACCCTTCCAGGTCACACGATCGTTGCCCACATGGGCATTGAAGTCTCCCAAGACAACGAGTGAGTTTCCCGAGGGAGTGTTCTCCAACACCCCCCCCCAATGACTCCAAAAAGGCTGGGTACTCTGAACTGTCATTAGGTGCATAAGCACAAACAACAGTCAGGACCCCCCCACCCCCCACCACCACCACCTGAAGACGGAGGGAAGCTACCCTTTCATCAACATTTGGGCAGCGAGACGGGGATCAACAAGAATACCCACATCGGCTCGCCGCCTCTCCCTATGAGCAACTCCAGAATAAAATAAGGTCCAGCCTCTCTCGAGATGGATGGTTCCAGAGCCCAAACTATGCATTGAGGTGAGCCTGACTATATCTAGTCGGTATCTCTCCACCTCACGCTCCAGATCAGGCTCCTTTCCAGCCAGAGAGGTGACATTCCATGTCCTGAGGGTCAAAGTAAGTAGCCAAGGATCGGTCCGACAGGACCCATGCCTTCCACTGCCACCAAACTCACACTGCACCCGACCCCTAAAACTCCTCCCACGGGCGGTGGGTCGCAGACCCATGTCTCCTTTTCAGGCTAGACCCGGCCAGGCTCCATGGGCAGAAGCCCGACCACCAGGTGCTCGCCTTCAAGCCCCTCCCCCTGGGCCTGGCTCCAGGAGGAAACCCCGGTGATCCACGTCCGGGCAAGGGAGACTGCTTCCTTGGATTTCTCTGAGATGTCATAAGGGTCTTCTGAATTGCACTTCGTCTGGACCTTCACCCAGGACCTGTTTGCCTTGGGTGACCCTACCAGGGGCATTACGCCCCTGACGACATAGCTCCTAGGATCATTAGGTCACGCAAACCCCTCCACCATGATAAGGTGGCGATTCAGGAAGGGGAAAACCTATGCCAAATCCAACATGTGAATGAGATGATTTGCTGTGGCGACCCCTGAAAAAGGGGAAAAAACCAAAAAGAAAAGACGATACACCTGTTACCTATGAACCTTACGGAACACTGACAAACCTGCTTCTCTCCCCAACTTACTTATACATGGATACACAGTCCTTCTAAATATGATATTATATACGCAAAAAAAACTAGCATGGCTATGACAGTGAATTCAGTGGTGATCCATGGATGGATCAGTTAGCAGAAATCATTATAAAAAAAATAAAAAGACAAAAGGCAGAAAAATTGGTGCTGATGTTTAGTGCTACCAGCCACCAGCGACTCAGTGCAGCTGTAATTGCCCTCATCAGAAGTCTGAAAATCATTCTTGCCCTCTGTATGCGGCTTTAATTTTTGTTATAAGTTACGGCAGTAGCAGTAGATTAAAAAATATAATTCTTAATCAAATACAGGGATCCCTCGCGACTTCATGCCTCAACTCATGTGACTTCAGTGCAGCGTGTTTTTTTTTAATATTCATCAAATTAAAAAATCAGAAAATTAAGGAAGAATATGAGGAAAAGTTAAATAAAATGCCGCAAAACAAGGCCAATTATGCAAAAGAAAAAAAACCTAAACAAACACAAAAACAACCCAAAACCCCCCAACAAAATTACTTACATTTTTATGTGAAGTGCGCATCTCAGTGCGTGCGCGCATCTGTATGTGTGTGTATTTATATTTTATTTACATCTTCTTCTTCTTCTTTTCCTTTCGGCTGTTCCCTTCAGGGGTCGCCACAGCAAATGATCTGCCTCCATCTCTCCCAAGCCTTGTGGCTCATTGGACCGGTGCTTATCCCTGGTTTCCATAGCGTGAAGCGACCAGGAGTTCCATCTTATATCCATCTTATATTTTATTTACATCTTATGCATTATTTTTGAATGTTTAATTGTTATTATAAACATTTATAGCATTGAATATGTATTTATTGATTATAATATACACTTATACAGGTACGTACGTCAGTCAGGGGGGGTTGATCCTACTTCAAAAAATTCAGCGGTTGCAGGGGAGGGGGAGGAGGTTGGTCCCAATTAACCACGGAAAGTGAGGGATCCCTGTAATTCAATTCCCAATCCTCCATTATGCTGTAAATTTGGCTAATAAGATATCAGCACAAACCTGCTATCCTCCTGTTATCTCACTGCAGTGATGCTAATAATTATACGATGATTTGATTCACATGAGGCCAAAGCACCAGGGACAATATAGTACACTTCTGACCAATCACAGGATGATGATCTTATAGCAGGAGCCTCACCTGATTGGATAAACTTTATGTTTAGTTTTCACCAAAGGAAGATTATTCAGGCTGGCATCCTTGCGGACATAGAGTGCTTCGCACTGTACCTGCTGGGCTTTCTACATCCTGAGCCTGGGGGCTGATCAGAGCCAGCGCTTATCACAGTTCCTGCAGTGTGAAATGACTACGAGTTCAACTCCTTCTGGAATGGATGTTAATGCATCACTGGTTAGATCCCAGTATTTTTACTGGTACCCATGTATACTGCAAAGTGGACAGAAGCACACTTGCATGGACAAGCTGCTCAGGGGTCTTAGCACGGCAGGGATTCAAACCCCAGAGACCTCGATCATAAGCCAAGAACCCTAACCATAATCACTACAGCACCGGCCCAGAAATGGCAGCAACACAACACGAAGATGTGTTTTTTTAAGAAATGACCATTATAGTTAGAGGAACTGGGGCCGGTGGTGTAGCGGTTAGGGTGCTGCACTCATGTTCGGGAGGTTGTGTGTTCAAATCCCAGTTAGACCCCTGGGCAATGTCTTAACCACAAGTGTGCCTCTGTTCACCCAGCAATATAAATAGATACCAGTAAAAATACACTGGGAAGGTAACCTACAATGGAGTAACGACCCATCCAGGAGGAGTTGAACTCCTGGTCGCTTCACGCTATGGAAACCAGGGATAAGCACCGGTCCAATGAGCCACAAGGCTTGGGTGTAAAAAGCCCAATGAACTTTTGGCTTCTCTTTGCTTACGATAGAAAGCACACACTTCCAGATCATAGAATTACGCTGGTCTAGTGAAGTAGCCGGCGGCGCGGTGACGTGGTGGTTAGCACGTCCGCCTCACAGCAAGAAGGCCGGGGTTCGATTCCAGGCCTGGGCGTTTCTGTGCCGAGTTTGCATGTTCTCCCCATGCTCGCGTAGGTTTCCTCTGGGTACTCCAGTTTCCTCCCATGGTCCAAAAACATGCACAGTAGGCTAATTGGTTGTCCTAAATCACCCGTAGGTTCACGCTGTGCAGAAGACAATGACAAACCACTGCACTATCCTTGCCAAGAAAACCTCCATGAAGATGATAATCAAGGCGTTATCCTTCCTACGACTCGGAAGGTATCAGACCAGTGAAGTAACACTACAGATAGCAATTAACTGCATTTTCAAAAGTAATCTTTTTTCTGTTTCCTGGGAAGGATTTTGTTTATTTTGGTACTTCTCCATTTACCATATCCGTGTTAAAGTTGTGTACATTTTGATCCATTTTTGTCCCGCCCTGATTATAGATTTTCCTCCATGCCACATAGCATACAGATAGCCAGACAGTATACATCACAACCTTAACAGGAAGAGAAACTCAGATTAATAAAGCTCTGGTGATGTATAGTGCACTTCTACAGCCAATACTACCCAAAAATCTTGATGTTAAATTACATAGTGAAAAATCAGCAGACTCAAAAATCCACTGAGACCATTGTTGACTTCCACTCTTTCTCTCATTTTACAAGACGCGTCACGCGCTCATGTTCTCTCGCTCTTCTTTCTCTAAAAGCACCACTTTGCCCCGTATCATTTGCTCTCTCTCTAGCTCGCTCTCATGTATGAGAGGGGGAACGAATGAAAAATATAAAAATGGCACAAGAGACAGAAGAAATGAGTGAGAGGGAGTCAAGGATAAATTTGTCTCCAGTTTGTGTTTCCATGACGAGACAAACCCCTGCCTTCACACTCAGCCAAGTCTCAGTGATTAAAGAGACAACAACCAAAACCATCTGCCTGTCACAGGCATCCGTCAAAGCTCACACTCGCCATCAGTGCTCCAACATCACTCACTCTCACACACACACACACACACACACACACACACACATTCTGACAGCACAGAGAGGAAAGGCTGTGTGACATGATGCCAGAGAGAGAGAGAGAGAGAGAGAGAGAGAGAGAGAGACACAACCAGAGGAGAAAAGAGGAAAGGAACATGCACTCATTCGAACATGGGAACACTTGCCTTGGTGTTATGATAAGCAAAATACAGATCACACATAATGCTAGAGGAAGAGATGAAGATGCAGTGTAAAAATAAACAAACAGGAAACTGTGAGCATTTACTCAGTTCTGAGAAATGTCAAGTGGGTGTTCTGAGTTGTGTCATCTTCATGGTATAAAAGGAAGGCAGCCCTTCAGGTCTGAGAATGAATAACTTCCCTGGTGTTACAGTGGAAAGATACACTGCACACTTAAATATGCTGCTCTGAGATGTAATATATGATATGACTGAGATTACACAAATAAATGCTGCGTTAATATTTATAAAATTACCATTTTAAAGTATACAATTCAGCATTTTATGGGTTGTAAATAACTGAGAATGCCATCTACTGGCTAAAATAGTACTTTGATACTTTGAAGAGCTGATATAGTCTCATAGATTTGGAAATTCTCTGTCATGATTTTTTTTAATCGTAAGTTCTTAATAATTAAATTATTAATTATGAATTTATATACAGGGATCGCTTGCTACTCCGCGCTTCAATTAATGCGGCTTCGGTGCACCGCAGTTTTTTTTTTAAATAAATAAATAAATATTCATCGAATAAAAAAAATAAAGAAATTAACGAAGACTAGGTGGAAATGTTAAAGAAAATGTCACAAAAACAAAGCCAATTATGCAAAAAAAAAAAAAATTCTAAACCAACATAAAACAAAAAACAACCCAAAATCTCCTATCAAATATGGATACAGTACGTTGTTGCATCTGTGTGTTCACTTGTGCATCTGTAAAATGGGCCTGTGGCCCCTTTACATAAATAAAATAATTCATTCATTCATCCTAAACAGATACAAATATAATGCTATTTTTTCACGTATTAAATTTATTTGTCCGTTTATTTATTTGTTTGTTTGAGAGCACATCTGGACGTCTCATGGGAAATCTGAGTGAGCTCAGGATCCAGTTCAAGTGAATCAACAGAAAAATTGTTCCCATGACCTTGAGGTTTTACTTCCTTATAGGCTTGAGAGTGTGAACAGATATTAAAAACAACCCCAGATCAAGTTGAAACCGATTATAAACCCGAATGATGTAGCTAAGGTTGAGTAACTGTCAGAGCCTCAATTCATGGCCTTTATTTAGAGAGACAGTTTTTATATCTGTTTGCCTGCTAGCTCCTGCAAGAAAGGCACTCCTGCAACTTTTTTTTTTTTTTCCGGGTCCAAAAGATGGCAGCCAAGAAGCACATCTCTTACTCTTCATTACAGATAAATCACAAAGCCATGTTATGTTAAGAGCATCTCACCGCTATATTCAGGTATAGTGTAAAGTGTCTTGTTCGCTACATGTCATGAACCTGCACAAGGTTCGAGGCATGTTGGCACCACTGTTAATTTCTCCACAGCGGTGAGTATCTAAAACAGCAGGAGTAGGTTGTAGACTGCAAGATTTAAAATAATAATTCATACACCCATTTTCTATACAATTTATTCATTGTGGGTCATATGTCAGCTGGCGCTAACGCAGACACATTCACAACAAGAGGAAATGAACAGTAGCGAGACAGCAAACCTAATCCACATGTTTTTGGACTGTAGGATGAAACCAGACTGCTGGATTGGCCCCGGTTGGCTTCTTACTGTAGATCAGGGGTCTCAAGCTCATTCCACAAAGGGCCGCAGTGGTTGCAGGTTTTTGCTTCAAACAAGCAGCAGCAGCTGACCAATCACTGTACACAGCGCACAGATTGACCAATCAGCTGCCTGAAGACTCAGATCAGTTTATTAAATGAGTCATGTCAGGCGTGCTGCTGCTTGGTTGAAACAAAACCCTGCGGCTACTGCGACCCTTTGAGAAATGAGTTTGAGACCCCTGCCCTAGAGAGAGAGAGAGACAATTCTGACCACACTATTGTGTTGGATGCTAATTTAGTTTTAAATATTAAACTCCAAATCAGCACTAAAGCCAAAAATAAAGATAATATCAGATTATTAGGATTAAGCTCAAGTCAAGGTCGAGCATACTACAGAGTACTGTATGGCCAAAAATAAAGGAGAACCACAATGAAAACAAAAAAGGAGGGTAAAAAGCTGAGTTGTGTTTGGTGGATGCTGACCTGGTCAGGCAGAGACTTCTTCTCTCGTCTGTTCTCTCTTGTTGTCTCACGCAGCTGCTCTCCTCTGACTTTTCTTGCTTCCGAGCCTCATTATCTCCCATCTCTTTCCCACTTGCTCTTTCTTCTGCTATAGTCTGAAAAACCCAAGTCAGCTGTGATATGCAGTAGTCCTGTGTGACTATAGGTAAGCCCACTCTCATCCGTCATCCTCCAATCCCGACCTCTTCGCTTGTTCCTATACTGTGGCCTATCGAGGCCGCGATATCGATTAAATGTACGAAAAGATCGAGCCTCTTGGCTGGAGTTTGGCCCCTGAGGCCTCTTCGGAGTCATGACTTATGCTCTAACTACAGAGCACTTCAGCACCCAGTTTACCGCCCATAAAGCACTTTAGTATCTAGTGTTCTCACCATAGAGCACTCCAACACCCAGTGTTCTTCCTACACTACAGTGTTTTCAACTCATGTTGGTAAATATAAAGCAGGTCAGCATCAATCACTTCATTATAAATGCACTAATCACAGCATGTGAGAATCTGGTGTACTTAAAGGAAATGGAAATGTTTTCATCTATGTTTACTTCATCTACTTGGTGTCAGGTGAACTGCTGAATATTTCATAGTAACTATATAATATTTCAACACCTCCAATTACTGTGTACTACATCATACTAAACCATTGCTTCTCAATCATTTTCTTTGGCGCCCCCTTTAGGAAGGGGAAAAAAACGTTTCACGCCCTACCCCACCATCCCATGAGCGACTATAAAAGTATTATTTGTCTATAAAATTGTTATTAGTACACCTCTGCATAACACTGTATCTTTATTAACATTAAAAACAAAAAAAGAAAGAAATATAGTTCAACTTACAAGAAAGAAAAACGTCATTAACATTGTTTTTTAATCTGTAATTGAAAAGATTTATAATGCACCAATGTGCCTGAAATTTTTTTAAAAAATCCTATTTAAACTCACTCAACTTTACTTATGTCTCAATATCTCCGTTTCTCTCCACCTTTCTCTTCGTTCCTGTGAGAAATTTTCCGTGTTGTTTCTTGAGGCGTTGTTTACTGCACTTCATATCCTTTGCTCGTGCGAAAAACCGCTACACCATAGTGCGACAATGAGAGCGCAACTGCCAACTACTGGAGCGGAGGTGCAATTACACTTCATTTTCGGACACGATTCCAGAAAAGCATGTTCCATCGGGAATCAAACCCCCAAACCCCCCACACACCCCACCCCGGCATCATACCGCACGGCCCACTATTTGAGAAGCACTGTACTAAACCCATTGAACTCCCACACACCCCGAAGTGCAATTCCACACATTACCTGACAAAGCCCAAGAAGATTTATTCACCGAACTCAATTTGTATTCGAATACAACACTGTGTGAACGAATAATTACAGAAAAAGGAACCCAGTTGTTTTATTAACTTTGGACGATTCTGATATCATTCAAGGTGGCACTTTGGCGGAGTGTTTCGCACGTCCGCCTCACAGCAAGAAGGTCCAGGCTTCGACTCCCAGCCTGGACGCTTGTGTGTGGAGGTTGCATGTTCTCCCCGTGAAGGCGTGGGTTCCCTCCAGGTACTCCGGTTTCCTCCCACAGTCCAAAAACATGCACAGTAGGCCAATTGGCTGTTCAAAATCCCTTGGTGTCAGTTTGAGTATGAATGGTTGTGCGAGTGTTGTTCCTGCGATGGTTGGCAAGCTGTCCAGGGTGTACGACGTCCTCACCTGGAGTCGGCTGAGATGGGCTCCAGTCTCCCTGCAACCATAATTAGGATTAAGTGGTTCAGAAAACGAATGAATAAATGAATGATATCATTCAGGATACTCACGGCACACTGTGAAACAGAGAGATACTCTAGCGCGTCTGTGTGTGTGTGTGTGTGTGTGTGTGTGTGTGTGTGTGTGTGTTGGGGACTCATTTACATCATGAATCTGCTACTTATACAACCAGACCCTGAAATTCAACATTCATTCATTCATTTTCTGAACCACTTAATCCTAGTTAGGGTTGCAGAAAGGCTTGCAGCCATCTCAACTGACTCTGGGCGAGGGCGGGGTACACCCTGGGCAGCACGCCAGGCCATTGCAGTGAAATTCAACAGTGAGCTACAAATCATTACACATCTGCACATAAACAGTCCAACACTACAGCTGTATACGGATATAAACTTAAATGTAAAAAGTTTCACACTCACCGAACCGTTTAATCCTACTACGGTCGCAGGGAGGCTATAACCTTCACCCAGTGAGGTACACCCTGAACAACACACAAACAACCACACACACAGGGGCGGTCTGAAACAGCCAATTAGCTTAATGTGCTCGTCTTTGGATTGTGGGAGAAACGCAAGCAGAACATGTGAATTCCACACAGAAACACCTCAGTCCAGAACTCGATACCAGAACCTTCTTGCTGGGAGGTGACGGTG
>CM045741.1:34790015-34805015 GCA_024760905.1 Plotosus lineatus
AGAAGGAAGGTGAAAGATGTTATGGCAAGAGAACAAACAAGAGAGAGAGAGAGAGAGAGAGAGAGAGAGAGAGAGAGAGAGAGAGAGAGAGAGGCAGAAAGAGAAAGAGTGAGAGAGAGAGAGGCAGAAAGAGAGAGAGAGAGATAGGGAGAGAGAGGCAGAGGAAGAAAGAGAGAGAGGGAGAGAGAGAGAGAGAGAGAGAGAGAGAGAGAGAGACAGAAAGAGAAAGAGTGAGAGAGTGAGAAAGAGAGAGGCAGAAAGAGAAAGAGAGAGACAGACTGAAGGAGAGAGAAAGCATGAGTGAGAAAGTGAGAGAGAGAGAGAGAGAGAGAGAGAGAGAGAGAGAGAGAGAGAGAGCGTGAGTGAGACAGAAGCAGAGAGAGAAAGAGATAGAGAGGAAGGGAGGGAGAGAGAGTGGCAGAGAGAGTGAGAAGGGGAGAGAATGAGAGGGGGAGAGAAAAGAGAGAGCGAGAGCATGTGTTAGAAAGTGAGACAGAGGCAGAGAGGGGGGAGAGAGTGTGTGAGTGAGAGAGAGGCAGAGAGAGAGAGAGAGGGGGGCAGAAAGAGAAAGAGTGAGAGAGAGAGAGAGGCAGAGGAAGAAAGAGAGAGAGGGGAGAGAGAGAGAGAGAGAGAGAGAGAGAGAGAGAGAGAGGCAGAAAGAGAAAGAGTGAGAGAGTGAGAAAGAGAGAGGCAGAGAGAGAAAGAGAGAGACAGACTGAAGGAGAGAGAAAGCATGAGTGAGAAAGTGAGAGAGAGGCAGAGAGAGAGAGAGAGAGAGCGTGGAGTGAGACAGAAGCAGAGAGAGAAAGAGAGGAAGGGAGGGAGAGAGAGAGTGGCAGAGAGAGTGAGAAGGGGAGAGAATGAGAGGGGAGAGAAAAGAGAGAGCGAGAGCATGTGTTAGAAAGTGAGGCAGAGGCAGAGAGGGGGAGAGAGTGTGTGAGTGAGAGAGAGGCAGAGAGAGAGAGAGAGAGAGAGAGAAAACGTGAGTTAGAGGCAGAGAACGTGAGAGAGAGAGAGAGAGAGACAGAGAGAAAGCATGAGTTAGAAAGTGAGACAGAGGCAGAGAGAGGGGGAGAGAGAGAGTGTGTGAGTGAGAGAGAGGCAGAGAGAGAGAGAGAGAGAGAAAGCGTGAGTTAGAGGCAGAGAGCGTGAGAGAGAGAGAGACAAAGAGAAAGCGTGAGTTAGAAAGTGAGAGAGAGAGGCAGAGAGAGAGAGAGAGGGTGAGAGAGAGAGAGAGAGTGTGAGTGAGAGAGGCAGAGAGAGTGAGGGGAGAGAGAGAAAGAGAGAGAAAGCATGAGTGAGAAAGTGAGGGAGAGAGGGAGAGCGAGAGAGAGAGAGAGAGCGAGAGAGAAAGCGTTAGAGGCAGAGAGAAAGTGAGAGGGGGCAGAGAGAGTAAGAGAGAGTTAGAAAGTGAGAGAGAGGCAGAGAGAGTGAGGGGAGAGGGGCAGAGAGAGAAAGAGAGGGGGTGTACAGAGAGAGAGAGAGAGAGAGAGAGAGCGAGAGAGAGAGAGAGAAAGAGAGAGAGAGAGAGCGCGAGAGATTCTGTACAGAAGACGAAGGCTGAAGAACAAGAGACAACAGCGTCATCTAGTGTTGAAAAAATGAAAAGCGAATGAAGGAAGAAACGAGTATTAATTGAAGGAAGGAACGAAAGCAGAAATAAATCACTCAGTTGATGGCGTGTGGATCAGATGGTCGTTATGGAGCAGCACAATGTGTTCAATACATGCAGACTCAGGAAAAGAGCTTCAGTTTGTGCTCACGTTCAAATTCAGACTCGTACAAGACGGGTTCACTCGCTCAGTCGCACACATTTATTCAGCTGCTTAAGCCTCTGTTAGCATCGCTAGCAGGCTGCAGCCTATCTCAGTCAGCACGACGAACACCCTGAACAGTTAAAAAAAAAAAATCACAAGGCCACATACAACCAACCATTCACATCTGGAGCAAACTGGAACAGCCAATCTGCCCAATGTGCATGTCTTAGGGCTGAGGGAGGAAACTGGAGGACCCAGAGGAGGCCCATGCAAGCAAGATGCAAACTCCACACAGAAATATCCCAGCCTGGGACTTGAACCCAGGACCTTCTCGCTTCTTGCTGGACATGCCAAACACTACACCACAAAGCCGCCCAGCTGTGGAGCAATTAGATTGTATCGTGGTAAGGTGGCAGGTGAGTGTACACTATATGCACTTGGATGTAAATTAACTAATAATAATGCAGACAGAACAAACAAAAAAAACACATAAATAAAAGCATTGTTGTTGTTGTTATTGTGTTGCAAGTCTGAGTTGTTTACTTATCCCTCTTGCTTCTTCTTGCTTTATCTTCACTTTGCTCCTTAACTTCTGTCTTCCTTGGCAGACAGAGGTCAGAAGTCAACTCTGACATAGCAGCTCTGAGGTCACCCTTGCGTGTCCTTTGCCGAACAGCACAAAGCCAGCCATCAACAGGATTTGACCCATAACTGAAGAGGGCTGCTGTCAGCCAATCATGTGACTTCTGAATCTTAATAGTCACCTGCACACGCTTCATGCCCGGCTACCGACAGTAAATAAGATGTGTAGTTATGTATCTGCATGCACACATGCACAGGATTCTAACATATGATTGTGACTCACAGGCACAATTCAGACCAACTAAAACAAGGAAAAAAATTCGGAAATAAACAAAAAGAGAGAAATAAAGCAGAAAAGATAAGAGTGCTGATTGAGAAATTAATAGGGAGGAAAAAATAGAAAAGAAAGAATAAGATGGAGAAAAAGAGAGATATAGTGTGTGTGATCAACAGTGGCAGAGGTAATCTGCTTCCCACAGTTAGTGATATAAAAATATACAACAAATGTAATATGTAAAAAAAAAAAAAAAAAGTTTCTAATTTTTAAACAAAAGACAAACAAAAGAACAACCGGTACTGTTATTCTGAAAAACAACAGATTGAGGAAGAAAGTGGTTTTCGACCACAATAGGGGATCAACAACACTGGAATTTTACATACAGTATACAGGTATATAGGGTTGTATATACATACATACATACATACATATATATATATATCTATATATATATATATATATATATATATATATATATATATATATATATATATATATATATATATATATATATATATATATATATATATATATATATATATATATATATATACATATATATATATATATATATATATATATATATATATATATATACACATATATATACATATATATATATATATATATATATATACATATATATATATATATATATATATATATATATATACATATATATATATATATATATATATATATATATATATATATATATATATATATATATATATATATATATATATATATATATATATATATATATATATATATATATATATATATATATATATATATATATATATATACACACACACACACAAACAGAGGTATTGTGGCAGACAGAGTACAATGTGGATAGAGAACATGAAGGAATGGATGAAGCTAAATGGACTGTCCAATTGGCACAACAAATAAATTATATATATTTATATATATGTTCTTCTTCTTTTCCTTTCGGCTGTTCCCTTCAGGGGTCGCCACAGCAAACCATCCGCCTCCATCTCACCATCTCACCCTGTCCTCTGCATCTTCTTCTCTTACTCCAATGACCCTCATGTCCTCCTTCACCACATCCATAAATCTCTTCTTTGGTCTTCCTCTCGGCCTTCTACCTGGTAGTTCCAACCTCAGCATCCTACTGCCAATATACTCACTATCCCTCCTCTGTACATGTCCAAACCATCTGTTTACTCTCTTCGGTCCTCTCAATGTCCCACTTCTTCTTAGCTAACCTCTTCCTTTGTACACACTCCTGCACTTCCTCATTCCACCACCAAGTCTCCTTATCTACTTTCCTTCCAGAGGACACACCAAATACTCTCCTACCTGTGTCTCTGATCACATTTGTTGTGGTTGTCCAGTCATCTGGAAGCACTTCCTGACCACCCAAAGCCTGTTTCAACTTCTCCTTGAAGACAACACGACCCTCTTCCTTTTTCAACTTCCACCACTTTGTTTTCTGCTCTGTTTTCTTTGCCTTCTTCACCTTCCGCACCATCAGCGTCATCCTGCATACCAACATCCTATGCTGTTTGGCAACACTCTAACCCACTACTACTTTACGGTCACTGACTTCTTTCAAATTACATCGCCTACACAAGATGTAGTCTACCTGTGTGCTCCTGCCTCCGCTTCGAAAGGTCACCCTATGCTCCTGTTTCTTCTTGAAGAAAGTATTCACCACAGCCATTTCCATCCTTTTTGCAAAATCGATCAACATTTGTCCTTCTGTGTTCCTGCCTTGGATACCAAACCTGCTCATCACTTCCTCGTCCCCTCTGTTGCCTGCACCAACGACCACTCTTTCACCTCTGGGGGTACTCTGCATCACTTCATCTAGCTCACTTCAGAATATCTCCTCTTCTAGTTTACACCTTGCCTGTGGGGCATTAACAACATTGACCATCACGCCTTCAATTTCTAACTTGAAACTAATTACTCTGTCTGACACTCTTTTCACTTCTAGAACATTCCTGACAAACCCCTCCTTCAAGATGACCCCTACTCCATTTCTCTTCCCATCCACACCATGATAAAACAGTTTAAACCCTGCTCCTGAGCTTTTAGCTTTGCTACCTTTCCACCTGGTCTCCTGAACGCACAGTATGTCCACCTTCCTCCTCTGCATCATGTAAGCCAGCTCTCTATCTTTTCCTTGTATAGTTCCAACATTCAAAGTCCGTACTCTCAGTCCTAGACTCATGCTTTTCCTCTATTCTCTCTGCCTACAGACACGCCTCCCGCCTCTCCTTCTTCGACCAACAGTAGTCCAATTTCCACCAGCACCCTGTTGGCTAACAGCACTGATGGCGGTCGTTGTTAACCCGGGCCTTGACCGATCCGGTATGAGATTTGTGTTTATGGTTTGCATTTTGTAAATTGGCAAAGTTTTACGCCGGATGCCCTTCCTGTCGCAACCCTCTGCATTTCTCCGGCTTGGGACCGGCATAAGGGCGAGAGACACTGGTTAGTCCCCTCCTCCCCCCACCTCATGGCTGCATTTTATATATATATATATATATATATATATATATATATATATATATATATATATATTCATTGCTGTGCATGTTTAGCAGTACAGGGATCCCTCACTTTCTGTGGTTAATTGGGACCGAGACCCCCCCCGCAACCGCCGATTTCTGCGAAGTAGGATCGACTCCCCTGACTGATGTATACGTACATGTATATGTGTATATAATATCAATAAATACATATTCAACGCTATAAATGCTTATAATAATGCATAATATGTAAATAAAATATAAATACCCACCTCACAAAAATGTAAGTAGTTTGGTTGGGGGGTTTTGGGTTGGGTTTTTTATTTTTTTTGCATAATTGGCCTTGTTTTGTGGCATCTTCCTTAAAGTTTTCCCCATGTTTGAAAAACCCGTGATCCACTGAAGCCGCAGAAACTGAAGCACGAAGTAGCGAGGGGTCACTGTAATAGTAGGGTAGCAGTATTCTCAGATACTTGACAAGAAGAAAGGACTGACGTTGCCTGATGGAACCACTGATGTCATATATGATTGTTGTAAAGAGCTAGTTATACGAACTCATCACAAGCACCCTTTAAGGTCCTTGCTCAGTGGAAAATAGATTCCATAAGAGGACCACAGCGATATTCTGTGCCTTTAAAGCTTGAATCTTATAACATTCATTAATTCATTCATTTTCTGAACCGCTTAATCCTAATTAGGGTTGCAAGGAGGCTGGAGCCCATCTCAGCCAAATCTGGACAAGGGCAGGGTGCACCCTGTATGGCTCACCAGGCCATCACGGGGCCAAAACTCACACAACCAATCACACTCACACCTATGAGAGATTTAGAACAGCCAATTAACCTACAGAGAATGTTTTTGGAAAGTGGGAGGAAGCCAGTATACCCAGAGGAAACCCACACAAGTACAGGAAGAACATGCAAACTCCACACAGAAACGCCCGAACTAGGAATCTAACCCAGGACCTTCTTGCAGTGAGGCAGACGTGCTGACCACTACGCCACCATGCTGCCTAAATATATAACATTCTTCTATATTTAGTATACAGTCAGTAAGAAATAAAACTAAGTATGCGGTCATAGGAAAATAATCATTGATGGCGCAGAGTAATGTAGCCTGACATGAATTTGAAGGACATTTCCACCCAGAAGGTAATTATTTTCTCATATCTGCATGCTGGACCTACTGGGCGAGCTGCTGTTACAGAAAAATGTATCAACATTCTGTTTATAATGTTGAACAATAGAATATTTACTCTCCACCGCTCTTTATTGGAGCCATGCATCACTGTAACATGATCCCCAAGACTGTAAGACACACATACACACACACAAAATAATAAACTGTTATAAAGCAGAGACAGACAAGCACGAGCACACAATAGACTGAATGACTCATTCAATAGTGGCTGAAAACATCAAAATAGGTTTGGTATTGAGTATTCGAAGCAAGGCTGGTCTGCAGTTGGACTTACTACAGGTTCAAGTTATCCTTCTTGAAGAATTCAGGGCCAAGGAAACATCATCTGTAACACACCATATACTTCTTTTTCAAGTCTGTGCACCCTGGAAAGATGGATTAATCTATCCATGAATTTAAAAAAATTCCCCACTTTTTCTCCCCTAATTTAATCATATCCAATTCCTGCCTGTCAACTATTGCTTCCCTATCACATCAGCCCACCAGCAACTAGAGAGGGGTGTTAGATTGGACAAGCTCTGCTATTACCTGCGTCTTTAGGAGTCTAACTGTGCCTTACACACTTGGAGAGAAAGCAGTTTCTGCACACATAGCAGTTGTTGTTAACCTGGGCCCGGGACTGGCGTGAGAAAGAACACTGGCTTGTTTTTGGTAGTTATTGTATATTTGTGAGTTTTAAAAGTATGTAAAGTTCGAGGATTTTCCATAAAAAGATTAGGCAGGTCTCACATGGGGCAGTTTTGACGGCAGTTGAATGGGATTCTAAACCATATTAAACTGTCAAAATACTGGCTATTGGTGTGTTGGCATGCTTCTGGCATCACTGTCCCTTGTATGTATCCGCTCTCTCTTAGCGAGGGCAGAATGCCTCCTGGACAGCTCACCGGCCATCAGGGGCAGAAACACGCTGACGGCTATGCAGCTACTCTTGACGAAAGTCAGCAATGGTTCTTTTACATGAACCTCTCACCATAGACAGTGAGAGACATGGCCGGCCTTTGATAACCCAGTTATACCCCTATTTCACTGGAGCGCGGAATGCAAAGATCATGGTGGAAAGGCGTGGAACACACTCTACAAAGGATATTCAGCATTTTTACATGGAAAATGGGTCAAATACCGACGTAAAAGTGTACCTACGGAACACCTTCGGAACGTTCACGGAATGTGCGGAAAAGACAAGGAAGGACCACGGTACAATGTCGGAATACATGCGTAAAAGCGCTCGGATTACTTTCGGAACCAGTGCAGATTGCAAAGGAAGACCTTCGGATAATTCACGGAACACTCCAGGAACGACTACGGCACTACTCCTTTTTAGAAGGAAGAGCTATGGAATGAATGCGGAACAGGCGAAATAAAGGCGGAACATTCACGTTCATCAGGGAATGGCTAAGGAATGACTGAGGAATACTCAGCGTAACCACGTTTCAACGCGGAAAAATTGGCAAAGATCAAAGGATTTGCTTCTGATTTTGCCTATAAATATGCGGATTCGACCAAGGAAGTTCATTCTCTCATTCATACTATATGTTTCTAATGTACAACATGTTTACAATGCACAATAAATTTAAAATTTAACATATGTTGATATGTTTAATATCAATAATGTCAATACGTTCCTTTTATCTGTGCCTCAATAAATCATTCCAGACTAAAAACCATGCACACAAGTCCAAACCGCAGTGATTATAACTTTAAAACTTTATTACATGAACAGGAAAACAGAGAAAAAATAAAGTGAATGAACTGGAATAATTTATAGTGAAAGTGACTTCCTTGAATGTTCCACAAGTCTTCCATGTTATCCGCAACCATTCCGCAAACGTTCTGTATGTATTCCGCAAACCTTCCGTGAGTATTCCTTGGGGATTCTGTGGCCGCTTTTGACCACCCGGAAGAGGTGGGAAGGCTTGCGGAATGGTCAAGGAACACTGACGGAATAAAAGGAATGATCACGGAACGTCTGAGGAAATGACGGAATGTTTGCGGAACGACTGAGGAACCTCAGGGAATACTGTCGTAAGATTTTTCCGTGAACGTGCTTTAGAACATGTTCAAAAGCATGTTCGCGGAAGATTTTGGCCTGCCGGAAGCGGAGAAATACATTTGGAATCATACGGAAGGACACGGAAGATGACGAGACGACTGAGAAACGTTGGAGGATGACGACATTTTTGCTTCCGCGAGTCTGCCGAGCTCCAGTAAAATGGGGATATTAGCTGCACTGGGGGGACAGTGACAACCTTGTGGAGAGCGGGACTCGAACCCCTAACCCTAGGATCAGCTATCCAGTGCCCTATACCACCATTCCACCACTGCTCCTCCACACCCATGTGCTAACATTCAATATTTTTTATCTGGCTTCTCTATAAGTATGCTTTGTGAATGTGTGCAACTGATAAAGTGTTAAGTACAAATATAGAGAACTCGCAAACATTTAGGCCATTCTAAAATGAGAAGGTTGAGAGCGAGAGAATGAGAGACATAACAAAATGGTTCATTAATTCTTACATGTACTGTATATGGAACAAACATACCAGCACTTATTACT
The DNA here is from genome assembly GCA_024760905.1 of Plotosus lineatus. NCBI lineage: Eukaryota > Metazoa > Chordata > Actinopteri > Siluriformes > Plotosidae > Plotosus > Plotosus lineatus. Next base: position 34,798,893 of record CM045741.1, read on the forward strand.
ACCCACAATTTTCCCAAAGCAATGCTGGAATCAACGCAGCTCTGACAACCGATGATAAATATTGGCCTTGGGGTTTTTACACTTCAGTGCAAATGAATTGCTAACTACAAAACACTGCGGAAATGTCTTTGAGCTGAGAAAAGACACCAAGAGTATATTCAATATCAAATCCAGCGCTCTTATGAACCTTCATGCATGTGCACACATCATCGAATGGGAGTACTAACCTTTAAAATTGTGTGGTTTATTATTGATGGCTTTTATTATGTATTGTTGACTAGTTCAGGAGGGCGAGGCCTTTCTTTTGTTTCTTTATCGTGGATAAAGTATGCTTGAGATGACAAATTATACAGTTGTTTGACATTTCCGGTACTGTGATGAAAACCCACTGCCTCACGTGGACCCATTATAAGACTGAGACAGTTAATATCAGCATTTATCTTATTGGACACAACATGGTTCACTGTTTTGCAGGGAAAAAGAAATAAAGGAGGAGGAGGAGGGGGGGGGGGACTCTGTGTCAACATGGGAGGATCATTCAAAGCAGAAACACAAGACCTATCCTTTGGTACATTCATCCAGTTTCCAAGCCTAATAATCCTAATTAGGATCACAGAGAGGCTGGCATCTCAGCTGACTCTGGGCGAGAGCGAGGTTCACACTGAACAGCTCACTAGGCCATTGCAGGGGTCATTTGGAATAGCCAATTGGCCTACTGTGCATGTTTTTGGACTGTGGGAGGAAACCTATACAAGCACAGCGGGAACATGCAAACTTCACACAGAAATCCCCAAGCTCGGAATCAAACCCAGGACCTTCTTGATGTGAGGCAGACGTGGCACCATCCATTTTGGTACATGTGGAGGATAATCTAAAATGAATTTTAAATATTTCTTAAAGTGAAGTGTGGTGGTACAGTGGCAGAGTGGTTAGCCCGTCTGATTCACAGGTCCTGGATTCAATTGCCATTTGGGAATTTGTTTATGGAGTTTGTATGTTCACCCCGTGCTTGTGTGGGTTTGTCTGGTTACCACAGTTTCCCCACACAGTCCAAAGACATTGCTCAGTAGGATAACTGGATGTGTGACATAGACCCTCGGTGTGAGGGTGAAAGGTTTTGTGTGTTACCCTGCAATGATCTGGCAAGCTGTTTGGATTGGTCCTTGCTTGGACATAGAATTAAGCAGATTAGCAAAAGAGTGAGTGAGTTCATTTATTTTTATATTATTATTATGTTGAATTTATTTACAGTTGAATTCTACAATTATACGGCATTTGGCAGATCCCTTTATCCAGAGTGACTTACCATAAGAGTTTTGAAGTTGCTAAGGGTGCATGTGCACCCCCCCACAGCAGGAGTTGAGTTCCGCCTGACAAGAAATTATGTGTATTCACAATCTATCTTATAAATAAACTTAATGACTGTTATAGAAGAGAAAGTCGGAGATAAATTCAGCATGCAGTAAACCAGAAACCGGAAGTTAACGTGTAACAGGCACTGCGCATGTGCAAGCCCAAGTTGACCAATCAATAATCAATGACAAGTGCCTATCGGTGGAGCGCCTCACAAATTATCATTAAGCAATAATAGCTGAACACTGTCAATCAAACAACGTGCGAGTGTGAGAATAAAGCACAGTTTGTTAGCCCCGCCTCCGGCTCTTGCACATGTGTTAGAACACAAACATTGATGCACAGAGAATGAATGGCTAAAATAATCATAAGCCATCCAGCCTGGATCTGCAGCCTAATGCTCGGTACTTTTATCAAATTAATAGTATGTCTTTGTGCTGTAAATATGTTTTAATATTTGTTTGTGCCTTTGAATAGATAAATAACTTTAGCTCAATTTGTAAATGTATTTAGCACATGTACTTTGAAATATATTTGAGAATGTTTTTGGTTGAACTATAATAATTGATTGCAGTTCACCCCTGTATAGACAGCTATTTTTTAAAGTTTAAAATTCTACCCACGGGTGTACCTGGTTCCCCCAAAGTGCTTAGTAAACTTATTAAATTGCTAAAATTATGTGAAAGATTATGTGAAAGTGTTTATAAAGTGCGAATGTTGTAAAATAGATTTAATTGTTTTTGTAACTGAACTGTAAATACATCTTTGTTAAATTGTAGTGTGTAGTGTAACTCTGAGATTCATCAGTGTTGTATAATTGTATAATCACCGTTTATAAGACTTCTCCGCCAATTTTAATTATGACTCAAATTATGTATATAATTAAAACAGTCTGGTGTTCAATTTGTTCTTGTTTTTCTCTATAATCCTTTAAGGCTTAGGCCTATAGCCCCTGGAACTCGAGTTCCGGTCAACCAAGATGTGAACCCCCCCCCCCCCCCCACGGTCAAACCAGTCTACACTCTTGGATCATCAATGTACAACTTATCCATTAGCTAACTGCATTAGGCACCATGATATTCACTAAGGGAACAAAGACAAAAGCTACCTGTTATGATTTCATGTGTAGAGAAAATGCGTACACCAGGAAGAAGTAAAACAACCTGAAACACGTAGGAGGCAACCAGCTACAAAGAACCAGCTAAGCAGAACAAGCACACAGCAAAGAACTCGAAGTACAGTCAGCCCCCCAACTTACGAAATTAATCAGTTCCAGAGCCCTTTTCTTAACGCGGGGGCTTCGTAAGTAGGGGTCGCATCTTACATGTTAAACGCCTAATTCGTTCCAAGGCTCCAGTCTTTGGACTGATAAGCCCCATAAACCCTTTAAAAATGATAAAAGTACACCAATTTTGTATGAAACGTGTTAAAAGTAAAAGAAAATTATTTATTAAACCATTGAAACATTTTATTAACATATTAAACCATTTTATTAACATATTTATTAATTAAACCATTATTAAACATTTTTTATTAACACACACACACACACACACACACAACCCTCTCTCTCTCTGTCTCTCTTTTTTTCTCTCTCTTTGTCTATCTCTCTCTCGTGCACGTGCTGCAGCCCACGCCGACAAGACGTGAATTCAAAGCTCATTCCCTGCTTGACAAACTCAACTTTAATTTGATTCCTCGAGGGATCGGAATTCCAGATAAGCTGAAATGCGCCCACATTTATTAAACATTTAAAACAACTTAAAAAACTAAACTAAAAACTAAAGAGTGAAGCTTCCTTCTGTCTCTATCTGGGAGGCCAGCGGGGCGGGATATTAAGAGACAGCCAATGAGAGAGCAACTCGCGCGTTGTGTGAAATTTTGATTGGCACGTTTGAATTTCTTTTCGTAAGAAGCGGTTGAGTTGTATCTCGGGGATGGAAACTCAGGAAAATGTTTTTCGTAACCCGGGGATTTCGTACACAGGGGTCTTCGTAAATCGGGGGCCGACTGTATACTGAAAACCACAAATTAGAACCCAGCATCATCTTCTTCCGCTTAGTCCAGGGTCGGGTCGCGGGGGCAGCAACCTTAGCAAAGAGGTCCAGACATCCCTCTCCCGAGCTACTTCCTCCAACTCTCCCGGGGGGACACCGAGGCGGTCCCAGACAAGCCGAGAGACATAGTCCCTCCAGCGTGTTCTAGGTCGACCCCGGGGTCTCTTCCCGGTTGGACGTGCCCGAAACACCACACCAGGGAGGCGTCCGGGGGGCATTCTGACCAGATGCCCGAGCCACCTCAACTGGCCCCTCTCAATGCGGAGGAGCAGCGGATCTACTCCGAGCTCTTCCCGGATGGCGGAGCTTCTCACCCTATCTCTAAGGGAGAACCCCGCCACCCGGCGAAGAAAGCTCATTTCAGCCACTTGTATCCGTGATCTTGTTCTTTCGGTCATTACCCAAAGCTCGTGACCATAGGTGAGGGTTGGAACGTAGATCGACTGGTAAATTGAGAGCTTCGCCTTGCGGCTCAGCTCCTTTTTCACCACGACGGACCGGTACAGGCACCGCTTAACAGCAGAGGCTGCAGCGATCCGTCTGTCGATCTCTCGCTCCATCCTTCCCTCACTCGTAAACAAGACCCCAAGATACTTAAACTCCTCCACTTGGGGCAGGACCTCATTCCCGACCCGGAGGGTGCATTCCACCATTGTCCGACTGAGAACCATGGCCTCGGACTTGGAGGTACTGATCTTCATCCCGGCTGCTTCGCACTCAGCCACGAATCGCTCCAATGAGAGCTGGAGGGCTCGACTTGATGAAGCCAAAAGGACAACATCATCCGCAAAAAGCAGAGACGATATCCGATGGCCACCAAACCAGAACCCCTCATCGCCTCGACTGCGCCTAGAAATTCTGTCCATAAAAATTATGAACAGAATCGGTGACAAAGGACAGCCTTGGCGGACTCCAACTCCCACTGGAAACGAATCCGACCTGCTGTTACCAATACGGACCAAACTCTGGCTCCGGTGATACAGCGACCGAATAGCTCGTAGCAACGGATCCGGAACGCCGTATTCTCGGAGCACGCCCCACAAGATCTTTCGAGGGACACGGTCGAAAGCCTTCTCCAAATCCACAAAGATCGATTCACATGTGGACAGATTGGGCAAACTCCCATGCCCCCTCCAGAATCCTGCGGCGCGTATAGAGTTGGTCAAGAGTGCTGCGGCCAGGACGAAAGCCACATTGTTCCTCCTGAATCCGAGGTTCGACTATCGGTCGGATCCTCCTCTCTAGTACCCCTGCATAGACTTTCCCAGGTAGGCTGAGGAGTGTAATTCCCCGATAATTGGAACACACCCTCCGGTCCCCCTTCTTAAAAATGGGGACCACCACCCCAGTTTGCCAATCCAGAGGTACAGCCCCCGATGACCACGCGATGTTGCAGAGACGTGTCAACCAAGACAGTCCTACAACATCCAGAGCCCTGAGATATTCCGGGCGGATCTCGTCCAACCCCGGAGCTCGACCACCGAGGAGCTTTTTGACAACCTCAGTGACCTCCACTCCAGTGATGGGCGGACCCTCACCCGAACCCCCAGGGTCTTCCTCTTCCACGGAGGGCGTGTTGGTGGGTAGAACCCAGCAAAGAAAACCAAACCTAATTCTGGAATGAAGGTTGAAGGGTGTAACACTCCACATATCCGCAATGTAAAAAGAGAGCTTAAATTCACTTCCAGTCTGGGATACACAAATTGCTAGTGAAACAGAAATGGTGTTCTGATACTACCGATCACTCTGCGGACAGACAGACAGACAGACAGACAGACAGACAGACAGACAGACAGACAGACAGATAGATGCTGTGGTCAAAAATAGGCAGGAAACTATTTTAAATGCCACAGAAATAAATTCACATGTAAGCAATATAGCCACAAAATTGGGTGAAATAATGCAACATATTTTCAGTTAGCATCGGGTCTGGTCGAAAAAATTGGTGATCTCTTCGAAAACTTTTAAACACGTGACCCTGCACTGGCTGTGTGTCATGTATTTTATTGAACATTACTTTTACAACATTTGGCAGATGCTCTCATCATCTTCAGTATAAGCTGCTCAGTTTTGGCTTACGGGACAGACATTGTTTCAGCTTGTACTATTTGGGCATGAGAGAGAGAATGTGTGAGAGAGAGAGAGAGAAAGCACGAGAAGCGCAGAGCTGCGCCTAAAAACCTGTGCCTTCCTCCACAATTTGTCTAATCCAGGTCTGATTGGAACAAAATTACCTGTTAGAGGTTTTTATTAATTAAACCTGGGGATTTCTTATTTGTTTTGGAAATGCAGAACAGACCAGATCAGCTTTCCAACTCACGCTGATAAGAAAACCCTGTTTTATATCAGAGAGATTATGTAGGGGGCAGTGGTGCCCTGGTGGTAAAGGTGCTGGATCACTGTTCCTAAAGTTGGGGGTTCAAGCCCCACCCTCAACATGTTGTCACTGTCCCCCCAGCTAACTGGGTTATTAAAGGCCAGCCATGTCTCTCTGTGAGGTTCATGTAAAAGAAGTGAGCTGTCTGGGTGTATTCTTCCCTCGCCTGCAGTCTGCTGGGATGGGCACCAGCCTTCCCGCGACCCTAATTAGAGGATTAATTAATAAATAGGATTAAGCGCTTATGAAAACTGAATGAATGAATGAGATTATGTGAGAAATCCAAGTTGAACTCATTACTTCAGGAAAAGTAATTAAAGAAAACACAGCAATAGC
>CM045741.1:34812515-34815015 GCA_024760905.1 Plotosus lineatus
TCATGAGCTGTATGCCAAAATCATCAGTATTAAAACAATAAAAGACCTGAAATATTTCAGTTGGTGTACAATGAATCTAAAATATATGAAAGTTTAATTTTTATCAGTACATTACAGAAAATAATGAACTTTATCACAATATGCTAATTTTTTCAGAAGGACTAGTGTGTGTGTGTATATATATATATATATATATATATATACACACACAGTATATACAGGATGACTCAAAAAAGGGGAACTTTTTAACAATACTCTATTTTATTTATAGTAATTGAAACCTTAAAACATGCCATTTAAGAATAAATGACTAACCTTTCATGGCGAAGTATTTACTTGTTCAAGGTCACTGTCTCACAGTGTTGCCACTTGCTCACATCTAGCAATAGGCAATTCAAAAATTCGCGGGTTTTTTTGTGTCGCCCTGTATTACATATATTTATCCTTCCTGTGTTGCAGTGGTGGCCTGGTGGTAAAGGGTGCTTTGATCGCTGCTCCTAAGGTTGGGGGTTCGAGTCCCACTCTCCACAAGGTTGTCACTGTCCCCCCAGTGCGACTAACTGGGTTATCAAAGGCGGGCCATGTCTCTCACTGTCTATGGTGTGAGGCATGTAAAAGAACCATTGCTGACTTTCGTAACGAGTAGCTGCAAAGCCATCAGTGTGTTTCTGTCCTAAAGGGTTGTGTCAGGCAGGGCATCCGACGTAAAAACCTATGCCAAATCAAACATGCGAATCAGATGATCCACTGTGGTGACCCCTGAAAACGGGAAAAAGCCAAAAAGAAAAGAAATTGTTATGCAAATGCCTGGGGTTGGAAGGTGGGGGATAAAACTTGACAATACATTGACGTATGGGAAAGTATAGGGGGAGATGTTTGATCATTGGTTAATGTAATGTTGTTTTCATCAATTATTTGATTAGAATGTTTAAAATGTGTTAGTGAGCATCTCATATTAATCATTTATATTTACCTTCACTGTTAATTTCTATTATCTGTTGATTGCAGCCTGCCATTCCTACACAAGACTCGCTTCCTACCCTTTTGGTCCATGAGAATCTGATGCTGGAATCTCCCTATAGAAATCATTATATTACATTCTTACATGAGGAAATGTATATTAGTAAACTGTCCCACAAATAAGCGGTTACAATAGACTTGTAACTCACTCCCTCACCAAACAGCCTAATCCTACTAGGGTCGCAGGGAGACCAGGTTAAACAATGAAATTGCATGCACCGTTGTTGCCATATAATTGACCTTTTTATTGCCTGCAGATAAGTTTTGACTTACTGTGTGCTTATCCCAGGTCCTGATGGATCATCAGAATTAATTCACTCATAGTGACTTGAAAACACTTATGTAAATCACTCTGGATAAGGGTGTCGGCCAAATGCCATAAATGTAAACGTAGATTTCCACTGAGAATAAAAAGCAGAGGACCCCCTGGCTCACTCAGTCTTCCGTTAAGCCGCTTAATTAATCAAGCTGGAGTCGACGTCATCCGACAATGGGCCAAGAATGGGTACACCCTGAGCAGCTCTCCAGACCATCTAAGGGCCAACACACACTAACTTGAGGTCATTTTGGAACAGCCAATGCATGTGTTTGTACTGTGGGAGGAAGCCTGGCGTACTGAAAAATCCCAGATCACAGACAGAATGTGCAAACTCCCCACAGAAACGCCGCGCCCGGGAATAGGAACTAGGACTTTCTTTCCAAGAAGTGGACGTGCTACTGCCATACCAACCGCTGTGAAGTGTAAAAATAATATATGTTGATAACAAGTGTATTAATATAAGCCCATGAGTTCAGCTACATTATAGTCAGAGAATCTTCTGACCAGCTGCCTTCTTCGTTTTTATTCTTTATATATTTGTGTATCCAAATACAGTACTTTTTTTATAACTAATTTCTCAGTATAGGCGGCACGATGGCATAGTGGTTAACACATCCACCTCACAGCAAGAAGGTCCTGAGTTTGATTCCCAGCTCGGGTCATTCTGTGTGGAGTTTGCATGTTCTACTTGTGCCTGAACGGGTTTCCTCTGGGTACTCTGGTTTCCTCCGACAATCCAAAAGCCTGCACAGTAGTTGAACTGGCTGTTCCAAATCACCCCTAGGTTGTTGAGTGTGAACGGTTGTGTGATGGCCTTGCGAGCTGTCCAGGGTGTCCCCTGCCCTAGACCAGAGTCAGCTAATTTGGATTACGCAGCTTAGAAAATGAACAAATTAACGAATCTCTCTATAAACCGATCATTCTATAAACTCCTCTTCAGCAGTACTTCATTAAACACACACAAAAAGGATTTTTTTTGTCTTCTTTTATATTTTTAAAAACAAAGAAAAAAGAATAGAACAAATGGAATTTACAATAAACATTAGCTATCTTTACCAATCTTCATCAATAACCTCAACTTTCTGCACATATGTCACAAAAAAGATGCAAAACACAACGAAGGAGGAAGGAAGAAGGGAGAAGGTAGAAGGGGTGAGTGAG
>CM045741.1:34820015-34830015 GCA_024760905.1 Plotosus lineatus
CTGCGTAAAGTGAGGGATGCCTGTATTTACATTAGGAACATTACTTATTTCAAGAATTTCACAGGGTATTCTCCCCCTCATCACACACATATATGTACACACACACACACACACATAGTATTTGGGGGTCTTTTGACAAACTGACTCCGGCCACTGGATCCAATCAGAACAATCTTACTTTCATCAGTCCACAAAATGTTGCTCCATTTCTGGTTAGGCAAGTCAATGTGCTCTTTGGTAAAATTGTAACCTCTTCTGCACCGGTGTTTTTCTCAGCAGTGGGATTTTGCGGGGCTTCTTCCCGATAGTTTGGCTTTACATAGGCGTCTTCGAATTGTAACAGTACCCACAGGTAACTTTATACCTTCTTTCATCTTCCTGGGGCTGATCGTTGGTTGAGCTGATCGTTGGTCGAGTCCTTGCCATTTTGACTCTTCTGACATCCATTTGAATGGTGGGTTTTCACTTCTTCAACGTCTTTCAGGTTTTGTTTGGTATTTTAGATGCGCAGGCGATCATTTTCTGCACTTCTTTATGTTTTCCTCTCTCCAGCCAGCATTTTAATCAAGATAAGATAAGTTGAAGTATAAGTATAAGTCAAGGTACACTGTTCTTCTCAACAATGTCTGAACCGACCCATTTCCCTCAGAATTTCAGAGAGAAATGTTCTATAACTAGCAGGTATAACATTCGCTGCCTTTCTTCCTTAAAGATGAACAATAATTGGCACCTGTTTTATATATATATATATATATATATATATATATATATATATATATATATATACATACATACACACACACACACAGGGATCCCTCACTTTCCGCGGTTAAGGACCGAGACCAAATGTGACCGCCGCATTCCATGAAGTAGGTTCAACCCCCCCCCCGACTGATGTATGCGTACATGTATGTGTATATAATATCAATAAATACATATTCAATACTATAAATGCCTATAATAACAATTAAACATTCAAAAATAATGCATAAGATGTAAATAAAATATAAATACACACACATACAGACGCACGTGCACATAAATCACTTCACATAAAAAATGTACGTAGTTTTGATGAGGGTTTTGGGTTATTTTTTGTTTTTGTTTGCTTTGTATAATTGGCCTTGTTTTTGTGGCATTTTCCTTAACGTTGTCCCCTATTCTTCGTTAATTTTTAATTCTATGAATATTTTACAAAAAAGAAACGTGATGCACTGAAGCCGCATGAATTGAAGTGCGAAGTAGCGAGGGATCCCTGTATGTGTGTGTGTGTGTGTGTGTGTGTGTGTGTGTATATATATATATATATATATATATATAAAGTAAAAATAAAAAGACAGGACAAAGACTTTCCATTGAAACTTCATTTTCACTACAGATCTGTTTCAAGGGGTGGTGAAACCATCCTCTCTCTTCAGGTGATTACAGAGGGACAGCCCATGTAAGATGTTTTGGAAACAAAGTCAGACAGGCTAGATTGAGATGGTTTGGACATGTACAGAGGAGGGATAGTGAGTATATTGGCAGGAGGATGCTGAGGTTGGAACTACCAGGCAGAAGGCCTAGAGGAAGACCAAAGAAGAGATTTATGGATGTGGTGAAGGAAGACATGAAGGTCGTAGGAGTCAGAAAAGAAGGACAGAGTGAGATGGAGGCAGATGATTTGCTGTGGCGACCTCTGAAGGGAGCAGCCGAAAGGAAAAGAAGAAGATTACAATGTGCTGGGGGTGGTGCTATGCCAATAAACGTGGTGTCCACTAGATGATGTGATGTACATTGTGCATTCAGGGGCGTGTTCTCTTAAATATTGGTATTGATACATGCATATATGTACATACATACTTACATATACATAAAGTCATATATGTGCGCATACATTTTATATATATATATATATATATATATATATATATATATATATATATATATATATATATATATATATATATATATATACATATATATATATATATATATATATATATATATATATATATATATACATACATACATACATACATACATATACATATGTGTGCATATCATATAGTTACAGATTGATACAATCATATAATTATCATGAAAATGAAGTTTCAATAGAAAGTCTTTGTCCTGTCCTTTTATTTTTACTTATATTTGCTCTATGAAAAAGTATTGAGTACTCTCTTACAGAAGGAACTACTCAGAAAATTTTCTCTATACATATATACACACAGGCAGCACAGTGGTGTAGTGGTTAGCACGTCCGCCTCACAGCATGAAGGCCGGGGTTCGATACCTGGCCTGGGCGTTTCTGTGCGGAGTTTGCATGTTCTCCCTGTGTTCATGTGCGTTTCCTCCGGGTACTCTAGTTTCCTCTCACGGTCCAAAAACATGCACAAATTGGCAAATTGGCTGTTCTAAATTGCCCGTAGGTTTGCATCATGCAGAAGGCAATGGCAAACCACTGCACTATCCTTGCCAAGAAAACTTCCGTGAAGAAGATAATCAAGGCGTTATCCTTCATGGCAGGTGGCCAAGAGTTGTCCTACGACTCGGAAGCTACCAGACCAGACACATATACACATACACACACCCCTCCATATTTAATGTGACCCTTTGATCTTCTTTTCAGTTTAGCTACTGCGCAAGTTTTATATCTCAGTCAATCATACGTGAGCAAAACATGATAACCAAGCAGCATCAAGTCAGCATCATGCCACAGACAGGACAGCCATAAAAATCATATACCATGCCTATGGAATTCGGCACAGGGTCTCTGCTATAGCATATATGAAAAACTATTTTTGTTGCATGTTTACTAATATTTTGATTAAACAGCTTGTATGTTTAACACTGAAGCAGATTTGTTGTGTGTGTGTGTGTGTGTGTGTGTGTGTATGTGTGTGTGTAGCCCATACCCACATCAGTGGTGCCTAGATCTGTCGAGGCAGATTTCAGTGTCTGTTTTTTTCCTCGTGCTCCATGCTTCATCACTCCAGAGCTCTGTAGACAGACATGTAAATTCAGTGATTTAACATCGTTCTCACAGAGGAAGATCTAAAGATGTACATGCATGCATGCCCACCTGATGGGAGTTGTAGGAGGACTGGCTATGATTGTGCATGATGGTTGGAGGACACAGGCTGTACTGCAGAGGCTGTCCCAGTAATGAATAACGGCCATCTCCTGTACCATACACATGTCAAACTGTTTAAGCTTTCCGAAGCAATATGTTTGGGTCACAATATCAGTAGGCAAATCAGAAGTAATGTTTGTGTTTATATGTGTATAATAGAAGTTATCTGGTGACACTGATCTGCTTGCTTGCACAGCCACAGTGACACAAACAACTGATGTTGCTAACATAATTTAGCATGGGTCAGTGAAAACCCATCTGAAATTGTTATTGCTGTGGCTGGTAACAAACTTTGAGAAGTCATAAATAGAAATCGTTAAAACTACAAGGCACTGTTATTTTTATTTCTTCCATTTGACATATTCCCTTCAAGGTGATGTGTGTGAATGAACCGGTTTCACAAGCATGATGGTACAGGACCAAGCATGGTCTTCCTAAAAATGTTTAAATCCTTTCTTTGTAAGTATCATTTTCTCACACTGTGAATCTCACACTTTAAATCAATTCACCTGGATCACTGCATGTCATAGAACAATTGGCATTAAACCTAATTGATTCCATTTGGAAGTAAAAAAAGTCAACATTTTACATTGTGAACTTTTCTCAGGCTGTGAGTGATCGTGGTTTTACCTTGTGTGGGCCCACCAGGCCGCGGAAACTGGGAAAGGATAGGCAGTGGACCAAGCCCGGGGCAAACACTGTTTCCACTGCTGGATGGAGTGGGAGTGGGGGACTGAGTAGGAGATGCCAGCGGACTATTCAACTGAGCACTGACCTACAGAAACAGTCAGAGAGAATGAGAGAGAGAGCGTGAAAGTGAGACCGACTCAAAGATAAGAAGCGGTATCATCACTAATATAAAAAAGCTAAAGTCTGTTGGGCTTTTTACACTCGAGCCTAGTGGCTCATCGGACCAGTGCTTACTCCCGGTTTCTGTAGCTTGAAGCGACTAGGAGTTCAACTCCTCCTGGATGGGACTCTAGTCCATCGCAGGTTACCTTCCCAGTATATTTTTACTGGTACCCATTTATAGTGCTGGGTGAACAGAGGCACACTTGTGGTTAAGACCTTGCCCAGGGCTCTTAGCACAGTGGGGATCTCACTGGGATTCGAACACACAACCTCCCGAACATGAGCGCAGCACCCTAACCACTATGCCACCGACCCCACTTCATCACTAATATAGGTGAATTTAATTGATGTGTGATTTAGAAAGCTCGATTTTACTCAGTTTTTAAATGTAAGATTATTACAGTAAGTTAGAAGTCTCATCTCCCATGATTCATGCTGTAAAAACACAAAGAACACTGCAAAGAAGCATTAATAATGAAGTTGTTCTGAAATTTGCTCATCTGTTTAGACCAAAGATCCCTTTCCTCCTCGACTGATTTCATCATTTTTTATTATTACTCTTCCATCACCAACATATTCATGATGTGTTCTTTTTGATGTGTGAAAACCACTTTTCATCTTTCAGCTATGAAATTGCTGTCTTGAATCACAAATTGTAGATAAATGCTCATTCAAATCAGTGCAGCACTGAGCACTGTGATGATTTTTACTCAGTCTGTAACAGCTCCCTCTTATTTTTCATCTGGTTTTTATAATACAGGGATCCCTCACTTTCCACGGTTAATTACGACCAAGACCCCACCCTGCACGCGACTGCCAGTTTCCGAGAGGTAGGATCAACCCCCTCGACTGACTTACAGTAGGCCCTTGACTATTCACGGTTTTGCACTCATGCCTGCGCATATTCACGGATGGCCAAGCTGTCACGTCATTCAAGTTCAGCCAATGGCTGTTTTCCTTCCTGCTGATTGGTTGAGATGATGTATACGCCCCTTTTCCTCATTCACGCACAAGTTGTCACCGAGTCTTTTTTTTAGTGTGTTTTAATTAGCAGTTAATTACTATGATGCCACTCAAATGCTGGCTAAGCGCCAGAAAAAGGTAATGGCGTGGATGTCTCTTCTGAAGGAATAAGACTTTCTCCTTAAGAAACAACCTTTTCCTCTGAAGTGCCTGAAGAGGGATAATCATCTGAACTTTTGTACAGCACTGTAGTATTAAAGTCTTTTTCAACGATTATTCCAGTACAGTACCTAAGTTAATGTTTAGAATGTGTGTGTGTGATTTCATGTACTGTGGTGTAGCATGTTTATCCTTTTGTTTTGTTTATCCAATTTGTTACACATCAAGTTCTTTTATATTCTTTTTGGTTTGGTCTGTGTTTTGGAGGAATTTTGATTTTGGTGGCTGTGCCTCTAACTTTGTTTTCTCTCCGCTCCGGCTGAGGGGCATGGCTGACCTGCTCGGCTCACACCTGAATTCACTCTTCTCATCTACTCCCAATACACACAAGCACGCTCACCTCAGTTAAAGTGCGCTGCTTAAGTGCTTTCCCTTTGAATAATACAGCCACTCTGCCATCTCATGCTGCCTCCTGCATTCTGGGTCCGGCTGAAAGCTCATTACATCATTACGTCACACTTTTATGTTCTTTATGTACAGTACAATAATGCAATTCCTCCCTCTAGTGGGCATCTGATAAGCATTTTTAACCATTAATGTGCTGTACTTCTTTGTCCTTTAACATATACAATATACATGTTGTATAATGTTTATATATTATTATTAATAAATATCACAGTACAAAATTAAAAAGTTTTTCTTAATCATTACTACAGTTTACTACATTAATACTGTATTAATGAGTAAGACTGTCTGTAGAATGTGTTTAAGAAGCATATTTTAGCGCACATAATATATACGTAGTATTTTACTTCCGGTTGATCATTCACGCATGTAATACGATACATGGGGTTTTACTTCCAGGTACAGAACTCGCGGTTTATCTTGATTCGTGGGAGGGGCCGGAACCGAACCCCTGCGAATAACGAGGGCCTACTGTATATGCACATGTATATGTGTACATAATGTCAATAAATGCATAGTCAATGCTATAAATGCTTATAATAACAATTAACAAAAATAATGCATAAGATGTAAATAAAATATAAACATACACACATACAGATGCGCAACTCACATAAAAATGTAAGTAGTTTGGTTGGGTTGTGGGGTTTTTTTTTGGAATAATTGGCGTTGTTTTGCGGCATTTACCTTAACTTTTTCCCTCTTTTTTACATTAATGTCCTTATTTTTTAATTAATATTTTTGAAAAACTCACGATGCACTGAAGCCACAGAAACTGAAGCACAAAGTAGCGAGGGATCACTGTACTCTTTTTTTTTTTCCCCCTAAATGGGTTATCATTGGCTGGCCATGTCGCTCACTGTCTGTGGTGAGAGGTTCATGTAAAAGAATTATTGCTGACTTTCGACAAGAGTAACTGCATAGCAATCAGCATGTTTCTGCCCTGCGATGACCTGGTAAGCAGTCCAGGGTGTACGCTCCCATAGTTGGCTGAGATGAGTGCCAGCCTCCCCGCGACCCTAATTAGGATTAAGTGGTTCAGAAAATGAATGAGTAATGAAAATATGAAGAAAATATTCTTTCTTTCGGCTTTTTCCCTTTTCTCGGGAGTCGCCACAGCGAATCATCTGATTCGCACATTTGATTTGGCATAGGTTTTTACATCGGATGCCCTTCCTGTCACAACCCTTTTAGCAAAGGACGGAAACACGCTGACGGCGTTGCAGCTACTCTTTACGAAAGTCAGCAATGGTTCATTTTCATGAACCTCTCACCATAGACAGTGAGAGACATGGCCCGCCTTTGAAAACCCAGTTAGCTGCACTGGGGGGGACAGTGACAACCCTGTGGGGACTCGAACCCCCAACCTTAGGATCAGCGATCCCGCGCCCTATCCACTAGACCACTATTCACTATTTCACTATTTTAATGAAAATATGTAAATAACAGTCTAAAATAATGACTTTCAATTTTGAACCTCCATGTCATATTGTGGAGTAAATTTTTTGTGACTACCCATTACAATGTCATACTGGGTCCTGTCAGATTTTACCACAGAGTGTCTCTTATAAACTGCACCTACTGACACACTGTACAGTGTCATTACACTAAATTTCACATTTGAATCAGACAATTCCTAATCAATTTAAACACATGAAATATAACAAAAAATAGAACCAACCCCTTCATGTACACTTTAAAAATCAAGAAACAGAAGATGTTGATCCAAACATTGCAAGAAAAGCAATGAGAAAAGGTCTAATAATACTAAGACAAGGAATGTTAAACATTCAATGTGGATGTTTTAAAAACTTGAAATTCATTCTGATCTTCATGACCGTGTCTATATGTGCATGCGTGTGTCACATGTATGTATGTATGTATGTATGTATGTATGTAATACCTGCGGCTCAGGCTTGCTGGGTCTCTGTTCCACACTATAATATTTGCAAGGATTCCACTGCACCATAGGAGGATTCTGGGTAGGCTGTGGCCCATTTGGAACACTCAACTGCATCACCATGACACTTGGACCAGGAGGAGGCACGCCTAAACACACACAAAAAAGATTATCACACAGAAACACATACATTATTAATGCAGACACTACTTCATACAAACCCTGTACACAGTGGTCTACATGGTGCTGAAAAAAAGTCCTCTGTTGTGTGTAAAGCTGGGAATTTGCTCAGACAAAATAGTGTAGCAGTGCAAAACAAGCAAACAAATTAACAACAACAATAACAGTCTGAGTATCATTTAGCCCGGAGTATAAAAAGAGTAGGGCACCATCTCCTAACCCAGGGGTCGGGAACCTTTTTGACTAAGAGAGACAAAAAAAAAACCATGTTTTAAAATGTAATTCTCTGAGAGCCATATATATATATATACATATATATATACATATATATATATATATATACACACACACACACACACACACACACACACACACACACACACATATATATATATATATACACACGTAATTTTATATATATATATATATATACACACACACACACACACACACACACACATATATATATATATATATATATATATATATATTTATATATATATATATATATATACACACACACACACACACACACACACACACACACACATATATATATATATATATACACACATAATTTTATATATATATATATATATATATATATATATATATATATATAAACATACACACATATATAAAATATGTATATGTGTGTGTATATATATATATACACATATATATATAAAATATGTATATGTGTGTGTGTATATATATATATATTGAAAAAGAAGACTAACAATTTGAGGGTATAATAAGACTCATGGTCAATACGGCACAACTCGCACACTGCAGTGTTTATGTGACAGGAAGCGCGTCCCAAGTTTTGGCAATCAGCTCGTCTGCGGGTTGAAGTTTTTCCATGTCTATCCATTTGTGTTTGCTTGCCAGCTGTGCTTGGCTTTGTGGAAATGAGCCGATCAAAACTCGGGAAATTTAGCTCTACCCAAAAACAACACGTCTGTGGCTGTTGTTATAATCCAATAAAATTAGAGTTTGAAGGTATCAGACCCGCCCACACACTGGCATACAGAAAGGATTGGCTTTCCGCTGCGCGCCATAGTGACGTGGTATTGAAAATAGTTGTAAAGATTTAAAATGCGCGAGATTTATTCATCTGTTTTTGTTTTATTTGATGGATTGTTTTGTTTTTTCATTTAAATGACAGTGAAATTATGTATTCGTTATTCTGTTAAGAAAGGCCACCTGATTTATCTAAGAGCCAGATACAGTCATCAAAAGAGCTACATCTGCTCCCAACCCCTGTCCTACCCCAATGAAGTATGGGTAAGTCACGTCAGTGAGTCACGAGACAACTGACTAATCTTGGTGAAAGGGGGTGAAAGGTAAGAATATCTTTCTGTGTCAAAGATCATGGCAATGACCACTGTCGCTGTTTAGATCTTTTAAGGTCAGTAGATTCTGTACTGGGTTCAAAAGTTTACATCACATGAGCACAGTAAATATTTATGTTGAGACTGCAGTTGTTGGCTTCCAATCGAGTATGATTGGAGATATTTAAAGTCTGAAGTACTGATTTCCTCCTAAACATCACACACACACACACACACACACACACACACGAACACACACACGAACACACACACACACTCACAAAGTAACCAATTAAATTCAACACGGGGTATAATATGATACCAATGTAGCCCACACATAGCCTTATGCTTATGTACAGCCTGAGAATGATGAAAGGACACTGATAGCTATTAGGATTTCCATCACCGACTGTTTCTGCTCCAACGGGGTACAGGGTTTCCTCATGACCTGCAGAAACTATGAGGTGACCCATAACTTGACACTTGCGTAGTTAGAATTGAAGATTCGCTGTTCTGAGCTCAGTACAATGAGTTATTGTTTTATACAGGAACAATTTGACCAACACATTCGATATCAAGTGTCTAGCAACCAACGATGAGAAGTCACTCACTTGCTCATTTGCCAGACCACTTAATCCAATATTAGGGGAAGCTGGAGCCTACCTTCGCCGATACTGAGCAAAGGATGAGTACACCCTGAACAGCTTGTCAGACCATAATATGTGCCCAAGTTGTCCACACATATGTCTGAGCCAATGTCTCGAGTCTAGGACCTTCTTCCTGTGAGGCAAATGTGATAACCACTACAACGCCACCATGCATGCTGCAATGTTAGTTAGGTACACCCCGAACAGCTTTCCAGACCAATGCAGGGCAACATACACAACAATTCCCCCCATCACATATGGGCAATTTGTAATGGCCAATTAGCCTCACGCATGCCTTTGGACTACGTGAAGAAACCAGATTACATGGAGGAAACCCAGGCTAGCATGGAGGGGAGTGGGGGTGCAAACTCCACACAGGAAC
>CM045741.1:34835015-35042515 GCA_024760905.1 Plotosus lineatus
AGAACCATTGCTGACTTTCATAAAGAGTAGGCTGAAAAGCCGTCAGCGTGTTTCTGTCCATTGCTAAAAGGGTTGTGACAGGAAGGGCATCCAACATAAAAACCTATGCTAAATCAAATGGGCGAATCAGATTATTCGCTGTGGCGACTCCCGAGAATGGGAAAAAGCCAAAAGGAACAAATAAAAGTAAATCCGGTCACAACCACTTCTAAGAGAAGACAGCATTCAATAATCCAAGATACACAGCAACATTATATCCGACTCAAGAAACATTTGAAAAGAGAGTGTGTTGGAGGGCTAACTTTAGAGATTTTAGATGATTTGTGTGATGTTCAGATCTTAGCGTTTCATACTTGTATACGCACCCAAGGACCAAGGCGTGACACGGGCGGCGCTTATATTCTTGTGTCGATGTTTCGAAGCCATGTTTCGGTACATTCCCTAGAAGGCAGCCACTATATTACTATATGTTTGGTGCATATGCATTTACGGTACCACAATATACATACGGTGTTGAGGCCAGCGATGTTGTATGGTTTAGAGACAGTGGCCCTGGGGAAAAGTCAGGAGGCAGAGCTGGAGGTAGCAGAGATGAAAATGTTGAGGTTCTCTTTGGGAGTAACGAGGATGGATAGGATTAGGAATGAGTACATCAGAGGGACAGCACATGTAAGATGTTTTGGAGACAAAGTCAGAGAGGCTAGATTGAGATGGTTTGGACATGTACAGAGGAGGGATAGTGAGTATATTGGGAATAGGATGCTCAGGCTGGAACTTCCAGGCAGAAGGCCTAGAGGAAGACCAAAGAGACGATTCATGGATGTGGTGAAGGAGGACATGAAGGTCGTTGGTGTAAGAGAAGAAGATGCAAAGGATAGGGTGAGATGGAGGCAGATGATTAGCTGTGGCGACCCCTGAAGGGAAAAGCCGAAAGGAAAAGAAGAAGAATGTACATGTAGGTTATACTAGGCCATGTCTCTCACTGTCTATGGTGTGAGGCATGTAAAAGAACCATTGCTGACTTTCGTAAAGAGTAGATGCAAAGTCGTCAGCGTGTTTCTGTCCCTTGGTAAAAGGGTTATGACAGGAAGGGCATCCGACGTAAAAACCTCTGCCAAATCAAACATGCGAATCAGATGATTCGCTGTGGCGAATGTTAAAGGTTATATTTGATACTGTATTTGATATTTGATGAGTGAATTTGATTAAAAGTTATCTATTTGAAATTATTTGGCTTGAATTTAATTTAATTGACATGAATGTTGATATTATTTGATACTATTTTACAATGTTATGTTTATAATAATTAATTTAGGGGTGTTTTATGAGATACGGTAATTGTATTTATGGATGTATAGTACAGTATGGACGTCGTACACCAGTGGAACAAACAGAAACAACTTGGGGTTTTTTTTCACCTTACGTTTGGTCGTTCAGACCTTAACTAAAACGTAAGTCGGGGAGCATCTGTATTCGCATAAACACATCATGTCAATGTGAAAGTAATGACTATCATAACTGAGACCTTATGGAAACTGTCCTGTCTGTCTGTCTTCCTTTCGGCTTTTTCCCTTTTACTCGGGAGTCGCCACAGCTAATCTTCTGATTCGCACGTTTTTGATTTGGCAGAGGTTTTTACGTCGGATGCCCTTCCTGTCACAACCCTTTTAGCAAGGGACAGAAACACGCTGACGACTTTGCAGCTACTCTTTACGAAAGTCAGCAATGGTTCTTTTACATGCCTCACACCATAGACAGTGAGAGACATGGCCCGCCTTTGATAACCTAGTTAGCCGCACTGGGGGTGACAGTGACAACCTTGTGGAGAGTGGGACTCGAACCCCCAACCTTTGGATCGGCGATCCAGCGCCCTATACCACTAGACCACCACTGCCCCCTTTATGGAAACTGTACTACAGTAAAGTAATATCACAATAGTCATTACATTTTCATAGCAACTTTCTAACAGGTCTTGCACAGGGACATATTTATACAATTAGAAGTTAAAATTGGTCTTCAGGTTAGACAGAGAATGTGTACGTCTGAGTACTCATAGCATGCAAAAAGTCATAACACACGCCACCAGTTAATTTTTTTAAAGGCCGTACGCGGCATTCGTAGGCTTGCAGGAGTTGATCAATTCCTTTTGTCAAATTTTTACTGAGGTCAATATTGAACATGGAGGTTGTAGTACAGGGATCCCTCACTTTCTGTGGTTAATCGGAGACCGTTGAATTCCGCAAAGTAGGATCGACCCCCCCTGACTGACGTATACATACATGTATGAGATTTGAGATTGATGTATGACATACATACAGGTATATGTGTATATAATATCAATAAATACATAGTCAACGCTATAAATGCTTATAATAACAATTAAACATAAATAAAAAATAATGCATAAGATGTAAATACAATATAAATACACACACATACATTTTTATGTGAGGTGAGCATCTCAGTGTGTGCGCGCAGACAGATACGCGTGCACACACTCAGATGTGCACCTCACATAAAAATTGAAGTAGTTTTGATGGGGGGTTTGGGGTTGTTTTTTGTTTTTGTTTGTTTGGGTTTTTTTTGCATAATTGGCCTTGTTTTGTGGTGTTTTCCTTAACTTTTTCCACTATTCTTCCTTAACTTCCTTATTTTTTAATTCAATGAATATTTAAAAAAAAAAAAATGTGATGCACTGAAGCCGCATGAATTCAAGTGCAAACTAGCGAGGGATCCCTGTATTGTCATTTTCAGCCTGGAAAAATATGTCCCGCATTTGGGTGTAGGATATATGATCCTAACACTCATCCATCATTGAGTTAGAAGGCAGAGTCCCAGAGTCGTACAGTATCAACTTCAGAAATATCAGTTTTTGATGAGCGACGTCTGCCTTCAGGCATCTAATTCAGCTTGTCTTGTTATTGAATTATCATATTACAAGACTCTTTGTAACTAGGAGATATTTGATGTTTCAAGTCAGATTCAACTCCAAAGCAGAGTTTAAAATGCTCCAACATCTGTATTGCCGCACAGCGTGAGCTACACAGTGAGATGTTCAAGGTTAGGAGTTCCAGAGGGTTTTTATATGTTTGTGTGTGTGTGTGTGTGTGTGTGTGTGTGTGTGTGTGTGTGTGTGTGTTCGGAAGAGAGAGAGAGAGAGAGAGAGAGAGAGAGAGAGAGAGAGAGAGAGAGAGAGAGAGAGCGCAAGAGAGAGCGAGAGAGAGAGAGAGAGAGAGAGAGAGAGAGAGAGAGAGAGAGATTCCAGTTTTAACAGGTAGAAGACCTGAAATGATGACTGAAGTTACAAGGGACTAAACAGCTCAAAATTCTGTACATTTCTGATGTGTATGAACTAAGAAGTGTAAAGAAAGCATGGATGAAGGACGGCAATATATAACAAACACTGGATCACATGTAAAGGCAAAAGTATGCAGTTCATTATTACAGCTAGGAGAAGGAAAATAAAACTTTTCTTTCTCAGTGGAACCTGTGGAAATTCCTGCTCCCAAAATGTTGGCCATGTTGGCCAGCTTGGAGTGTGATGTTTGTGTTAAATGTCCTTATAATCCTATTGTATTACGCCATCATCGGTATAGTAACACTTTATCAGGAGGCATGTATAAACATCTAGTCAACAATGTAGATAACAGAAAATTTCACAACAGCTGGACACATCAAAAAGATAGAGATGGAGAGAAAGATGGACTAACCAGAGGGCTGTGCTGGTGGTGGCATGGGTTGAGAGCGCTGAGCAGGATATGACACCTGGTGAGATATGGACCTGTACTGCTGTCCCGAACTTGGATACTGGCCACTGGCAGAATAATACTGCACCTGGATCTGATGGAGAAAGAGGGAGAGAGATTAAGATTTGCTGAGGCTAAGTTAGTGTGTAGCAACTAATACAGCCTTCACTGCCTCCACTGTGCAAAATTATATACATAGAGCAAGTGCACCTTAAATAAAATGTTCCCAAAGAGCAAAAGACATTGGAGCTCTACCACCTGATACCATTACCATGCAGAGCTGTACATGAGTTGCCATGTAAGCCTCTTTTGCTGCATTAGGAAGCTCTATCCAGAGCTCTATCTTCAAAGTTAGAATATACACAAGTTTATACACTATACTTTGTGTTCAAGACTTTAAAAAAAATAGCTGCACTCTATTTCTTGTGCTTATGAAGTAATATCTTTCCACAGCTACACCTATTTATATCATTAGCTCCTATAGTGAAATAAAGAAAGTCTCCTGTTATACTGAATATATGTATACTCTCATCATCAAGTGTTTTTTACCCACATTTTTTGAAGTTGTAATTTGCTAAATTTGTTTGATTGTTTGCATTAGTGTAAAAAGCCCATCATTTGTAATCAGCTTCACTCTCACAAGTGTAAAAAATCATGAGAATAGGATGTGAATGTTTCATGGTCATATGAAGCAGGATAATGGCAAAAATAAGAGTATAAAGATATTAAACAAAAGACAGATAGATACGAGTGAACTTCTGAATAAAATAACAGTAGGCAAGTCTATACATAACACAAGCTTTCAATTCTACTCATCAGAGAAGCATCTGCTTGTTTATAAGAATGTATTGTATATCCTACCGTTCATTCATATGCAAATTATTTTCATATTTACTGTTGCATACAGGTGAGTGATGTGACTCACTAAGGAAGTCAACCTACTGCTTTCCTCCTCCTAATAATAATATAATACACAATGGTCAGACTTCAAATATGTAAAAATAAACCATTAAAATCTTGCAATCACACGCCCTGCTCTGTGGATACTGCTGAACAGTTTGAAAATGTTCACCTTGCCTTTGACAATCAACTGTTGTTTATACAACTATTTTGAAAGTCATCATCATCATCATTGCCGTCATCATATTTTTTTACTGTAAAGAAAACACACCTGCTGAGGTGGTGGAGGTGGCTGCATGTAGCCCTGTGCAGGTGGAGCTGCCTGCAGTACGGGCTGAGTGGGAGGTGGAGCTGGTGGAGGGGGGTGCGGATGGCCTGTGGGTGGCTGGTAGCTGGACGGAGGCGGGGCAATTATGTAGCCTGGCTGTGGAGGAGGATGCTGGGATAAAACAGCAGGTGGAGGTGGGTAGAGTCCTGGAGGCTCCGGAGCCTCACTGGAGCCCTGACGGCTCAAAGACATCTGCCCAAAACCTGGAGTTAACTCATCAGCCTGAAAGAAGGTGGGAGTGGAATACACCAAGTATCACATTTGTACACATTATTTTGCCATCGTAACCAAAATAACTTTTGCTTGTATATGAAAACATTACAGTCAGAAGTGTTAACTCCACTTTGTAAAGCAAACCAAATTAATATTCCAAGTCTGTTACAAATAGTTTTTAGCCAGGGAAAGCTTTATAATGCAGTCATGACCTGTTAAGTACTGCCGAGACATTATAAAGACCAACAGGCACACTGTCACAGCATCGTTATATTTATTGTTTAGGCCATTTTTTTTCTTATATTTTGCTGAACAAAATTGGCAATGCAATCACACACACACACACACACACACACATAAGTAATATACATATATATATATATATGTAACATATGTATATATATATATATATATATGTAACATATATATGTGTGTGTGTGTGTGTGTGTGTGTATATATATACACACACACACACACACACACACACACACACATTATATATATATATATATATAGACACACATGTAGAAATAGTGAGAAAAGTTATTTTTAGCTAAATGCTAGTCTTAAAATTCCAAGTGTGAAATTCATTTTAAAACCAGAATATTTTTGGCACCAAGCCAGTCCTTTGGTCGCTCTCTCACAAGGAGCTATTGTAACTACATCATGTGCATCTGTGCGTACCTTCCCATCTGAAGTGTTTCGAATCTAACGTACACACAGTGCGCGAGTAAAACTGTTTGGTGTGCAAAATTGGATAGGAAGTGACACTTATACATATATCTATGTTTATTCTACTTTCTTGATGTTGCATTTGGTCAACTTTTATTCATAAATTAATTTATTGAAATTATTTTATTGGGTAATGCAAAAACCTCCCGCACCCAACATCACCTCACTTTTGATAAAACTAATAATAATTATAACAAGAAATGAAAAGGTGTGTTTCATTTCACAGTTCATTTCAAGTTCCATGAATGAGGTGCAAAATCCTTGGAAAAAAAGAAAAATGACAGCCAGAATTGAGTTTTGACCCGGATTGAAATTTTGGAGAAGGTGAAGATTTGAGTTACTTGGCCTTATGTATTAGGTGATGTGTAAGAAGAGAGTAAGTCAGAAAGATTAAAGAAAAGCAAAGGCAAGAAAGGCAAGAGTGTCTACAAAGATTAATCAGCAACAAGAGTCCAAGGCAGTGAGGTGATAATTATGAATTCATCAGAATATTAACTGAACTCAATTCAAACCTCCAGTGTTTACTTGGTTAACAGATAGCATACAGTACAGAACATAGTGGCTGAGGGAGGTGTAAAGCTGATAGAGCAGATCCACGCCACTTGGAAAACTGACAAATATCTGAACTGTAAATTTATCAACACTGATTCAGAAATTTGATGCTTTTGCTGCAGATCAGTAATAATAATATATTATTTCTAACAACTTCTGCCAATGTACTGGTTAATTTTAATAATAAAGTTGGTTTACAGACAATTGATTGAAACATATTTTATTCATTGAAGAAAGGGATTGGGCACAAGTTTTCCAACTTAGTGAAGCCCTCTCCACAGATTATTTAGCCAATTAACCTACTGTGCATGTTTTTGGACGGTGGGAGGAAACCGGAGTACCCGGAGGAAACCCACACAAGCACGGGAAGAACATGCAAACTCCACACAGAAATGCCCGGGCTTGAAGACAATTCTATGATTTAATTTGCTATTTCAATATATTTGATATTTTGGGGTTTGCGGGTGTCATTTTTCGTTGTTTAAATAGTAAATTACTTCAGGTGCGGGAGGTTTTTTTCAATGTATGAACAAGAAAAGGTTATTTTTGTAAGTTTTAGACTAAAGTTCATCATTTAAAAACCACAGGCTTAGAAATCTAATATTACTCAATCCTAATATGCAGCTCTCGTGGCTTTTTCTGGTGTTCTTTTGAATTCGTACACTGTGTCTTGTGCCTCTTGCACATAGACAATTCTTTTGTCTTTTTGCTTCCTATGGAAGACCCCAGCTCAGTAGGCCTAAGGTTAAATCATTTTGAGGGCAACTTCCTTTCATAATGTTTGGAAAACATTGCGACAGTATGTGTTACTGGTCTGTTTAAAGTACAGTGAGTCATCGACTTACGACCGCGTTTGGTTCTGGCAGACCGGTCGTAACTCAATCTGGTCGTATGTCGACTCATCCAAATACACTCACGCCAAACAAAAACAGATGAATAAATTTCGCGCATTTAAATCTATTTTCAATTCCACGTCACTGTGACACACAGCGGAGAGCCAATCCTTTCTGTACTCCACTGTGTAGGCGGGTCCCATACCTTCAAACTCCAATTTTATTGGATTATAACAACAGCCACAGACTGCGCGTGTTGTTTGAGTAAAGAAATAAATTTCCCTCGTTTTAATCGGCTCATTTCCACGAAGCCAAACACAGCTGGCAAGCAAACACAAATGGACAGACATGGAAAAACTTCAACCCGCAGACCAGCTGATTGCAAAAACTTGGGACGCGCTTCCTGTCACATGAACACTGCAGCGTGTGAGTCCAATAAAATTAGAGTTTCAAGGTATCGGACCTGCCCACACAGAAAGGATTGGCTCTTAGCTTCGCGCCACAGTGACGTGGCATTGAAAGTAGATGAATAGATTTGCTCAGAGCAGTTAGAAAGTGAAGCTGCATCATCTCCTGCTTGGCCTTTTAAGATGCTGGCGCTGCCGGCAACACTCACACTGCACTGTCATGAATCATGCTTCACCACTTTTGCGGTCGTAAAGTCGAGCAGATGTAAGTCGCATAGGTCGGAAGTCAACGACTCACTGTAGTAGTTTCAACACAATATACATAAGTATGAAAAGTACTAAATGGACACCATCACCTCATGGCAGATTACTGCCATGAAAAGTGCTAAATGTTTAAATCAAAACAGTAGTTTGGGCTTTTTTAAAAAATATATAAAATATAATATAAAAAAAATAATAAAAATATAAATTTTTAATATAAACACACACCTACACACGCACACACACACACACACCTACACACACCTACACACACTTGACATAATTACCTAAAAACTATTACCATTACAAAAATAGAGTGTCAGAATAAAAGGGTACAATGAAAAGACACTGCTAAGAGCTTATGGCAGGGTACGAGATGAAAAGACAGCAGGGAAATGTAAAGCAGAAAAGAATAATTAGTACCAAGTTATATTGCTGAGAAGGAGAAACAGGCAGGATGACCTGAGGGCAGGAGGTGCCAGAGTATGATACAGGCTGTGGAGCAGGCTGCAGAGATGCCACCGGCTAAATACAGTCAGGGGAAAGAAAGTGCGAGAGAGGGGTGGAGAGAAAGAGCAAAACATATAAAGGAGAGGAAAAAATGTTAGAGGGACAAGCACAGGAGGAGCCACAACCCTTGATATCATGTACATCTGTAAACAACAAATGGACATTCCGACCAAATGTGGTGAGAGCTTCAGAATTCTCTTGGACTACCTCTTGAACTACACTGGTGAAATTTGTAGACATTGCAAAGTTGATGAAACAAGCACTTTCCAACTTTATTAAAAAGAGCCGCAAAACAACATTGTTGGCTTGTTTGTACTAATAAACTCGAAACCCTCTTGTTTAATTCTTAAACTATCGTGAACATATGTAACCCCTCTCGCTCTCTGTTTGGTTTTTGTTGAGGTACACATGCTACTTCATGGCTGTTCCTTCTGCTCTCTGAATCCTGTGATCCATCCTGATGTGCTACTACTGGTTAGAGATCTCATCTAAGATACCCCTCACATCTGCAGATAATGATCCATGTACGCTTGAATATACACACAGTGATTGTGAAGACAACTTACCATTGCTGCTGATATAAACCCTTTTAATAAAATGATTTCGGAACTACGGTTACCATTTCAGTTATAACATATCCAACTAGACTTCATGTTAAGCTATCCTGAAGTTTCTGATACATGGTTTGTATTTTTATCTGGTTTCACCCAAATGAGGGTAGGTTTTTCTTTTGAGTCTGGTTCTTCAAGGTTTATTTTTTTCATGTCAACTGAGGGTTTTTTCCTTGCCATTGTCGCCAAAGGCTTACAAGTTTATCGAAATGCTTACAATCATAAGTTTAAATTCCTTTATTTTACGATGCAAAGCTGATTTGTGACATTGTTAAATGTACACCACAGCATACAGGATTTAATTGTATAATCTAGAAGCAGGGATGAAATGCTTCAAATGCGTCATAAGAAACTTGTAAGAACAATTACGATCAGATGTTTTGTAAGAAATGAAACTGAAGACAAACTACATACAATTTTTTGTGGTGTATCTGTTTTGTGTTGATGGTAAATTTCAACAAAAAGTTTAAGACACATTCACTATTGTCGTGTATTATGTGAAAAACAGAGGGTGGGATGGTATCAATAGCACCAGGCAGACAGAACATATTTTCTTTGCCTTGTTACAGAAAAAAGTGAATTGAATATGCACCTCTCTTACAATAAATGCATCTTGCTGAACAGCAGCAATCATCAATCTTATGACCATATGTACCGAATGCCTGGCAAGCTGTCCAGGGTATACCCCACCCTCGCCCACAGTCAGCTAGGATGGGTGCTAGCCTCCCCTTGACCCTAATTAGGATTAAGCGGTTAAGAAAATGAATGAATGAGTATCCATATATACATAAATAGCAATATTATATTAGTTAAGACACATGTTATAAATTAGTAATCTTAAAATTACTCACTGCATCTAGTTGACAACACTGTTTTGACTGATATGGCATTATTTTCACAAAATATATTCACATATTAAGCATTTCACCAACTCCTCAGGAACACAGAGGACCAGAGACAATTTTATCTATGATTTATTTTTACCTCGATTTAAAACAGAGTCACTGTAATCACCTGCGATAGTGATTCAGTTTTTTTAGTTTGATTGTAAACAAAATGTTTATGAGCTGTGCATAGATTTTCACCAAAATTGTCTTCCTTTCGGCTTTTTCCCTTTTACTCAGGAGTCGCCACAGCGAATCATCTGATTCGCATGTTTGATTTGGCAGAAGTTTTTACGTCGGATGCCCTTCCTGTCACAACCCTTTTTAGCAAGGGACAGAAACAAGCTGACGACTTTGCAGCTACTCTTTACAAAAGTCAGCAATGGTTCTTTTACATGCCTCTCACCATAGACAGTGACAGACATGGCCCGCCTTTGATAACCCAGTTAGCTGCACTGGAGGGACAGTGACAACCTTGTGGAGAGTGGGACTCGAACCCCCAACCTTTGGATCAGCGATCCAGCACCCTATACCACTTGACCACCACTGCCCCGGTGAGGATGACACTACCCTACCTGAAAAACCTTCTCACAATCAATACTTCACTGCAGCTCCACCATGGTTAACACTAATAGGATATTACTATTACATGCACTGAGAAGAGCATGCTCAGCTGGTAAAAAAAAAAAAAAAAAAAACAGAAAGGAAGGGAAATGGAAAGTGAATAACAACAAGAGATACACTGTGAAGTTCACAGAAAAAGGAATGAAAGTACGGTGATCCATCGCTACTTCGGGCTTCAGTTTATGCCTCTTCAGTGCATCGCAGGTTTTTCAAAAATACTCATGGAAAAATTTAAAAATAAGGAAATTAAGGAAAAATATGGGAAAAGTTAAGGAACATGCCACAAAACAAGGCCAATTATGCAAAAAAAAAAAAAACCCAAACAAACAAAAACAGAACCCCCCCCCCAAAAAAAAAGAAAACGACTTACATTTTTATGTAAAGTGCGCATCCGAGTGTGTCTGTATGTGTATGTATTTATATTTTATTTACATCTTATGCATTATTTTTGAATGTTTAATTGCTATTATAAGCATTTATAGCATTGAATATGCATTTATTGATATTATACAGACGCTCCCCGACTTACGTTTTCAATTAGTTTCCGGACGGCCGAACGCAAGTTGAAAGTGAACGTAAGTTGTTACAGTGACGTATGACATATGACGCTCATACTGTACTATACATCCATAAATTCCATTACCGTATCTCATAAAACACCCCTAATTCAATTAATATAAACATAACATTGTAAAATAATACCAAATATATCAAATAATATCAACATTAATTTCAGATAAGTCACTTATTTATACTGAGTAACTTTACATGAAGCTGAAAACAGCCAATCAACGCTTACAATCTGTGAGGCGCTCAATGCCGAAAGTAGTGTACTTGCTGTGGGTTATACGGACTTCCGGTCTTTCAAGTGCACAAGGGTGCCATTGAACTCGTTTAGAACACAGCCTGCAATGATGTGAATCACCAACCATATTTGGGTAAGGGTTACAAAACTTCGCAAAACAGTGTAAACACAAAGATCACAGAGACGACGTCTTAACACAAGGGTAACACGCTATATAACTGATATGAAGAAGATATATATATATATATATATATATATATGTATATATATAAAACTGAACTGGAAAGAAGGAGGGGAACGTTCAGTCTATCGTTTGTAAACAATTCCGCCAGTGTACTACGTAGGTATGTCTAAACTCAAAAAAAAAACAAAAAACGTAAAATTGAAAAAACATAAAACAGATGAACGTATGTCAAGGAGCGTCTGTATACACATATGTGAGGCGCGCCATCAAAAGTAGGTGCTTGTCACACAGACCACTATGGTCCATTTTTATCGAAATTCGGATTTTTGCATAAACTACTAAAACTATTAAAACAAGTATTTAACTATCACTTGCTCACATGAAATCGACTAAAAGTCACTAAAATGTCTTTTCTTCACATTTTTCTGATGAGTACCCTCATAAAACTAGATAAAAACACTAGCAAAACTTACTCGTTTTCGTTGCAATTATTCACCAAGTTCGGTAGAACACATACATACACCAGAAGAACGGCCGTGAAGTAGTCTTTCCATTTTGGATACTGTTTTAATATCAAAATGCCGTTGCAGACTAGTTGCTAAGGAAGATCTGAAATTAGCACACTGGTCAGCTTGGGCTTGCACATGCGCAATGCCCGTTACACGCTAACTTCCGATGTTAACTTCCGGTTTCTGGTTTACTTCATGCTGAATTTATCTCCTAGTTTCATTTCAATAACACTTAAGTTTATTTATAAGATTGTGAATACACATAATTTCTGGGAAAGGAGAGTGAAATGTCATCTGTGATGTCTAGCAGCATTAGTATAGATGCTAAATTCGATGCGAGAACTGGGCTTTGAAGGTGTCGGAATGCTTGGCATTCTTGAAGATTATTTTGCCAGTGAGTATTTTTCTCTGCATGCTAAATTTGATTATGGAATTTTTTTTATCATTTGATTCGTGTGTAATCTTGTCTGGACCGGACATGCTGGATCATGGGTTGTTTAGTTTTGTACGAAAATTGGTCAAGACCTGAAAAATACTTAAATGTTTCATTCCTTTTACAGATGAACAAACTGATGATGATGATGCCAGCTGTGTTGATAAAGATTTTGATTTTTATGTTGATGAAGAAGAGGCATCTGTTGATAAAAGTGTGCATGAGTCAGTTTGTTGTGTTTGTGATGATGATGTGATCCTTTCTGCTGAGCAGAATATAGATTAAGATAATAATGATGAGGGCAGAGTTGATGAAGCTTACTTGTATAAAGAGATCAGAGAGTTTTGTTCTATAGTTTTCTTAATTTGAGTGTGATTGTTTGAACCTGACAGTATTTTTTTATCAGTATCATTTGAAGGCATTTGAACCTTTATATAATGGTCGAAAAGATACATACTGATCTTATTGGAATAAACAGAAATGAAAAAAAAAAAATAGTTGTTTTTTTGGTTCATTTTTTGGGGGTTACCACTTTAAAAAGGGCCTGTCTGATTAACATGAGGATGATTTCTCTCATTATCTCTCCCTAAAACTTTTCCTAGACATGTTTTCTAAAAGTTTATATGGCTGAAGGGCATAAAATGTTTGGTTGCTAAGGACTAATGATCTTAGAAGAAGGGCAATCTTTGTGCTCATTTTTCTCTAAAACATCTTGTGAAATTTTTAGTTGAATGCTGACACAAGAAATGGCATAGCTCGGTCAGTTTTCAAGGTATTGACAACCTTTTTGTTGCATTTTGCAGCTTTGGGCCTCTTCTATCTGACTGTGTAAAAAAAGCTAATTTTTCATTTTTGGATGCAAGAGCCTACTTTCGGTGGTGTAGCTCACATATACATATTCAGTCAGCCCCCAACTTACGAAATTAATCAGTTCCAGAACCCTTTTCTTAATGCGGGGATTTCGTAAGTAGGGGTCACATCTTACATATTAAACGTCTAATTCGTTCCAAGGTTCCAGTCTTTGGACTGGTTAAACCCCATAAACCCTTTAAAAATGATAAAAGTACTCCAATTTTGTATGAAATATGTGTTAAAAGTAAAACAAAATTATTTATTAAACCGTTTAAACATTTTATTAACATATTAAACCATTTTATTAACATATTTATTAATTAAACCATTATTAAACATTTTTTATTAACACACACACCTCTCACTCTCTCTCTCTATTTTCTCTCTCGCATGTGCTGCGGGCCACGCCCACAAGAGGTGGAATTCAAAGCGCATTCCCTGCTTGACAAACTCAATTTTAATTTGATTCCTTGAGGGATCGGAATTCCCAATAAGCTCAAATTCGCCCACATTTATTAAACATTTACTGAATGAAATAACTTAAAAAAAACTAAAAACTAAAGCATTATTCCTTCTCTCTTTCTCTGTCTCTCTCTGTCTCTCGCGCACGCTACGGGCCACGCCCACAAGACGTGAATTCAAAGCGCATTCCCTGCTTGACAAACTCAACTTTAATTTGATTCCTTGAGGGATCGGAATTCCAGATAAGCTCAAATGCGCCACATTTATGAAACATTTACTGAATTAAAACAACTTAAAAAAGTAAACTAAAAACTAAAGACTGAAGCTTCCTTCTCTCTCTATCTGGGAAGCCAGCGGGGCGGGATATTGAGAGACAGCCAATGAAAGAGCAACTCACGCGCTGATTAGCGCGTTTGAATTTTGAATTTCTTTTTGTTAGAGGGGGTTGTTTTGTACCTCGGGGATGGAAACTCAAGAAAATGTTTTTCGTAACCCAGGGATTTCGTACACAGGGGTCTTCATAAGTTGGGGGCCGACTGTACGTCAGTCGGGGGGGTTGATCCTACTTCACGGTAATCGGCTCTCACGGGGGGTCTCGTCCCTATTAACTGCGGAAAGTGAGGAATCCCTGTCCATGAGATAGAAATTAAGGAACAGAGAGAGATGCTGTATGGTGAAGGTAATTGGACTCTGTGAGGGGCTTTATTTTATCATGTACTTGTAGTATAAAAAAAAACCATCATAAATAACAGAGTAACCCACCGTTGAAATTACTAATTTCTCCTTCGATATACTCAAGTACAGTGATACCTCAGCTCACGAACATAATTGGTTCCCAGAAAGTGTGTGTAAGGCGAAAAGTTCGTCTTCCGAACATTTATTTCCCATAAGAAACCATTAAAATGAGAATAATCCGTTCCCAGGTCCCCATAAAACATAATTTTCTACTAAATAAGCCTTAAAACTACACAAAAATATACCTTATTTTATGTATAATAAATGTGCTATTGTATTGTAATTAAAAAATAAACTGTACTGTATAATAAAGTCGTTTTATTTACCTTTGTGATGGTAGTTGATGGCTTGATGGAATGGAGTGGGAGGAGGAGGGAGTGGGAGGAGGAGGGAGGGAGGGAGGGACTTACTGTTTGGAAGGAGTGTTTGGAAACGCCTACTGTTTGGAAACACCCTTAGCCACACACGCACCCTAAATAGCTTCCTTGTTCTTAAGGATGGTGGTAGACTTAGCGTACTGGTACTGGGACGCTGAGTCACACAAACGAACACCTCGTTTGTGTTTTTCAATGATCTCCGCCTGTGGTGGGGTCTTTTTCGGTCCCATAATAGCAAAAGTACACTCAATATGGTCCAAAATGTCTATCAAACACAAACCACTTCCGCACTCAAAGAAAGGGGGTGACGAACTGTGACGCCGTGAGCGTGCGTCAGCTTCTCGTGGCCGCCACCATGGCGCTGTTCGACCGCGTGGTTTGGTTCGTCCGCCGAAAACTAGTTCGTCAGCAGAGACTATATGCTCGCAAATTTAATGTTCTTGAGGCGAAAAGTTCGTGAGCTTAAGCGTTCGTCAGCGGAGGTTTTACTGTAATTTTGGAACGAATACATACACAATCATTCTACAAGTATTCTACAGAGTGAACCACTACTGTACTAAATTTCGATTTGTTCCTCCTAATTGTTGTCATAGCTGGTAACCATAAAATTGCACGCTAAAAATTTCTTCTGATGCCGCCAATGCTCAAAATATGCTACTAACATTCATGCTTGCTACCCAGAGTCAAATGGAGTTAAATAGGAAATTAATGACACCTGGCTATTCTGTCGCTCTCACTGTTTGGTCTGACTGTACCATAATTACGAACTTGAATAAAGCGCCTTAGAAGTGGGAAATTCTTGCAGGGAAAAACAAACAAAAAACATTGTCCACTCACTCACCTGTGCTAGCATGTGATTATGGCTGTGGCTGCCGATGGGGTGCTGTGGATGAGAGTGGGAGTGACTGTGAGTAGGGGTGGGCAGCAGAGCTGTCTGTGGAAGAGGTGGTGGAGCCTGGCTCTGAGCAACATTGGAGGGACAGCTGGATGGGCAGGGCAAGAGAGTGCGGCTCTGCTGAAGTGGCTGGGGGCAAGTCTCTGTGGTTACAAGGGGAAGACCTTCAAAAGAAAGTCAGGTAGGAATCATAATTAGCATTTTAACATGATATAATGTAATTCAAAGAATCACAAACTTCTCTTATTTTAGCTTATAGTAATACAAAGATTCAAGCGCTGTCTAAAGGAGCTCCGGATTGAGACCTCTATGGACTGGTGTCCATGGCTGGTACTGTAAGAGTAGCACAAGAGTAGGTGATCAGTCTTGAACAACCAGGTGGAAGAGTTCTGGCCTGTTCTTCCTTACAAAATTGCCTATGTATAGTGATGTTGGTGGTCGAGACCAGGGGTCCCAAACCACCAGTCCGCAGAAGAAAAAATTAATTATTTCCGTTGTATTTATGATCTGAGTCTGAACGATCTTTATTTTTGAAAAATCTTTTATTTTGAAAAATTACCGGATTCTCTCGGGTATATGTCGGTCATTTGAGCGCTAAAATGTAGCCCACAAGGGGACGGCACATGAACAGAGGCGAGTTGGACATGTTTCAAACAATAGTGGGGATTTTGGGTGAGACTGAGCCTGAGCCTTCATTCTCCCAGCTGGTGAACCATCACCTGCATTTTTTGTTTTGTTTTAGAAAAGTTCAAGCTCTACTTCCAAACCAACTTTATTTCAGCTGTGGAAAAATAACATTCATGGAGTGCTTATTATTATTATTATTATTATAATACTTTATATCAATAAATTATATTTACAATATAAACAATCAATGACCACCCCCCGGTCTGCGGTAAAATTATCAAGCGTTGACCAGTCCTTTTGATAGAAAGGTTGGGGACCCCTGGTCTAAACTCTCCTTGTATGACTTGTTCTTTTTATCTCTGCCAAGGAGGTTATGTTTCTTTTGTGATTTGGGTGCGTGATTGTCTGCAGGATTTCACAAAAGGTTATGTGTGGATTTTATGACATTTTGACCACGTATGGGGTTCATGAAGACCACGTTAGATTCCGGAGATAGTCTGGATCCAAGAATTATTATTATTATTTTAAGATTTTGGTTCATATGAGAAATTGCTGGGCTTGGCAGAGGTTTGCACTCTCTGAGTACTCATGGTTGGCCTTTTATGAGGGGTTAATGTCTGGACTTTGACATGGCCATATAAATATCACATTTCTTCTCATTTAACCAATTTTTGGTTTTAGAATTTATGCGCTCACTGTCTTGCTGTAAGTCCCGTTTAGCTAATCCTCTGTTCATGTACACATACGCATATATTCTTACGCAAAATCTGTTGGTACGATACAAAATTTACAGATTCAGAAATAACGGGAAGCCCTCCAGGACCCAAGGTAGTAAAGTCGCACCAAATCCATAATACTGCCAGCACCATGCTACGTGGCAAAGATTCTAATCCACATGTTCTTGAGCAAGCTTCAGACATGTAACCGGAGTGCCTTCTTTCTTGCAATCCTGCCATGCGCACTCTTCTTGTTCAGTGTTGTTTTGATGGTCATCTGATTAACTGTATCTTAACTTAAAACAAAAGTGCCTTCGGAAACCCTTTGATGTTCCCATTATATACTACATTATTCAATACTTAATTGTGGAGGAGGGCGAGATGGTGGTATATCGATTGGCACGGCCTCCTCACATCAAGAAGGTCATGAGTTTGAGTCCTGGGCTCAGTAAAGGCGTTTCTGTGTAGATTTTGCATGTTCTCCCTGTACTTGGGTGTGTTTCCTCCCCCTGTCCTAAAACATGCACATTAGGCTATCTGGCTGTTGCAAATTGCCCCTGGTGTGAGAATAAAACAATTGTGTGTTGCCTTGCAAAAGACTGGCAAGTTGTTCAGGGTGTGCCTGCCCTGCCATCACCTACTAATGAATATGTAAATAACTGTGGAGAAAAAGGATTCCTCGGCAATTGTAATTCCCATCTTATACTGCAGAGGGCTCTAGAGATTAACTTGTGCATAAAAAGATATTAAAGTGTAGAATTTGGTGTACACCTAGCTGTCTGTGTTTCTGCAAACGTTATGCGTGTACCTGTGCGTGAGCCCCTGGCACTGCCCTGCGAGCCTTTGCTACCAAGACTGTCTCCGCGAGTAAGAATGGAAATGCCGCTGAAGCTGCTGGCCTTGGTAACAGGAGGTCGGAGTGTGCGGTTTGAGCTGTCCGAATCAGTGCTGCTCCACGGCCGTGGCTCTAAACTCTTCATATCACTGTCAGTGCTGCTTTGACGACTGCTCGATGGCCGGCTCGAGCTCTCTTTATTCCCCCTGCAGAGTGAGCCAGCGGAATAGAAGGAAACCAGGTGGGGAAGGCGGAGGAGGAAAAATCAGAATGGGACAAGATGAAATCATCAAAACAACCTTATTTTAAAAATAATATTAAAGTTCTAGAAAGATTCAGTTAAATCAAGCTCATGTTTACTTACAAAAGAAATCAGACAAACACTATTATACATATACAACTACAGATAAAAAAAAAAATACAAAGTGAGGATTCAGCATCTCAGACGAATACCTGAAAACAACAGTTACAATGACAAGGCCCCACCCAAACAAACCACTCAAGATGCACACTTGGGAAATGGTTCACGTATTGGTACAGCAAGCAGCACAACATGACAACCAGACCACATGAAACATACTCAAAACACACAAACAGGAAACATACACATGTGCATAAATACCCAGATGTAAAGAACTGTTTATGAACACAAACTCATGCCCTTAAAACGGGTGCACGATGAAAATCTGATACTTTCACACATACCACCGCTAGCAGGGACACTCATAGTCTGCATACTACACTGCCTTTCTCGACAGGAGCAAAAACTCAATAATCCAAAACCGCATTTTTATCACATGCATTCCCTATTGTAACACTTCAGGTATGATCTAGAAAATTGGATTTACACGGAATATAATTGCAAAATCTAAAAAGAAATTATTGTGTGAAATTCACTCAGTCTCACACTCATTCACCCAACCCTACTAGTAAGGCCGCAGGGAGGTTGAGCCTATCTCAGCCGACACGGAATAAAGGCAGGGTTCACCCTGAACAGCACGCCAGACTCTAACAAGGCCACACAAACACAATCATTAAAACTCACATTAACACCCAGAGGAAATCTGAAGCAGCCGAATATTCATGTTTTTGGAAAGTGGAAACTGTAGGATCCTGACACGCCCCGGGCAAGTATGGGGAGAACCTACGAACTCGCCCAAGCTGAGGACTTGAACCCAGGACCTCCTTGCTGTGAGGTGGACGAGCTAACCATTACATCATCATGCTGCCCTAGGACGAAATTCACCAACAGGAAAATAATATAGGGATCCCTCGCTACTTCGCACTTCAATTCATGCAGCTTCAGTGCATTGCGTTTTTTTTTTCTTTTTGAAAAATATTCATTGAATTAAAAATAAGGAAATTAAGGAAGAATAGGGGGAAATGCCACAAAACAAGGCCAATCATGCAATAAATAAATAAATAAATAAATAAATAAAACACAACCCAAAACCACCATTAAAACTATTTACATTTTTGTGTGCATGCGCATGTTACTCCGATGCGCACCTCACATAAAAATGTGTGTGTATTTATATTTTATTTATATCTTATGCATTATTATTGAATGTTTAATTGTTATTATAATCATTTGTAGCGTTGAATATGTATTTATTGATATTACATACACATATACATGAACGTATGCATCAGTCAGGGGGGTCCGATCCTACTTCGCGGAATTTGACGGTCGCGGGGGATCTCGGTCCTAATTAACCACAGTAAGTGAGGGATCCCTGTATAATATTTTGGGGAGCTGCCCAGGTCTGTGGTTTTTTTTGTTTGTTTGTTTTTATATATATTTTTTTTTTTTTTTTTGGGGGTTAAAGTTTTTGGTCATTTTGTTATAACTCCTTTCCAATCACAG
Organism: Plotosus lineatus; assembly: GCA_024760905.1. Classification (NCBI taxonomy): domain Eukaryota; kingdom Metazoa; phylum Chordata; class Actinopteri; order Siluriformes; family Plotosidae; genus Plotosus; species Plotosus lineatus. The sequence goes on from CM045741.1 coordinate 34,854,914, forward strand.
CCCCGGACCAGGACACTTTTCAGCCCCCCCTTTGTTAGTTCTTACACAGAGACCACTTGCTGGATTCCCTAAAAGCAACTTGCAATCATATAAACACACTTACCTGAAAATATCTGAATACTAATTGCTGGTCTTTATCCAAGTGCTCTAAAGGCTCCTGGAATTGGCCATAAAAGGGGACAATAGTCTATACTTGCGGCGTCCTACATTCAGTAGCAGTACCAATCTATGGCATGAACAAACTGATCAGTAACAGTAAATGGTCCTAGATCACAGCTGACTGTATAAAAAGATGACATTTCATGTTGGTCGTATTTATAAGCACGTTGCTTCCCAAAGCTCAGTGTAAATCTTGGATAAGAACCGAGTGGCAGGGCCGTTAAATATGCACGTGAACTAACCTGTGAAACACAATCAACCTAACAGTATACACAACAATCCAGATTAAACTCAAACACAGGCTTGTCACATGCTTTTATTACAAGCTAAACAAGTTTACATTTAAAGCGAATGAGTAACTAAAGGGTTAAGGGTCATGCTCCAGGATCAACATTGGCTTAAACCCCAAAATGATAATCCAGAACCTCAACCACTGAGCCAACACATTAACAAGTTAACATAAGATCAACAATACATGTGTTGAGCCTTGAGAAACCACTTCAGATAACCACCTTCTTCTTTTTCTTTCGGCTTTTCCCTTCAGGGGTCGCCACAGCAAATGATCTGCCTCCATCTCTCCCTATCCTCTGCATCTTCTACTCTTACTCCAACAACCTTCATGTCCGCTTTCACCACATCCATAAATCTTCTCTTTGGTCTTCCTCTGGGCCTTCTGCCTGGTAGTTCCAACCTCAGCATCCTACTACCAATATACTCACTATCCCTCCTCTGTACATGTCCAAACCATCTCAATCTAGCCTCTCTGACTTTGTCTCCAAAACATCTAACATGTGCTGTCCCTCTGATGTACTCGTTTCTGATCCTACCCCCAAAGAGAACCTCAACATTTTCATCTCTGCTACCTCCAACTCTGACTCCTGTCTTTTCCCCAGGGCCACTGTCTCTAAACCATACAACATCGCTGGCCACATCACCGTCTTGTACACTTTTTCCTTCATTCTTGCCGATACTCTCCTATCACATATCACACCGGACACTTTTCTCCATCCATTCTAACCTGCCTGCTTGCGCTTCTTCACCTCTTTTCCACACTCTCCATTGCTCTGGATTGTTGAGCCTAAGTACTTAAAATCCTCCACCTTCTTTATCTCTGCTCCCTGTAACCTCACCGTTCCTCTTGGGTCCTTGTCGTTCACACACATGTATTCTGTCTTACTGAGCTTAACCTTCATTCCCCTCCTTTCCAGGGCATACCTCCACCTCTCTAGATTTTCCTCCACTTGTTCTCTGCTCTCACTACAGATCACGATGTCATCTGCAAACATCATAGTCCAAAATCCCTTCAGATAACCCTTTTACAATATTTACTATCTGTTAAATGGGATTTTTACACACAACGGCCTTTTTCCAAAATGCAAGATTAAAAGCTACATATGAACTTTCCGTGTCACTTTATGGAAAATCTATGTGTTGATGTAGTGAGATCAAAGTGCATTACAAGACAAACACCTCACTTTCATTCTATCCCTGGCCAAAATTTAGAAACTGTGACGAGTACTGGATTTTCCTTGACAACTATACAGACTGTCAACACAGCCAAGGAGTGTGGTTGTATCCCTAATGTATAGCTCCTAACCATGATGTTCTTTGCTGCTAATCATAGAACTAAATACAGGCGGCCCCCCCCAACTTACGAAGACCCCTGTGTACGAAATCCCCGGATTACGAAAAACATTTTCTTGCGTTTTCGTCCCCGAGATACGAAACAACCCCCTCTTATGAAAAGAAATTCAAAATTCAAACGCGCCAATCGACACACAAGTTGCTCTCTCATTGACTGTCTCTCAACATCCCGCCCCGCTGGCCTCCCAGAGAGAGACAGAAGGAAGCTTCACTCTTTAGTTTAGTTTTTAATTCAGTAAATGTTGAATAAATGTGGGCGCATTTGAGCTCATCTTGAATTCTGGTCCCTCAAGGAATCAAATTAAAGTTAAGTTTGTCAAGCAGGGAATGCGCTTTGAATTCACGTCTTGTGGGCGTGGCCCGCAGCGCGCGCGCACAAGAGAGAGAGAGAGAGAGAGACAGAGAGAGAGAAGGAATAACGCTTTAGTTTTTAGTTTAGTTTTTTGTTTTAATTCAGTAAATGGTCAAGCAGGGAATGCGCTTTGAATTCATGTCTTGTGGGGGTGGCCCACAGCACGTGCACGCTCGTGCACGCAAGAGAGAGAGAGAGAGAGAGAGAGAGAGAGAGAGAGAGAGAGAGAAGGAATAACGCTTTAGTTTTTAAAGTTGTTTAATTCAGTAAATGGTTCATAAATGTGGGTGCATTTGAGCTTAGCTGGAATTCTGATCCCTCAAGGAATCAAATTAAAGTTGAGTTTGTCAAGCGGGGAATGCGCTTTGAATTTCATGTCTTGTGGGTGTGGCCCGCAGCACACGCGCGAAAGAGAGATAGAGAGAGAGATAGATAGATAGATAGATAGACAGATAGATAGATAGAGAGAGAGAGAGAGTGAGAGAGAGGTGTGTGTTAATAAAAATGTTTAATAATGGTTTAATTAATAAATATGTTCATAAAATGATTAAATGGTTGAATTAATAATGTTCTTTTACTTTTAACACATATTTCATACAAAATTGGTGTACTTTTATCATTTTTAAAGGGTTTATGGGGTTTATCTTTGGACTGGAGCCTTGGAACGAATTAGGCGTTTAACATGAAGGATGTGACCCCTACTTATGAAATCCCTGTGTTACAAAAAGGCCTCTGGAACGGATTAATTTCATAAGTTGGGGGCCGACTGTATAGAGTACCTGAATATAAAAATTTGTATACCTCTGAAAATGATTTTTCAACAGGAGTATCAAGAACTTTCTATGCCATATTAGATATAAAAAAATAACTTGAGACAATGCTATATCAGCGATATATCAGCCAAAGGGTCTGACGAGGAGCAAACAGCAGAAATGCATTTTTTTGTATAGGATACCGCTAAAAAAAAACCATATTTCAAAAGGTAAATGAAAAATTAAAATGTTAAAAAATGAAATTATAATTTGTATACAAGTTTACATTCATTCATTTTCGGTAACCACCCAATCCTAATTAGGGTCGTGGTGAGGCTGGTGCCCATGCCAGCCAACTTCGGGTGAGGGCAGAGTACACCCTGGACAACTCGCCAGGCCATCACAGGGCGGAAACATGCTGATGGCTATGCAGCAACTCTTGTTGAAAGTCAGCAATGGTTCTTTTACATGAACCTCTCACCACAAACAGTGAGAGACATGTCCGGCCTTTCATAACCCAGTTAGCTGATCTGGTGGGGGGGGGGGGGTGACAACCCGTGGAGAGAGGGGCTTGAACCCCCAACCTTAGGAGCCGTGATCCAGAACCTTTACCACCAGGCCACCACTGCCTACAAGTTTACATTTCATTCAGTATAGTTTCTACAGGCAGAAGCAGCGACAAGCTCGGTTATTAGCTCAAAGACCACTGAAAGTGCTGAGGGTAATATTTAAAGATAGGGTGAACTCACTGCATGGTAATGTTGGATAGCCGGCCCATTCCCCTGGCCTTGCCACTTGTGCTCCTTTTTCTGTGGACTACATTAAATCTTAAGTGTATACTCAACTTAAAGCCTTTACTTACATTTACAGTACGTATTGGATAGATGCCCGTATCTGGAGCAACTTACATTTATTATTTTTATACAAACGAGCAAGTGAGATTTAAGGGTTTTGCCCAAAGGCCCAACAGATTGGTGGTACTAGTACTTGAAACCCTTACTTTTGGATCACCTAACTAGAGTCTTAACCATGGAGCCATCACCACCCCCTTCAGGTTGCTATTCAGTCACTGTTCCACCCAACAAGACTTAACAAGCTAAAGCGGTCTTCAGAATTTCATCGAAGTGTGTGTGTAGACAGTAATGCACAGCATTTGCAGGATGTCATCTTTATAATTAAAAAAAAAAAAAAAAAGATAAATAAAACTTTTGATTGAAGCTTTGTGCGAGTACAAATAATAATGTGAAGTCAGGTGGCTCCGTATAACAGCGCTATCTATGTCTCAAACTAAACAAAAGTGGGATGAATTCATTGGTAATTAAGGGGTGCCACAGCATACAGATGTCAAAGACATAGAAGTGAAGCTGGTGAGAAATCGTCTACGCTGGCTAAGGCACGTTTGTCAGATGGAGGAACACAGACTGGCAAAAGAGCTTCAAGGACTGTGAGTTGGCTTATGGTTCTCGCCCAATAGGTCGATGCAAGTTTCATTTCAAGGACACTAATAAAACGGTCACATCCTTGAGCAATGGCAATTGGTGGTCAATAACTGAGCAAGTGTAATGGGTTGACTGATGCAGTCTACACCAAGTACAACACAAAAAGGATCAAAGAGGATGAGAGGAGAAGGGAGAGATGGAAATAGATGAGATGAACTGTGGCATACTTGTTCGCAGGTCACTAGCATGTGTGTGTGTGTGTGTGTGTGTGTGTGTGTATCTTCTACTTTTCCTTTCGGCTGTTCCCTTCAGGGGTCGCCACAGCGAATCATCTGCCTCCATCTCACCCTATCCTCTGCATCTTCTTCTTTTACACCAACTGCCTTCATGTCCTCCTTCACCACGTCCATGAATCGTCTCTTTGGTCTTCCTCTAGGCCTTCTGCCTGGTAGTTCCAACCTCAGCATCCTACTACCAATATACTCACTATCCCTCCTCTGTACATGTCCAAACCATCTCAATCTAGCCTCTCTGACTTTGTCTCCAAAACGTCTTACATGTGCTGTCCCTCTGATGTACTCATTCCTGATCCTATCCATCCTTGTTACTCTCAAAGAGAACCTCAACATTTTCATCTCTGCTACCTCCAGCTCTGCCTCCTGTCTTTTCCCCAGGGCCACTGTTTCTAAACCATACAACATCGCTGGCCTCATCACCTTGTTATACACTTTTTCTTTCATTTTTGGCGATACCCTCCTATCACACATCATACCGGACACTTTTCTCCAACCAGCCTGCACACGCTTCTTCAGCTCTTTTCCACACTCTCCACTGCTCTGGATTGTTGAGCCTAAGTACTTAAAATCGTCCACCTTCCTTATCTCTGCTCCCTGTAACTTCACTGTTCCTCTTGGGTCTTTGTCGTTCACACACATGCATTCTGTCTTACTGAGGCTAACCTTCATTCCCCTCCTTTCCAGGGCATACCTCCACCTCGCTAGAGTTTCCTGCACTTGTTCTCTGCTCTCACTGCAGATCACAATGTCATCTGCAAACATCATAGTCCATGGGGAAGCTTGTCTAACCTCATCGGTCAGCCTGTCCATCACCATAGCAAACAAGAAGGGGCTCAGAGCTGACCCTTGATGCAGTCCTACTTCCACCTTGAACTCTTCTGTTACACCAACAGCACACATCTCACCACTGTCTAACATCTCTTATACATGTCCTGCACCACTCTAACATACTTCTCTGCCACTCCAGACTTCCTCACGCAATACCACATTTCCTCTCTCGGCACCCTGTCATATGCTTTCTCCAGATCCACAAAGGCAAATTCAGCTCCTTCTGACCTTCTCTGGACTTATCTATTAACATCCTCAAGGCAAACACTGCATCTGTGGTGCTCTTTCTTGGCACGAAACCAAACTGTTGTTTACAAATGCTGACCTTTGCCTTTAGTCTAGCTTCCACTATTCTTTCCCATAACTTTATCATATGTCTCATCAACTTTATCCCTCCGTAGTTGCCACAACTTTGCACGTCTCCCTTGTTCTTAAAAATAGGCACCAGCACACTTCTCCATTCCTCTGGCATCCTCTCACTCTCTAAGACCTTGTTGAATGTTCTTGTCAGGAAATCTACTGCTACCTTTCCTAGACACTTCCATACCTCCACCGGTACATCATCAGGACCAACTGCCTTTCCATTCTTCATCCTCTTCAATGCCCTCCTCACTTCACCCTTACGAATCTTTGCTACTTCCTGGTCCTCAACAGTCACCTACTCTTTTTTCTCTCTCATTTTCCTCATTCATCAGCTCTTCAAAGTACTCTTTCCATCTTCCCAGCACACTTCTGTCATCAGTTAATACATTTCCCTCTCTGTCCTTAATCACTCTAACTTGCTGCACATCCTTCCCATCTCTATTTCTCTGCTGTGCCAACCTGGATAAATCATTTTCGCCCTCTTTACTTTCCAACCGTGCATACAAGTCATCATACGCCCTCTGTTTGGCCTTTGACACCGCTACATTCGCCTTATGCTGTGTCTTCCTGTACTTCTGTTTATTCTCGTCAGTCCTCTTTATGTCCCACTTCTTCTTAGCTAGCCTCTTCTTTTGTACACACTCCTGCACTTCCTCATTCCACCATGAAGTCTCTTTATCTCCTCTCCTTCCAGATGACACACCAAGTATTCTCCTACCTGTCTACCTGATCACATTAGCTGTAGTTGTCCAGTCATCTGGAAGCACTTCCTGACCACCCAAAGCCATTTTCACCTCCTCCTTGAAGACAACACAACACTCTTCCTTTTTCAGCTTCCACCACTTTGTCTTCTGCTCGGCCTTTGCCTTCTTCACCTTACCATCAGCGTCATCCTACACACCACCATCCTATGCTGTTTGGCAACACTCTCACCCACTACTACTTTGCAGTCACTGACTTCTTTCAAATTACATCGCCTACACAAGATGTAGTCTATCTGTGTGCTCTTGCCTCCGCTCTTATAAGTCACCATATGCTCCTGTCTCTTCTGGAAGAAAGTATTTACCACAGCCATTTCCATCCTTTTTGCAAATCTACCAACATCTGTCCTTCTGCGTTCCTGTCCTGGATACCAAACCTGCCCATCACTTCCTCGTCCTCTCTGTTTCCTGCACCAACATGTCCATTGAAGTCTGCCCCAATGACCATTCTTTCACCTCTGGGGGTACTCTGCATCACTTCATCTAACTCACTCCAGAATCTCTCCTTCTCTTCTAGCTCACATCCTGCCTGTGGGGCATAAGCACTGACAACACTGAACATCACACCTCCAATTTCTAACTTGAGACTCATCACTCTGTCTGACACTCTGTCTTCAAGATGACTTTCCTCGACTCTCCCTGCCTACGGACACGCCTCCCGCCTCTCCGTCTTCGACCAACAGTAGTCCAATTTCCACCAGCACCCTGTTGGTTAACAGCACTGATGGTGGTCGTTGTTAACCCAGGCCTCAACCGATCCCGTATGAAATTTTTTGTTGTGACTTGGATTTTTTATTTGGCATTTGTTTTACGCCGGATGCCCTTCCTGACGCAACCATCTGCATTTATCCGGGCTTGGGACCGGCGTGAGGGAGAGACACTGGCTTGTGCCCCTCCCTCACGGCTGCATTTGTGTGTGTGTGCGTGTGTGTGTGTGTGTGTATGTGTGTGTGTGTATATATATATATATATATATATATATATATATATATATATATATATATATATACATATATATATACACACACATATACACACACAGTGGTACCTCACCTTACGAAATTAATCCGTTCCAGAGCCTTTTTCTTAATCTGGATTTTTTGTCAGTTGAACCGCATGTTACATGTAAAACACGTGATTTGTTCCAAGGCTCCCAATACTACCCCCTTAAACCCTTTAAAGATTATAAAAGTATACCTTTTAAGACCTCCTTCTGCTTCAATATCGTACAGATGGTAGACGGGATTGGCCATCTTCCTTTGCAATATCACTCAACCGCATGACAGGAGCCCACTTCTTTTTTTCACTCGCACTGGAAATTGCACACGTGTGTGTGCACGCACGTGTGTTGACCATGTCTTCTTAGCAGAGTTATAATCTTACGAATATTTATGCAAGGTTAAAAGCCTGAGTCAAAATGTTTTTTGCAACCTGGATTTCTCGTTTGCTGGGACTAACGTAAGGTGGGTAACACTGTGTGTGTGTGTGTGTATATATATATTTTCTTCTCCTTTCGGCTTTTTCCCTTTCGCCACAGCGAAACATCAGCCACAGGGAATCATCGCATGTTTGATTTAGCATAGGTTTTTACATCGGATGCCCTTCTCTTGCTCGCACGCACACACACACACACACCTTTTCTTTTTGCTTAGAAACCAGAAAGTGTAAACTTTTCATTGTTGAAGACCTTTCCAATTAAAGTGGTACCTCGACTCACGAAATTAATCTATTCCGAGGGCGAGCTCATAAGTGGAAACATTCGTTAGATGTAACAAAAATTCCCGTCAGAAATAATAAAAAAAACAATTAATCCGTTCCAACTCCCTCCCAAACTTGTATAACCTGACACAAACATGTATTTTTGACGTAATATATTTAAAGATAAACATAAATGCAGCCGTGAGGGGGGGGCACAAACCAGTGTCTCTCCCTCACGCCAGTCCCAAGCCCGGATAAATGCAGAGGGTTGCGTCAGGAAGGGCATCCGGCGTAAAACAAATGCCAAATAAACTATGCGAATCACAAGAAAGAACCACATACCGGATCGGTCGAGGCCCGGGTTAACAACGACCGCCATCAGTGCCGTCAACCAACAGGGTGCTGATGGAAATTGGACTACTGTTGGTCGAAGACGTCGAAGAAGGAGAGGCGGGAGGCGTGTCCGTTGCCAGAGAGAGAAGAGGAAAGGCATGAGTCTAGGACTGAAAGTAGGGACTTTGAATGTTGGAACTATGACAGGAAAAGGTAGAGAGCTGGCTGACATGATGCAGAGGAGGAAGGTGGACATACTGTGTGTTCAGGAGACCAGGTGGAAAGGTCGCAAGGCTAGAAGCATAGGAGCAGGGTTTAAGCTGTTTTATCACGGTGTGGATGGGAAGAGAAATGGAGTCGGAGTCATCTTGAAGGAGGAGTTTGCCAGGAATGTTCTAGAAGTGAAAAGAGTGTCAGACAGAGTGATGAGTCTCAAGTTAGAAATTAAAGGTGTGATGGTCAATGTTGTTAGTGATTATGCCCCACAGACAGGATGTGAGCGAGAAGAGAAGGAGAGATTCTGGAGGGAGTTAGATGAAGTGATGCAGAGTACCGCCAGAGGTGAAAGAGTAGTCATTGGGGCAGACTTCAATGGACATGTTGGTGCAGGAAACAGAGGGGACGAGGAAGTGATGGGTAGGTTTGGTATCCAGGACAGGAACGCAGAAGGACAGATGTTGGTAGATTTTGCAAAAAGGATGGAAATGGCTGTGGTGAATACTTTCTTCCAGAAGAGAGAGGAGCATAGGGTGACTTATAAAAGTGGAGGTAGGAGCACACAGGTAGACTACATCTTGTGCAGGCGATGTAATTTAAAGGAAGTCAGTGATTGCAAAGTCATAGTGGGTGAGAGTGTTGCCAAACAGCATAGGATGGTGGTGTGCAGGATGATGCTGATGGTGAGGAAGGTGAAGAAGGCAAAGGCAGAGCAGAAGACAAAGTGGTGGAAGTTGAAAAAGGAAGAGTATCAGGTTGTCTTCAAGGAGGAGTTGAAACAGGCTTTGGGTGGTCAGGAAGTGCTTCCAGATGACTGGACAACTACAGCTAATGTGATCAGGAGACAGGTAGGAGAATACTTGGTGTGTCATCTGGAAGGAAAGTAGATAAGGAGACTTGGTGGTGGAATGAGGAAGTGCAGGAGTGTGTACAAAGGAAGAGATTAGCTAAGAACAAGTGGGACATTGAGAAAACCAAAGAGAGTAAACAGGAGTACAGGGAGACACAGCGTAAGGCAAAGGTAGCAGTGTCAAAGGCCAAACAGAGCGCGTTTGATGACTTGTATGCTCGGTTGGAAAGTAAGGAGGGAGAAAATGATTTATATAGGTTGGCACAGCAGAGAAATAGAGATGGGAAGGACGTGCAGCAAGTTAGATTGATAAAGGACAGAGAGGGAAATGTATTGACTGATGACAGAAGTGTGCTGGGAAGATGGAAAGAGTACTTTGAAGAGCTGATGAATGAGGAAAATGAGAGAGAAAAAAGAGTAGAAGAGGTGACTGTTGAGGACCAGGATGTAGCAAAGATTAGTAAGGGTGAAGTGAGGAGGGCATTGAAGAGGATGAAGAATGGAAAGGCAGTTGGTCCTGATGACATACCAGTGGAGGTATGGAAGTGTCTAGGAGAGGTAGCAGTAGATTTTCTGACAAGAACATTTAACAAGGTCTTAGAGAGTGAGAGGATGCCAGAGGAATGGAGGAGAAGTGTGCTGGTGCCCATTTTTAAGAATAAGGGAGACGTGCAGAATTGTGGCAACTACAGAGGGATAAAGTTGATGAGCCATACGATGAAGTTATGGGAAAGAATAGTGGAAGCTAGACTAAGGGCAGAAGTCAGCATTTGTGAACAACAGTTTGGTTTTATGCCAAGAAAGAGCACCACAGATGCAGTGTTTGCTTTGAGGATGTTAATGGAGAAGTACAGAGAAGGTCAGAGGGAGCTGCATTGTGCCTTTGTGGATCTGGAGAAAGCATATGACAGGGTGCCGAGAGAAGAACTGTGGTATTGTATGAGGAAGTCTGGAGTGACAGAGAAGTATGTTAGAGTGGTGCAGGACATGTATGAGAGATGTAAGACAGTGGTGAGGTGTGCTGTCGGTGTGACACAAGAGTTCAAGGTGGAGGTGGGACTGCATCAAGGGTCAGCTCTCAGCCCCTTCTTGTTTGCTATGGTGATGGACAGGCTGACAGATGAGTTTAGACAAGATTCCCCATGGACTATGATGTTTGCAGATGACATTGTGATCTGTAGTGAGAGCAGAGAACAAGTGCAGGAAAATCTAGAGAGGTGGAGGTATGCCCTGGAAAGGAGGGGAATGAAGATTAGCCTCAGTAAGACAGAATACATGTGCATGAATGACAAGGACCAAAGAGGAACGGTGAGATTAAAGGGAGCAGAGATAAGGAAGGTGGAGGATTTTAAGTACTTAGGCTCAACAATCCAGAGCAATGGAGAGTGTGGAAAAGAGGTCAAGAAGCGTGTGCAGGCAGGTTGGAATGGTTGGAGAAAAGTGTCCGGTGTGATGTGTGATAGGAGGGTATCGGCAAGAATGAAAGGAAAAGTGTACAAGACGGTGTTGAGGCCAACGATGTTGTATGGGTTAGAAACAGTGGCCCTGGGGAAAAGACAGGAGGCAGAGCTGGAGGTAGCAGAGATGAAAATGTTGAGGTTCTCTTTGGGAATAACGAGGATAGATAGGATTAGGAATGAGCACATCAGAGGGACAGCACATGTAAGACGTTTTGGAGACAAAGTCAGAGAGGCTAGATTGAGATGGTTTGGACATGTACAGAGGAGGGATAGTGAATATATTGGTAATAGGATGCTGAGGCTGGAACTACCAGGCAAAAGGCCTAGAAAAAGACCAAAGAGACGATTCATGGATGTGGTGAAGGAGGACATGAAGGTCGTTGGTGTAAGAGAAGAAGATGCAAAGGATAGGGTGAGATGGAGGCAGATGATTCGCTGTGGCGACCCCTGAAGGGAAAAGCCGAAAGGAAAAGAAGAAGATGTAACAATAAGCATTTCACAATAACACCACATGTACAGTAACATTAAAAATAAAACAAGAAGAAACAATAAGTCAATAAACAATAGTCAGTGCATCTGAACTTAAGAATAGCACTTAACATTAACTTGCACTACTAATTTTTTTTTTTACTTTATTTATTTATTGATTGATTTTGATTTTTTTTAACCATTTTATTTGATTTCACTAATTTTGATCACTTGTCTTCTGCTGCTTGGCTACACTCCCATCGCCGTTGATCTCTTTTGGCTTGATCCACAATAAGAGAAGCCTCTCCATCTCATCACTGAGTCCTGATCTTACCTCACATAAAATAGTCACCCCGTTTGCTGGTTTAACACTCTTCAACAGGGCCTTCTGTTTGAGAATTGTCGAGATGCTGGATCCTTACACAGATCGGCCATGCGGACTCTTTTTTCATGTTCATCTATGATTTCAAGCTTCGTTTCAAAAGAAATCAATTTTCTCCTCTTGAATACATCAGCCACCTTACGACCCATATTGGAAACACTGGGATATGCACAATAAAAAATAAGATAAAAAGTCACAAAAACCGAACGACAGAAAAGAAAAAAAAAACTTTTGTGTCAGCGCGGAGGAATACAAGCGGAAGAATACGAGGCTAGTTGGTGCATATGACCCTGGGCAACATGCTTTTTTAACATATTGGTGGACCAGTTTTATAAGTGTGATTGCACATCCTCTACAGTAGGTGGCAGTGGCACTCTCACCGTGTTCCCTATAGTGTAGGGAAAAAGCACCAAGCAAACGATATGAAGTGCAGTAAACACTATTAGACTCGGAGGAGGCATAAAATGTTTTTTTCTCCCTTCCTATAGGGGGGGGGGGGGTGAACACAGAAAATCATTGAGAAGCACTGCACTAGGTGTTCTCAGCGAGGAAGAATACACACGGAAGAATACAATGCTAATCGGCCCGGAAAAGCTATTTCCCCGGGAGAGTCCCTAAGTCGAAAATTTGCTCATTGGATGGGGCATATTTTTGGTGGGATCAAAGCTCGTATCACGGAAAATTCATTATAAGGGACACTCGTAAGTGGAGGTACCACTGTATAGGAAACTTTAACAGTTTCAAGGGTCTGACAAAATAAATTTCTTACACAAATGATGTTGATTAAAATGCTATTTATTGTTATTTGATTATGAGGAGTGTCTGCCATATAAAAGTCCCAGTGTATGAGCTGTTGCTATAGAAACCATATTAGAATAAGGGCATTATCATAAACCTGTTGTTTTCGTCTGGCTGTGGTGTAAGAAAATAATACATGTCTACACTTCTACACGTCTACTGGTCAGTGACATCTGAGGACTCAAGTGCATTGTAGTATGAAATACAATAAACTGCGTTAATAAAATTTAGAAGCAATTATTATAAATGCCGTTTCTCTGTCGTAAATGTCATATTTCTGCCACCGTCATAAGTATATCATTAAGAGCAATGGGATAATGATGTGATATGTTATATTTTACATAAAACTCTTTAATCCTGCTGACTAAATACAACCAACTTTAAATTATAAAAAACAACCCACTGTAATCAGGCATGAAAGCATGAGTTTCAGATTCAGGTAAAATACAATTATATTCGATACGATTCTATATTCAACCATTATCGCAATGATAATATGTACTGTATATATTACTCATTGATAAAGATTATTCTGTTTATTTGTTTAAATAGATATTTGTAATCTCTAATTTTAGACTCATATGGACATTTGTAATTATTTTAAGTTGAGCCTTTGGACCTTTTATTCTATAAGTGGAATAAAGCAACTGTGTGCACACAACTTCCTCCAGGATGAATGAAGTATTCTGATTCATATTAACACTCGGGGGGGGGGGGATTTGTCTTGTGAGGCAGAGTTATTTATTTATTTAAATTTTCCTCCTACTTTTAGTCGAATCCAATTCCCACCGTCAAACACCCCCTTCCTTCCCTGTCGTACCACCACCATTAACCATAAGCGGTATAATCCTCCGCCATGACATACTTTTCAACCGGCCTCTTTTCAAACTGCTCTGCATCTTAGACTGGCCGAACACAGTTGGAAAGAAAGCATCGTCACCATTTTATAAATGAGCTCACAGACGCTCATGACTGGCTAGTGATCATTGTGAGTAACCAGTGAGTGCTTGCAATCCCTCCCTCCTGTGATAACTCAGGCAATTATCTCTGATTGACGCCCAGTCACAAATGGCTGCGGCATCACCTTAAATTCAAGCCTGAGGCGATTTACAGGTTAACAGTCATGCACCTTGACAATGTGCCACTCAGAACCCCTGATGTAAAGCAATTAATATACAGTGCTACCTCACTTTACGAAAGTTTCACCAAATGAAAAATGCAGGTTAGGAAATGCATTTTTCTAAAATTTTTGTCTCCATATACGAAACAAGTTCACGCTACGAAAGCGCCATCTTAAAAATTCAAACTCGCCATTCAAACATTAAAACAATGCACGAGCTGCTCTCCCATCAATCACGTTCAAACCTCCCGCCCCGCTGGCCTCCCATTGGCTAACAACTGAGCTATCTTTCATGTCGCCTTCACTCAAGCGCCATCTTGGACAGGTCCACCTGATGCCGTCTTGGACAGGGATCCCATTGGCTAGGAGGGATAAAGCAGCTACCTCCCATTGCCCATCTCCCAACATCCCACCCCGCTGGCCTCCCATTGGCTAGGAGGGATGATGCAGCTCCCTTCCTTTGGCTATTATGGAGCTGAATCTACCATGATGCTTTTCATGTAAAGGACAGAGTTACTGTTGTTTTATGCTTTATTTCTTGACTCAGGCTTTTAACCTTCCATAAACATTTGTAAGATTATAACTCTGCTAAGAAGACATGGTCAACACACACACCCGCACACGCGTGCGTACGTGTGTGTGTGTGTGTGTGTGTGTGTGTGTGTGTGTGTGTGAGAGATTTCTGGTGCGAGTGAGAAGAAGAAACGGGCTCCAGTGATATCACAAAGGAATATGGCCAAACCCGTCTACCATCAGTACGATATTGAAGCAGAAGGTCTTAAAAGGTATGCTTTTATAATTTTTAAGGGTTTAGGGGTAGTATTGGGAGCCTTGGAACGAATCATGCGTTTTACATGTAAAATGCGGTTCACCTTACGAAAAATGCAACAGACTCTGGAACGGATTAACTTCCCAAAGTGAGGTACCACTGTAATATGATAAAGTTAGTGTATATATATACAGTAAAACCTCCGCTGACGAACGCTTCAGCTCACGAACCTTTCGCCTCAAGAACATTAAATTTGCGAGCATATTGTCTCTGCTGACGAACTAGTTTTCGGCGGACGAATCAAACCACGCGGTCGAACAGCGCCACGGTGGCGGCCACGAGAAGCTGACGCACGTTCATGGCGTCACAGTTCGTCACCCCCTTTCATTGAGTGCGGAAGTGGTTTGTGTTTGATAGACATTTTGGACCATATTGAGTGTACTTTTGCTATTATGGGACCGAAAAAGACCCCACCACAGGCGGAGATCATTGAAAAACACGAACGAGGTGTGCGTTTGAGTGACTCAGCGTCCCAGTACCAGTACGCTAAGTCTACCATTGCTCCCATCCTTAAGAACAAGGAAGCTATTAAGGGTGCGTATGTGGCTAAGGGTGTTTCCAAACAGTAGGCGTTTCCAAACACTCCTTCCAAACAGTAAGTCCCTCCCTCCCTCCCTCCTCCTCCCACTCCCTCCTCCTCCCACTCCATTCCATCAAGCCATCAACTACCATCACAAAGGTAAATAAAACGACTTTATTATACAGTACAGTTTATTTCTTTAATTACAATACAATAGCACATTTATTATACATAAAATAAGGTATATTTTTGTGTAGTTTTAAGGCTTATTTAGTAGAAAATTATGTTTTATGGGGACCTGGGAACGGATTATTCTCATTTTAATGGTTTCTTATGGGAAATAAATGTTCGGAAGACGAACTTTTCGCCTCACACACTTTCTGGGAACCAATTATGTTCGTGAGCAGAGGTATCACTGTATATATATATATATATATATATATATATATATATATATATATATATATATATATATATATATATCAGGTTATATTACAAAGAGGGTGTGCTTTTAAAAGGTGCAGTAATGTAGTGAACATTTGTGTATGTAACTAATTAATGAGCTGCTGCCTACACAACATATTACTGACACAGACTTCTTGTAGAAACAGAGAACATATTTACTCCATTATTTTTATCCATTACCCATCATGCCTCCTTTTTACACCAATAAACTGAAGCAATGAAATTCATGTAGTTTATCACATATTTTACAAAAACAAAAGCAACAACAAGTCTAACACCACTAGCATACTGCTAAGAAAATAGCAAGACACCCGAAAAATAACTCAATAGCATGCGCTAGTTAGCAAATGACAATTTCAGAACATTCCCCACAGCAACTATAGCAATCAGGCTTAGCCTGGACATCCACCCACACACACCCGCACACACATACCCACACACACACACACACACACACACACACACACACACACACACACACACACACACACACACACACACTTCCCCACCAAAGTGCAAGTGCACAATCAGAAAAGTGCAACGGTCGTGACTTAACAAGTCCCTCCCTCTTAAAGAGTTGTAGTTTAAATCCACATAGCAGCCATGCACCCGAGCGGATGCTAAGCACACACACTGGTCACGCAAAACGCGCATGGGAACACACAGCAAACACTAAGTACCTAAAGATTTGCCTCCTCCTCTGGGAGGAAGAGGAGTAGCCTTCGGTGGAAAGTCTGTGGGGTCACATTGGGAAAAGAAAGGCTAGAAGTTACTGTATTGTGTGACGTGAAGGAAGTGACTTAACGTGTGTGGAGAGATCGGAGATCACAAACAGAAGAAACAAAAAGGGAGCGCAGGATGCTTCCTACACCAAAGTTTTTTTTTTTTTGTTTTTTTTTTGTTTTTTGTTTTTTGGGGGGGGGGGGGGTAAAGTAAAACAAAATAAGATTTTAAGTGGATTTGTTTGATTTGATCATGGTCCAGCAGCTGTGTAGAGGAGCGAAGAAATGCAAACAACGCAAAATTCCTCTGCATGAGCCCCCAGTGTTTGTCTGTCTCAGCACTCCTCCAGATCATCCTCCTCTCAGCAAAAAGGTGCTTAACTTTTAAAAACTGTGCTTTTTGGTAACTTAGCAAGAATCTTATCTGCAGGGTGCAACTTTACACGCCATTCATTCGAACAAGAGGTTTAGAAATTGGTTATTATTTAAGTAGTGTTAAAATGGATATAAATTATCATGTATACACTTCAGAGATAAAGAAGCAGAAATCTGTTTAAATCGGATAAATTAAGCAGGAAACATGTAGCATAAGCAAATGCTAAATTCACCCATGTATCTCTTACACGTACCCAAGATCACACCAGCAACTTATTTTGTGCTTACAAAACCCCCACTGACTCAAACCTGCATGGCTCACCTGTGTAGGTGTGGCTTACCTGTTGTCGTTGAGGTATCCGTTCTGAGAAGACTGTGAAGAAAAAAACACCTGCACATTACGACTAGCTCCACAGCTACGCTGAATCCCCAAACACTTGCTTAGAAATTCACATTTTATTCAGACAACGACAACTTAATTTTTTTTTTGCTTTTGCTTAATTTCTGACATTGAATTTTACGCTTCATTTATGCTAAAAAATATAGTGTATTTTTTTTTTCCAGTTGAATGAAGGCCTGATGGAGCAAAAGGATTCGTGCTATACATTAAAAAAATGTGGTCTGGGAAAATACACAGAGAAAACAGGCTTCTTATTTTCATTTAAAAGAAGAAATAGCCACCCCAACTGAAAACATAAAATCATGCCCAACTGTTCTGAGACATAAACATAAAAAAAAAGCAAGTTTTGTTTTTGGTTAATAAAATCTGAGACAGCTATTTTTGGACCTATAGCATCGTAATAGTAAATTACATTCAATGATAATTTCAGCAGAATATCTTTGGTATGTTAAATGCTGCAATAGACAGATTCCCAAGTCTAGGTTTGTGCTGTACATGCCAGCTTACTCATCCCATGGACATTCAGCCACCTAGCACTTAACTAACGGGAAAGTTCCAGGAGCCTCTACTGATGACATAACATCGTATCTGGAGTCATTTTAATAAGAACAACCACTGACTTCATTATTATGAGCCATTTTATTTTATAGCCTTTTTGGTGTACAAGCTGTAAGACTCCATAGCCTGCGTATGTGTGTACTGTACATGTCGTCAAAAAGATTATATTATCTTATATTCCTAGTTTCTGTGTATAGTGTACAACACTCAGTGATATTTCATTTTCTATCTAGTTTAGAAACACCATAATGGGACTTACAAATAATAAAATAAAAGCTGTATATATTTTATAACAGCACTGTCCATATTATTATTGTTATTATTATTATTGTAGTTATTATTAGGGTGGCACGGTCATGTAATGGATAGTACGTCAGGAAGAAGGTCCTGGGTTTGAGTCTCGGGTGAGGTAAAGGCGTTTCTAATTTTCATGTTCTCCCAGCACTTGAGTGGGTTTCTTCCGGGTACTCCGGTTTCCTCCCCACAGTCCAAATACATGCAATAATTCAAAAGACATTCATAATATTTTTTAATGATTTATTCATTTTAATCAGCTGTTACAAATTTCCCTTAGGTTTGAATGCGAGTCTGAATGGTTGAGTGTGTGTGTGTGTGTGTGTGTGTGTGTGTGTGTGTGTGAGAAACCCTGCAATGGACTGTCGAGCAGTTCAGAGTGCCTTCACAAGTTGGCAGAAATAGGCACACATAATAGGATTAAGTGCTTCAACATATGAACGGCATGATTATCATTATTATCGTCATCATTATTATTTTGTTTTAAATTCTTATTATTACATATTATTTTTTTATCTTCAGCATCATCTTCCGCTTAATCCGGGGTCGGATTGCGGGGGCAACAGCAATGTGGTCCAGACGTCCCTCTCCCCAGCCACTTCCTCCAGCTCTTCCGGGGGGACACCGAGGTGTTCCCAGACCAACCGAGAGATGTAATCCCTCCAGTGTTTTCTGAGTTGACCCCAGGGTCTCTTCCCGGTTGGACATGCCCGAAACACCACAAATAGAGAAGCGTTCGGGAGGTATTCTTACCAGATGCCCGAGCCACCTCATTTGGCTCTTATCAGTGCAGAGGAGCAGCGGTTCTACTATGAGCTCCTCTCGAATGGCTGAGCTTCTCACCTGATTTCTAAGGGAGAGCCCCGCCACCCTGCGAAGGAAGGTCATTTCAGATACTTGTATCCGTGATCTTGTTCTTTCAAGTCACTACCCAAAGCTTGTGATCATAGATGCGGGTTGGAACATAGATCGACTGATAAACTGACAGCTTTGCCTTTCGCCTCAGCTTCCTCTTCACCACGATGCTTTACAGCAGAGGCTGCAGTGATCCACCTGTTGATCTCCCACTCCATCCTTCTCTTACTCGTGAACCAGACCCTGAGATACTTGAACTCCTCCACTTGGGCAGGACCTCATTCCAGATTTTCCGACTGAATAATAGCATCGGACTTCGAGGTGCTGATTCTTATCCTGGCCACTTTGCACTTGACTGTGAATCACTTCAATGAGAGCAGGAGGTCCTGACTTGATGAAGCCAAAAGAACAACGTCATCCGCAAAAAG
The DNA here is from genome assembly GCA_024760905.1 of Plotosus lineatus. Lineage (NCBI taxonomy): Eukaryota > Metazoa > Chordata > Actinopteri > Siluriformes > Plotosidae > Plotosus > Plotosus lineatus. The sequence goes on from CM045741.1 coordinate 34,874,279, forward strand.
CAGAGACAAGATCTGATGACCATCAAAATAGAACCCCTCAACTCCTCGACTGCGCCTAGAAATTCTGCCCATAAAAATTATAAACAGAATCTGTGACAAAGGACAACCTTGATGGACTCCAACCCTCACCAGAAATAAACCCGGCCTGCTTTTACCAATGCAGACCAAGCTCTGTCTCCAGTGATACAGCGATTGCATGGCCCATAGCAACAGGTCCAGAACGCCATACTCCTGGAGCACGCTCCACAAGGCAACCTGGGGGACATGGTCGAAAGCCTTTCCCAGATCCACAAAACACATGTGGACAGATTGGGAAAACTCCCATGTTCCCTCCACGATCCTGTAGAGCATATAGAGTTGGTCAAGAGCGCTGCAGAAAGGAGGAAAACCACATAGTTCCTTCTGAATCCGAGGTTCAACTATCGGTCGGATCCTCCTCTCCAGTACCCTGCATAGACTTTCCCGGGTAGACAGAGGAGCGTGATTCCACAATAATTGGAATACACCCTCCGGTCCCACTTTTTAAAAATGGGGACTACCACCCTAGGGTGCCAATCCAGAAGTACAGCCCCCGATGACCATGCAATGTTGCAGAGACGTGTCAATCAAGACAGTCCTACAACATCCAGAGCCCTGCAATATTCTGGGCTGATCTCATCCACCCCCCGGAGCCCAACCACTGAGGAGCTTTTTGACTACCTCAGTGACCTCAGCCCCAGTGATGGGTGGAGCTCCCACCAAAACCCCCAGGGTCTTCCTCTTCCATGAAGGGCATGTTGGTGGGATTGAGGAGGTCTTCAAAGTATTCCTTCCACCTCCCGTGACATCCCCAGTTGAGATGAGCAGCGCTCCAATTCAACTGTAAACAGTATTTGTGGAAACTGCTTCCTCTCCTGAGGTGTTGGGTAGTGGTCCAGAACCTTTTTGAGGCCAACAGATAATCGCTTTCTAGGCCCTTACCGAACTCCTCCCACGCCCGAGATTTTGCATCAGTGACAGCTTGGGCTGCAGCACGTTTGGCCTGTCTGTAGCTATCTGTTGTTTCTGGAGTCCCACAGGCCAATAAGACCCGATAGGCCTCCTTTGTTGGATGGACGACTCCCTTCAACGCAGGGATCGGGAGTTACTGCCACAACTGCAATGGAGGCACAAAACATGGTCCATTTAGATTTCATATCTTTCGGGACTTAGTTGTAGCTCTGACAGGGGTGGGAGTTAAACGCCTCTCTTACAGGAAACTCCGCCAAACGTTCCCAAGAGTCCCTAAATACACATTTGGGCCTGCCAGGTCTGGAGGGCGGCCTTCCCCACCATCGTAGCCAGCTAACCACCAGGTGGTGATCAATTGACAGCTCAGCTCCCCTCTTCGCCCGAGTGTCCAAAATATGTGGACGCAAGTCTGGTGACACGACTACAAAGTGGATCATCGAACTGCGACCGAGGGTGTTCTGGTGATAAGTGCACTTATGAACACCATTATGTTCGAACATGGTGTTCGTGATGGAAAAACTGTGATGAATGTGATAGAGCATGAGAAGTCCAACAATAAAACACCATTAGGGTTCAGACTGGAGAGGCCATACCTACCGATCATACTCTTCCAGATGACACAGTATCGTTGCCCACTTGGGCGTTGAAGTCTCCCCGGACAACACGTGAGTCTCCCAGGGGAGCGTTCTCCAACACAAACCCCTAAAGACTCCAAGAAGGGTGGGTACTCTGAACTATCATTTGGTGCATTAGCACAAAAAAACAGTCAGGAACCACCACCAACACCCAAAGGCAGAGGAAGCTAACCTTTCGTCGACTGAGGAGAACTCCAATGTGTGGACACCAAGATGGGGGCAACAAGGATGCCCACACCGGCTCGCTGCTTCTCCCCATGAGCAACTCCAGAATGGAATAAGGCCCTCTCGAGATGGATGGTTTCAGAGACCAAGCTCTGTGTGTTCAGGTGAGTCCAACTATATCTAGTCGGTATCTCTCCACCTCACGCACCAGCTCAGGCTCCTTCCCTGCCAGAGAGGTGACATTCCATGTCCCAAGAGTCAGAATCAGTAGCCAAGGATCGGTCCGACAGAACCTTTGGCTTCGGCTGCCACCCGACTCCTACCCGACTCCTACAGCCCCTCCCACAGGTTGTAGGTCCATGGGAGGTTTTTTTTTTTATTTATTATTACTATTACTACACTGAAGCCCTACTGACAGCAAAGATCTCTTTTTACTGCACTCCTGTGAATGCACTTACTTCCCGAGCAAAGATTCGATCTCGGACGCGTTGATATTCCTCCTCTCTCTCCTCAATAGACTTACTACGACGCCCATCTTGCAAAGGAACTCGAATCTTAAAAAAAAGACCCAGCATAAAAAGCCCAATATATTAAAAAAAATCTGAATGAAATATAAATGATTTTAATGATTTGTAGGGCTACAGACTCACCTGGTTGTCATCTTTGTCCATGCTTGCATCATCCCTCTTTAAGATAAACTTCTTTTGGAAATCCATAGTTCGGTCATCTTTGATGTGCTCAGAAAACCTTTGCTCAGGGCTAAGAGAAAGAGAGAAAGAGAGAGAGAGAGAGAGAGAGAGAGAGAGAGAGAGATAGACTCAATCTGTTAATCCAGCTTGTGGTTGCCATTAGAATTTATACCCACAGGGTTTATGTCTTGAGTCGGTCTACAATACAATGATTAATAACATTAGCAACAAGTACACTGATTTGACATAAAAGTGATGCATCTTATCCATACAATTTACACTTATTCACTTCAATTTTGTAAACCTGAGGCAGACATCAGATTAATCAAATAAACAGCTTAATTTTAAATAATACAGGTGAAAAACTTACATGCGGGTGTTGCACGTTTTATTTATGATGACCGCTTTGCCAGTTTGGTCCACATTGTGGTCCATGCCAAAGTAAGCTGCTACACGATGTAACAGCATGCGATGGTATGAGGTCATCTGGGGGAACTTCTTATACTGATTACTAATAATAAATGAAAACAAACTCTTAGCAAATATTTTTCTAAACACATTGTTATGTGTGTGTAAATTCTTGACATGTAATGGTAATGAATTCCTTTTCAGTTATACTCCATAACATTAAAAAATATCAGAGACTTCAGAGAGGTGCACTGTGCCTCAAATGTATTTCGGTCTCAATCATGACTTTAATTGACTCAAGTCTCAATGCATTTTTAAATACCTATGTATTCCACAATAATACTATAAACACATGCACGTATAAACACTCACTTATCATCATTAATAAACTCCAGGATATCTTGCTCCAGCTTCAGCAGCATCATTCTGTCCCTGCCACAGTGGGTAAAGAACGACAAGAGATGAGTCAGTAAGGAAGAGATTACACCTGAGAAACAACTAATGTCTCAGGGGCATTCAAATAATGTTAAAACACATAAGAGACCAAAACCCTTCCATCAACCACAGTAAGATACACATAAGTGTATAGACTCTATATGGACATAAATCTATGGGCACTTGATCAGCAGACCCATTTGTAGCTTCTTTCCAAAGTTGGTTCCCCAACTTGTATTAGGCTGTATTAGGCTGTAGTTGTATTAGGCTGTAACTGAAAATTAAATGTAATATGTACAGTGATACCTCTGCTCACGAACATAATTGGTTCCCAGAAAGTGTGTGTAAGGCGAAAAGTTCGTCTTCCGAACATTTATTTCCCGTAAGAAACCATTAAAATGAGAATAATCCGTTCCCAGGTCCCCATAAAACATAATTTTCTACTAAATAAGTCTTAAAACTACACAAAAATATACCTTATTTTATGTATAATAAATGTGCTATTGTATTGTAATTAAAGAAATAAACTGTACTGTATAATAAAGTCGTTTTATTTACCTTTGTGATGGTAGTTAATGGCTTGATGGAATGGAGTGGGAGGAGGAGAGAGGGAGGGACTTACTGTTTGGAAGGAGAGTTTGGAAACGCCTACTGTTTGGAAACACCCTTAGCCACACACGCACCCTAAATAGCTTCCTTGTTCTTAAGGATGGGAGCAATGGTAGACTTGGCGTACTGGTACTGGGACGCTGAGTCACACAAACGCACACCTCGTTCGTGTTTTTCAATGATCTCCGCCTGTGGTGGGGTCTTTTTCGGTCCCATAATAGCAAAAGTACACTCAATATGGTCCAAAATGTCTCGCAAACACAAACCACTTCCGCATTCAAAGAAAGGGGGTGACGAACTGTGACGCCATGAGCGTGCGTCAGCTTCTCGTGGCCGCCACCGTGGCGCTGTTCGACCGCGTGGTTTGATTCGTCCGCCGAAAACTAGTTCGTCAGCAGAGACTATATGCTCGCAGATTTAATGTTCTTGAGGCGAAAAGTTCGTGAGTTTAAGCGTTCGTCAGCGGAGGTTTTACTGTATTATTTTCATACTGTAAATAGGGATAATATATCGCTAATCAGTACATCGGCAGCACAGTGGCATTGTGTTTAGCCTGTCCATCTCACAGCAGGGAGATCCTAGGTTTGAGTCCCAGGCACAGGTGTGTCTGTGTGAAGTTTCTATGTTCTCCCCGTGTGTGTGTGTGTGTGTGTGTGTTTGTGTGTGTGTGTGTATGTGTGTGTGTGTGTTGCATCCAGGTACTCCAGTTTCCTCCCGCAATCCAAAAATGTACACATTAAGCTAATTGGCTTTATCCAAATAATCCCCCAGTGTGGATGATTGTGTGTGTTTTGGCTCTGCGATGGTCTGGTGAGCTGTTGAGGGTGTACCCAACCTTAGGCTCCAGCTTCCCTCCAACCCTAATAGCACTAAGTGGTTGAGAAAATAAGTCATATTCATCAATCACATATTCTGTGGCATTAGTTTGACTCCTCGGGTGCATGTGTTGTGTCATTTGTACCTCGGGTTATTTTTTAGTGTGTTCACCAAGAATTCGTGCACATCGATGCCTGTGGAGTCTGTATACTCCTGACTGGAGTCTGCATGGAGGGGGAAAAAAAAAAAACAAGACAGAAATTCTATAGCAATACAGCCATCTACATTGTGTATTCAGTACAACTGATAAACGGCATAAAAAATGTTGCATCTTACATCTATGGCCACATGTTTAACAGAGCCGATTTTATGGAAGCAAATAATCCAACTAAAAAAAAGACATGCCAAGGCCTGTAGCGAAGGGCCCTCTCCTCTGAGTAAACAGCTCTGTTACACTGGAAGTGCCTAGAGCACTGACCGATCTGATCATTATAAAATCTGGAGTGCTTTCCAAGCATTCATTAGGGAACATCAGAGCTCGGTAGCTCAAATCATCTGTTGAAATGCTCATACTGCAATTTTCTTTCCAAGACCAAATCTAATCTGTTATAGTCATCTCATGCCTCATATCATGAAATAACAATAACCAGAGCAAAAATGCCGTCATTTTATACACAGTACCAATATTCTGTGATTAGAAATAAAGTAGTGTGCAAAAGTGCAAGATGCCCACAAAGAAATGCTGTAGAGCAAAGTTGCCTTCAAGCATGTTCCTACATAAAATATACAAGAAAGGGCAGTAAACAGCAGCAAATAAAACAAAGTTCATATTTAGTGTGGTAACTCGGTGACGGCAGCGGTGGCTCAGAGGTTAAGGTGACGGGTTACGGATGCAAAGGTCAGTGGTTCAATCTCCACTATCACCACTGTTGAGCCCTTGAGCAAGGCCTGTAGCACTCAGTAGCTCAGTTGTATTAAAAAAAATTGTAATTGTAAGTCACTCTGAATAAGAGTGTCTTCCAAATGCTCATAAATGTAAATGTAGTGTGACCATACTTTACATAAAACGTAGCCTCAGGTAACATCTGCATCTTTATGAGGAAAGACGATGTACAATTGAGAAAATAGCTGAGACTTTCTAGGTCGATGTAAATGTCCGAGTAAATCCAAATTAGTTTTCTTTGCTCTTGAATGCTTGGGGATCATCACTGGATTCACAAGCTGCAGGTTTTTAAAATGCAGGTTTGCTATTTTGCACTGCGTTCTCTACCTCGCAACATGAGGCCATCTGTGTAAAGGTGATGGCTTGCTCGTCTTGCATCCCAAACATAACTAAATATTTTTAATGTCTGCAAAGTTTTACTGTTTTAAAATAATCATTTATATATTTACTCATTCTACCCCTCGAAAATAAAGAGAGCAGAGTTACAAACCTTGTTTAGGGATCCCATTAAGCCTTATGGAAATTTGAAATACAAATAAACATGAAATCAGCATGTAGCCTTTTGTAAAACTAGACGCTTCTGGACATACCACAAATAAGTACATGTGAAAAATATCATGAGGACTGGCAAAATTGATATTGAAAAAGAAAAAAGAAGAAATAATAAAGAAAAATATAGTCTCCCAGTCTATGGTCTGGGTTCTGAAACAAAAGTTGAAGTTTTTACTGAACGTCTGGCAGAACCAGCCACAGTTCCTTTGGAGATTTTTACTGTTAATCTTGCTTCTTATTCTTGCAGCCAATCTGAGCAGTATCATAATGTGTCTCTGTCTGTTTTCTACCCGACAAACATGCATTTTTGTAAAATTAATTTTGTGCAAGAGAGCCAATATTTGGAACTAAAGGACCTAAAAAATCTAACAAACTTGCAATCTTGCATTTTCAAAAACTGATTGGCTCAAGACTTTTGCACAGTACATGCTAATATGTTTAAGTGAAAATAAAGGAAATTCTAGCGTTTGACCTAAAATATGTATGTATTCATCATCAGGTGGTTTCTACATTACAATCCATTAAAATGTGTTCAGTAGTTTGAAATAGCCTGCCACTGTTTGTAATTTGCTTCAGATTACAAGAGAAAGTGCAAAATAGTGAGAATATGGCATAGACACATCGGTTCCAAGAAGGCAAGACACCAGCAATAATAACAGTATACAGATATTAAACTAGTCAACTTCAAACCAAATAAGGCTCGGCACATCTCCATATAATACTACATTACATTGACATATATCAGATAGGTGTCTGCTCGATTCCATAAACGCATGGTATATATATATATATATATATATATATATATATATATGTATGCGCGCGCACACACACACACACACACACACACACACACACACACGGGTACATGTAGTGCACATTGTTTCAGCAGCAACTGTTGCTTCAACATCACTTCTACCCCACTTTTAGCAGTACAATAGAGCCCTCTACTGGATGGCTTATTCCTTGATTTCTTTAAACTCCACCAATAAGTTTGTAATAGCATGTTTTGTCGAGCATGGATGTGTATTATGTATGCAAGCTTTTAATAGGGGTTGGGATGTTTACGCTTATCAAACCTTGATCTCGATGGAAACCAATAAGTAATAATCAAAGTAATAAATCCTCAAAAATTGCAAATTTTGATATATACGACAATGACTCATGATGTATGACTGACAAAAAAAATGTGACTACACAGCCACAGCACAGTTTGTCAACTACTGCATCCCATGATGCAATGCAATGATATCTCACTTCCAAACATGTTTAAATATAGCAACCAGCAAAGGTGGATTCAACTCCAGTTCTGAATACAAACGTGAAATAAATAAACAAATGTAAAGCAAAAGTTCCATATTTTAGGGTGAAATGTTTTCATCCAGTGCCAATAAAAAGTTTGTATACACTTTTTCATTCAGATACAATCAGCAGATGTGATCAAAATTTTGACTGGGGCTGTATGTTTTATTTTTTTCTTTTTGACAGAATAAATAGTCCAGATGATTGAATGCTAATAAAGGCACGAGTGAGAATTTACTGCTGATTGTAAGAACAACCGGGGATTTTTTTGGTTTACTGCCCCCTGTGTGATGAACTAGTCCACTCTGACATTGACTAATACACGGATAGACTCGTACACTGCATGGAAATAGTCGTAGCTGCATGCCATACTATAGTGGAGTGCAGTACACTATGTATACTGGGCCAGTAGGCAATGTGTAACACACCAGTACAGCGTTTCAGTCACAGTCATTGTCACCGATGATGATTCAAGTGTTTGCAACTGAAGTCCTGTCACAGTCGGAACAGGATGAGTATACAGACGTAGATTTCGAGAGGTGTGAGCTGATCTCCCAAGTTTGGAGGCGATGCGGTAACAGTAGATGTTCCTCAGTGCATTTAAAAACCTGATCATTAATACAACTTACCCCGTGAGAGCATCCTGTGGGGAGTTTTGTCCTTCTTCTCCCTTTCTTCACTCTCATACTCATCTTTAGAGGACTTCTCTTCCTCCTTGTCTGACGGACAGCTGATGTGAAGCTGAATAATATCCTAAAGAGTGGGTGATATGAATGACGAGCGGTGGGGGGGCGGGGCAGCAAATCAGGGAACAAATGTGTTAGACTCAGTTCATCTTTGTTAGAAACGTTGAAGTATGATGTAATACCTGGCTTTCCGCAGGTCCATCAGTAGAAAACATGCCCGATGACTCCTCACACACCGCAAGACTCCTCACTAGCTTTAGCTTGGCATTGGACTACAAGAATGAATACATCAGCAAATTTAGAATTAAATTTCTGCTTTATTCACTATTTAGACTAGGCTGATGATGTCATATTTTTTAATGAATAATAATAATTTTCAAAAGGTGAATGATGGTTGTGGTCATTGCTGAACTGAAGCAAGCGCACTTGCATTTACAGACTGTGAGTCAAGTCTACCTGAAATCTGTGTGTGTGTGTGTGTGTGTGTGTGTGTGTGTGTGTGTGTGTGTGTGTGTGTGTAATGTTGTCTTGCCTATGCCACACTTGGAATTTAGCCAGAAGGATTAACAAACCACACAAATGGCAACATGGCACTACATCATGCAGCAGTGTTTACCTTGGCTCTTTTCCTGGTATGGCCATGGTTTTGACAGCGTTTCTGTGGTACATTAAAGGGAAATAAAACTTATAGATCACTTTTTAATAAAACACACACACAGACACATACACATTCTTTGAAAAGCAGCAATATTGACAGTAAGTAGACTTAAATACAGGACATGCCAGCTGCCTTTTACCAGCTCTGAAATGAAACACATTAGTAGAAAATGTATGCATTATGAACTGATTACAAGATAAAAACAATTAAAAATAATGAGAATAGGCATGGATATAGATATACAGATTCAATAATAAAATATTTCTGATTGAGAAAACAACAAACCAACATAAATGGCTTTTTAATTGCAAGTACAGATTATTTGAAAGCAGGACAGCCAGTATCTGATGAGTAATCCCAATATTAACTGGTTTGTTTTGTTTCTTTTTACAGGGATCCCTCACTTTCCGCGCTTAATGGGCACCAAGACAAGACCTCACCCCCCCACCCCCGCCCGCCGATTTCCGCAAAGTAGGACTGCTCCCCCTGTCTGACGTATACCAAGGGCGTAGGCTATTGGGGGGTGCACAGGGTGCACGTGCACCCCCCACAGCAGGAGTCGAGTTCCACTGGACAACAAAATAAAGTGTATTCACATCTTATAAATAAACTTAATAACTGTTATTGAAGAGAAAGTCGGGGATAAGTTCCGCATAACTAGAGTCAGGAAGTAAACCGGAAGTTAACGTGTAACGGGCACTGTGCATGTGCACGCCCGGGCTGACCAATCAACAAACATAATATTATCAGTAAGCAATAATAGTTGAACACTGTCAATCAAACAACGTGCGAGTGTGAGAATAAAGCACAGTTTGTTAGTCCCGCCTCCGGCTCCTGCACATGTGTTAGAACACAAACATTGACGTGCAGAGAATAAATGGATAAAATAATCATAAGCCATCCAGCCTGGATCTGCAGCCTAATGCTCAGTACTTTTATAAAATTAATAGTATGTTTTTGTGCTGTAAATATGTATTAATATTTGTTTGTGTCTTTGAATAGATAAATAACTTTATCTCAATTTGTAAATGTATTTCGCACATGTACTTGCAGATGTAGTTTGAAATATATTTGAGAATGTTTTTGGTTGAACTATAATATTTGATTCGTCTTCTGAGAGTAATAGATGAATCGTCTTCTGCTGAAAAACTGTGCGTGTTGTTGGCGTGAGATGCCATGTTGTTTATATCATATAATATGCTGTGATATGCATGCACTATATTTCATGTGCTACTTTGTACCAACCCAGTGACATCACGGTAACTTTGTGTAGGCGGGCACTTAGCAATGGCGGCTTTCGTGTCGATAACTTGTACGACAAGCACAGAAAACAAAACCGTTGTGTGTGAAATGGTTTATTTATGACCGTGGTTCCTAACCTTGGTTCGATCGAACCCTAGGGGTTCGGTGAGTCGGTCTCAGGGGTTCGGCGGAGCCTCTGCCACGGAGGTCAAGACACACCCGACTCATCATGTCAATTAGTGATGACACGCCCCGCTTGGCCATCACTGGCTGCAGATGATCACATTACATTGCTTGTCCAATCAGTGCCATGGGGAATTTAGCGCACTCAGTAGTCAATGTGTGAAGTCGTGAGATTTTTTCCGGAATATTTTAATCCATACTAACTATGTCGAGCAAAAAAAGAAAGTGGCCGGACAAATAAGTACAACATGGATTCACATGCATCACGGAACGTGATGGGACTCAGCGTCCTATCTGAATGATTTGCAATGCCAAGTTGAGCAACTCTAGTCTCGCACCGGCAAAACTAAAGGAACACTTCGTGAAACTGCATGGAGACGGGGAATACAAGAACACAACAGTGTCTATGTCTTGAATTTGTAAAAAAAATCATTTTTATTTTTCACTGATGAAGGGTTCGGTGAATGTGCATATGAAACTGGTGGGGTTCGGTACCTCCAACAAGGTTAAGAACCACTGATTTATGATATAAAATGTAAGCCACAATCACTTCAATAAACTATACTTAAGCTACTGCTAATTTATTTAGTCGGCATTTCATTTCCCCTTTAAGGCTTAGACCTATAGCCCCTGGAACTCGAGTTCCAGTCAACCGAGATGTGCACCCCCACACGGTCAGACACGCCTACACCCTTGTGTACATACCTGTATATGTGTATATAGTATCAATAAATACATATTCAACACTATAAATGCTTATAATAACAATTAAACATTCAAAAATAATGCATCAGATGTACATTAAATATAAATATGCACACTCAGCGGCACACCTCACATAAAAATGTAAGTAGTTTTGTTGAGGTGGGGGTTTGGGTTGTTTTTTTTGTTTGTTTGTTTGGGGTTGCAGAGTTGGCCTGGTTTTGTGGCATTTTCCATCATTTCCTGATTTTTTTATTTTTCAATGAATATTTTTGAAAAACCCATGATGCTCTGAAGCCGCAGGAACTGAAGCACGCAGTAGCGAGGGATCACTGTATTTTTAATAAAATTAGATACGTACTCACTGATCTATATTCTTATCTAAATAAGATATTCAATGTTGGCTTTAAATTAAATAATTTCTAGAAATTATTGCTTATAGTAAGAAAATTTATTTTCCAGTAGAACAAAATACACAAAACTTAAATAAATAAACAGCATCATCTGTAGAACAAACCATAGACATTTTTATTGAGTTTTAATTTCATAATATGATACTATAAATATTTAGGCATTGCATAAAAGCAGAGCTCTGAAAAGGGTTGCATGTATAAGATACAGAAACATGTAGGTAAGGACTTAAACATTATGCTATTGCATAGATAGGTAGATCGACTGACCACCTTTTCTGGCTCATCTTCAATCACTTGCAAAAATGTCTTGCAATCAAAAAGCCAGAAGGTCAAAGGTTATGCCTATAACATGCAACAATTTAGCAGCTCACACGAAAATGCTAATCCTAAATTCCTCAGTCTGCATGCATCAACAGATTTAAAGAAGCCTGTTTTCTTGACAAGAGTATGTCTTGATGAGAACTTTTAATCCCATCATCTTCAGCAACTCCAAACAGAAACCAAGGGTGCTTCTCACAAAATGTATCCTCAATCCTTGCTTGAACCTGAAGCTCTTTGTCAATCATCCCTGTGCATAATGGAGTGAGGAGCTATGAGCAATGGGTACAAAACAGCAGCTTTCCTGGAAGAGCATCAAGTCAGCACATAAAAAAATCTGTTTAATACGCCTGGCACTTTTAATGAGCAGGTCAGAGGTACCACCATCACACGCTTAAAATAAATGTCTCGTTTAGCTTTAAAAACATTTCCTCAATTCCATGCTGCTCCCATCATTCACTCTAGTCTCTTAATATTATATTATATCAGGCCAGCCTGAAAAATATCTTTGTTGGCGGTAACACGGCCGAAAATATACATAAAAACCCCGCCTGAGCATTCACAAACACAAGAAATAAAAATATACCAGCAGCCGGTTGAAACAGCGATTCTCATTGGCCAGTACCGTCTTAACAACAAAGGCCTATGTATTATATATATAGCAGTGGGCAGCCCCAGTGCAGCTAACTGGGTTATCAAAGGTCTATGGTGGGAGGCATGTAAAAGAACCATTGCTGACTTTCGTAAAAAGTAGCTGCAAAGCCGTTAGCGTGTTTCTATCCCTTGCAAAAGGGTTGTGACAGGAAGGGCATTGACGTAAAAACCTATGCCAAATCAAATGTGCGAATCAGATAATTTGCTGTGGCGACTCCCGAGAAAGGAAAAAAGCCAAAAGGAAAAGAAGATATATCGCAGCGGGCAGAGTTAGGCGTCCCAGCCACCATGAGTCTCCACTGTCATGTGTGCACACCATAAGACAGTCGGTCTCCCCTGTACGCTGGGCTTAAGAACTCTGTTTACAGCACGGGTGCAAACTGAACAAGCAGGGGTAAAGGTACCTGGTACTTATTACTTTGGTACTCTTCCTATTAAATGGGGTTCTCATATGCAGGTGGTAAATGCTATACGCGTACCACAAGACAGTCGGTAACAGTAGGACTTGTCTACCTACGCATGTGAAGACTGGGTCTGGCTGATTGTGCAAATTGGTTCAGCGAACAAGAAGGCGGACACAGCGAAGCATTGTGGAGCGCAACCAGGGCAGACTGATACATACAGGACACTGCTGGTCATCCGCTGCATCCTGACCTATCTCAAGCGGTCTCAGCTATATCGTGCCACTGGACTCAGCTAGACCGGTATGAGAGAGTGAGGCTGAAGATCTGCACAACTCTCAATCACTTAAATCCAAGTCAAGCGCAAATCATGACTTCACCCATACTACAGATCTGGCATGAAGTCATGGTCATCTTCGACCTCGAAGGAACAACAACAAATTATATATATATATATATATATATATATATATATATATATATATATATATATATATATATCTTCTTCTCCTTTCGGCTTTTCCCTTCAGGGGTCGCCATAGCGAATCATCTGCCTCCATCTCACCCTATCCTTTGCATCTTCTTCTCTTACACCAACGACCTTCATGTCCTCCTTCACCACATCCATGAATCGTCTCTTTGGTCTTCCTCTAGGCCTTCTGCCTGGTAGTTCCAACCTCAGCATCCTATTACCAATATACTCACTATCCCTCCTCTGTACATGTCCAAACCATCTCAATCTAGCCTCTCTGACTTTGTCTCCAAAACATCTTACATGGGCTGTCCCTCTGATATACTCATTCCTAATCCTATCCATCCTCGTTACTCCCAAAGAGAACCTCAACATTTTCATCTCTGCTACCTCCAGCTCTGCCTCCTGTCTTTTCCCCAGGGCCACTGTTTCTAAACCATACAACATCGTTGGCCTCAACACCGTCTTGTACACTTTTCCTTTCATTCTTGCCGATACCCTCATATCACACATCACACCGGACACTTTTCTCCAACCATTCCAACCTGCCTGCACACACTTCTTCACCTCTTTTCCACACTCTCCATTGCTCTGGATTATTGAGCCTAAGTACTTAAAATGCTCCACCTTTCTTATCTCTGCTCCCTGTAACCTCACCGTTCCTCTTGGGTCCTTGTCATTCATGTACATGTATTCTGTCTTACTGAGGCTAATCTTCATCCCCCTCCTTTCCAGGGCATACCTCCACCTCTATAGATTTTCCTGCACTTGTTCTCTGCTCTCACTGCAGATCACAATGTCATCTGCAAACATCATAGTCCATGGGGAATCTTGTCTAACCTCGTCTGTCAGCCTGTCCGTCACCATAGCAAACAAGAAGGGGCTCAGAGCTGACCCTTGATACAGTCCCACCTCCACCTTGAACTCTTCTGTCATACCGACAGCACACCTCACCACTGTCTTACATCTCTCATACGTGTCCTGCACCACTCTGACATACTTCTCTGTCACTCCAGACTTCCTCATGCAATACCACAGTTCTTCTCTCTGCACCCGGTCATATGCTTTCTCCAGATCCACAAAGGCACAATGCAGCTCTGTCTGACCTTCTCTGTACTTCTCCATTAACATCCTCAAGGCAAACACTGCATCTGTGGTGCTCTTTCTTGGCATGAAACCAAACTGTTGTTCACAAATGCTGACCTCTGCCCTTAGTCTAGCTTCCACTATTCTTTCTCATAACTTCATCGTATGGCTCATCAACTTTATCCCTCTGTAGTTGCCACAACTCTGCACGTCTCCCTTGTTCTTAAAAATGGGCACCAGCACACTTCTCCTCCATTCCTCTGGCATCCTCTCACTCTCTAAGACCTTGTTGAATGTTCTTGTCAGAAAATCTACTGCTACCTCTCCTAGACACTTCCATACCTCCACCGGTATGTCATCAGGACCAACTGCCTTTCCATTCTTCATCCTTTTCAATGTATAACCTGCATAAATCATTTTCTCCCTCTTTACTTTCCAACCGAGCATACAAGTCATCATACGCGCTCTGTTTGGCCTTTGACACTGCTACCTTTGCCTTACGCTGTGTCTCCCTGTACTCCTGTTTACTCTCTTCGGTTTTCTCAATGTCCCACTTCTTCTTAGCTATCCTCTTCCTTTGTACACCCTCCTGCACTTCCTCATTCCACCACCAAGTCTCCTTATCTACTTTCCTTCCAGATGACACACCAAGTATTCTCCTACCTGTCTCCCTGATCACATTATCTGTAGTTATCCAGTCATCTGGAAGCACTTCCTGACCACTCAAAGCCTGTTTCAACTCCTCCTTGAAGACAACCCTACACTCTTTATATATATATATATATATATATATATATATATATATATTCTTTTCCTTTCGGCTGTTCCCTTCAGGGGTCGCCACAGCGAATCATCTGCCTCCATCTCACCCTATCCTCTGCATCTTCTACTCTTACTCCAACTACCTTCATGTCCTCTTTCACCACATCCATAAATCTTCTCTTTGGTCTTACTCTAGGCCTTTTGCATGGTAGTTCCAACCTCAGCATCTTACTACCAATATAGTCACTAGCCCTCATATATATAGGGCCGGTGGTATAGTGGTTGCGGTGCTGCGTTCATGATCATGAGATTGTGTGTTCAAATCCCAGTTAGACCCTCACTGTGCCAAGACCCCTGGGCAAGGTCTTAACCACAAGTGTGCCTCTGTTCACCCAGCAGTATAAATGGGTACCAGTAAAGATAGACCGGGAAGATAACCTGTGATGGACTAGCGTCCCATCCAGGAGGAGTTGAACTCCTGGTCACTTCATGCTACGGAAACCGAGGATAAGCCACTATGGCTCGGGTGTAAAAAGCCCAAAAGTACTTTACCTTATTTATTTATGTATATATATATATATATATATATATATTTATATATATATATATATATATATATATATACACACACACACACATACACACACACT
This sequence comes from Plotosus lineatus, assembly GCA_024760905.1. NCBI lineage: Eukaryota > Metazoa > Chordata > Actinopteri > Siluriformes > Plotosidae > Plotosus > Plotosus lineatus. The sequence continues at coordinate 34,890,050 of CM045741.1, forward strand.
CACACACACACACACACACACACACACACACACACACTCATGCCTCGGTTTTACGGACTTTGCTTTAACGGATTTCGGATGCAACGGACAAAATCTGCAGCTTGCGACTAGTCCGGATCGTCCGGACGTGGGCCATTTCTTTCCGAAAGTGACCGCCAGATGACCAGACTGGCTTGAAGAAATATCGCGCATTTAAATCTATTCATCTATTTTCAATGCCACGTCACTGTGGGGCGAAGCGGAGAGCCAATTCTTTCTGTGTGCAGGTGGGTCCGATACCTTAAAACTCTAATTTTATTGGACTCACACACTGCAGTGTTTATGCGACAGGAAGCACGTCCCAAGTTTTGACAATCAGCTGGTCTGCGGGTTGAGGTTTTTCCATGTCTGTCCATTTCAGTTTGCTTGCCAGCTGTGCTTGGCTTCGTGGAACTGAGCTGATCAAAACGAGGGAAATTTACCTCTTTACTGAAAAACAACACGAGCAGTCGCGGCTGTTCTTATAATCCTATAAAATTAGAGTTTGAAAGTATCAGACCCACCCACACACTGGAGTACAGAAAGGATTGGCTCTCCACTGCACGCCACAGTGACATGGAATTGAAAAGAGATGTATAGATTTAAATGCGCGAGATTTATTAATCTATTTTTGCTTTACTTGATGGCTTTTTTGTATTTTTATTTAAATGACAGTGAAATTGTGTATTCGTTATTCTGTTAAGAAAAGGCACCTGATTTATCTGAGAGCCAGATCCAGTCATCAAAACAGCCACATCTGGCTCACAATCCATAGGTTCCCGACCCCTGATAGATATATATATATATATATATATGGCTCTCAGAAGATTGGATTTTAAAATGAGTCTTCTTTTTTTTTTGGCTCTCTTAGTCAAAAAGTTTCCCAACCCCTGATCTCATGGTGTACATTTATAGAGTATAGGTACAGTATTTACATTTGCAGATTAAATAATGTGCTGAAGTAAAAGTTTTTCGTAACGTAATCGTTGAAATATATGGAATCAGAAACTTCGGACAATGGGGTACTTCGGACCAGTGTTCCCCTGCACAATTTCCTAAATTTCACTTTCTTTTTACAAAAACAACCTCTTTTTACGAAAAGCGTTAAACGCGCCATTCAAGGATTCAAACGCGCCATTCAAACATTGAAACACTGCACGAGTTACTCTTTCATTGGCTATCTCCCAACATCCCGCCCCGATGGCCTCCCATTGGCCAGGACGGAGCTGAACTGTACCCATATTTCCTGTACCCAAACTTCCTGTTTGTCACACGCGTGAAGGAGAGTTAAACAGACTGTTGGCTCATGAGTTTTTTTGAAAGTGATCATTGCAGCGTTATATTTCCATCATGGACCCCAAGAAAGTGATTCCCGGTGACACAGAAAAGAAGAAGTGGGCTCTGTTATCAATCGAAGTGAAGCAGGAGATCATAAAAAAATACGATTGAGCGAAATCGCAAAGGAGTATAGCCAAAACCCCTCTACAATCGGGACGATATTGAAGCAGAAGGAGACTTTAAAAGAGGAGATACAGTGACGGAGGATATTATTTCGGAAAAAGCAACCACCATATTTAAGGACCTCGTGAAGGAGGGTGGGGGTTCTGCAGACCAGCAACCCCCGGACTTTAAAGCGTCGCATGGGTGGTTCGAGAGATTTTTTAAAAAAGGTAATTTTCTTTTAATTTTAACACACATTTCATACATATTTCACACAAAATTAGTGTACTTTTATCAATTTTAAAGGGTTTATGGGGTAGTCTTGGGAGTCTTGTAACGAATCACGCGTTTTACAGGCAAAATGCACCTCTACTTACGAAAATTCTGGTTTACGAAAAAGGCACTGGAACGGATTAATTTCGTAAGTAGAGGGCCGACTGTATTTGGATTTTTCATGCCCTTGAATGCTTGTGTTCATTACATGTATAGTACAGCATTTACAACCTGCATACGAGAAATGCATTTAAAAGAAAGTACCAAAGTAATAAGTACCAAGTACCTTTACTCCTGTTTGTTCAGTCCGCACCTGTGCTGTAAACAGAAGTCTTAAGCCCAACGTACAGGGGCAAACAAGGTTGCCTGAATCGAGATTTTGTTGCCGACGACTGAATATCCTAAATCAAGCTTAGTAAGTAGCACACAAGCAACTGCAGTTGTGCAGTTTTAGTTCTTTAAAGTCACATGACATGTGAATACTGTAATATAGTTGCTTTCCAGGTCCAAGGTTTTTTTCTTGATTCGAAGAAGTTACTAATGCTTGCAACTTCCTTGAAGACCTTAACCTGGCAAATTAATGTAATTCTCACTCATTCATTTCTTATTGAATCGCTTACCCCTACTAGGGCAGGGAACACTAGCTGATTGGTTCACTAGACCATCCCAGAACCAACACGCAACAGAATCTTCAGTTTTCTTCAACTCAAGTCTCCTGTGTGGACTGGACCTTATGCGCACCAGGATCTGGAGACGGCGTATTTAACCCTCTATGATTTCACACCCATCCATGATTTGAAATAAAGAAAGTAAATTTATTTGTGCTCGCTGAATCGAACCAATGGCATTACTTTCTCTTCCCAAAACAAATCACAGTCACACAAGACAATCGTTTTTTTTTGTCAGCTTATGAATGCAAAAGTGGGCAGTGTGTTTCTCTGGGTGTGTTACATTCCTCTGTAATGTTCAATAGGCAAAGGTTAGGAAGCACTTTCTATGATTGTTTGCTGTTGTAAGACCAGTAGGAGATTTTTAATGTGATGCTTCGATCCTGACATGGGCTCCAATATGTACACTCACGGCTATTACCTGTGTGTCCTGTGTGAGGTTGTCGTCGGGTTCTGCACCATTGTTCTCAGTGTTGCCATCTTTGCTGAGTGTAGTAGATGTTCCTTTACAGCGGCTGGTGGCAGGCGGTTCGGTAAACAGTGCACCCTCCCCCTCCCTCACCCCATCCATGGGCAACACTAATGACATCTTCCTTCAGCAAAGATGCTTGAACCCAACTTGGACACACAACTTCTGTGCAGACAGAAAGAGATTTGCACAGACTTATACAGCACACACACATCTATACACACACACACACACACACACACAATTTATATATATATATATATATATATATATATATATATATATATATATATATATATATATATATATATATCACACACACACAATGTATATATAATGTGTGTATGTATTATAAATACTGTATGTGTGTGTGTGTATATATATATATATATATATATATATATATATATATATATATATATATATATCCATACATACATACACAAACACACACACACACACACACACACACACACACACACACACATATATATATATAATTAATCACACCTCTCAAGTCTCAAAGAAAAAGAAGGACACTACCTGAAAATGCAGTGTGTTGGTGTGTGGACGCCACTCTGAAGCCCCCTGAGACAAAATGATGGACAGATGTTGCTCTTAAATAGGGAAAGGGGATAGGGGACACGCCATGGTGAGAGTGTGTGTCCTCAGTGTTACTGCATCTTGCAGTTTCACACACACACACACACACACACACACATACAGTTACATAAACCCCTCCTGCAGAAAACACACAGAGTGGGAGAACTTCAATGAGTGAGTCATTCAGAGGAAAGAAGTTGCATTGAAAAAAAAAAGAGAAAGAAAGAAATTTGCACAGGACTGAATAAGTATGTGTGTACACATGAGTGACTGAATAAGGTGTTTTCACTTGCACATGGTGACCTGTGACTTTAAAATACAAATAATTATCATTTGACAAGATTCTTTTAAGTGCATGACTGTACTCATGCTCTCATTCCACCTGGATGTGTCTGTGTGTTGAGACAGTTTAAAACACACACACACACACACACACACACACACACACAACACACACACACACACAGAGCCAGGGCTGAGCAACCACAAAAAAATCTGTCACAAAAAAAAGAGCATTTAAATACAAACACACAAAACTGTGACACATAAAAAGAAATGTTAGGAAAGGTGTGGGTTTGAAGAGAAAGCACATAGGCTGCAAAAGTGAAGGAAGCAGGACAGCAGGTGCAGCAAGGAGAAAGGAACTTCCAGTAATGACGTCATACTGCAGAGAGAGAGAGAGGGGTTGTGAAAGGGGGGATGGGTATGTGAGCAGTAGAGTGAGAGAGAGGCAGCATTACAGAGAGAGTGAGGAGAGAGAAAAAGACAAAGAGAGGGAGGGGGAGAGAGAGTGAGAGAGAGAGAGAGAGAGAGAGAGAGAGAGAGAGAGAGCTCAAAGAGGAGGGATTCCCAACTGCTGAAAAGACGTCATCAGCAATTCATGACACTGCTGACCAGTCACCCACACACACACACACACACATGCCTACACTTTCCAGAACACACACACACACACACACAGGGTTGCTGTTATATAACAAAGACTCTTAAAGTCAGAAGTGGACTAAACAGAAGTGACAGAAAGAGAGAAAAGAAGAGTTCATGAATGAACCATGTCATTCATTCATCCCCCTCACTGTACACCCTCACTGCACACATTCCCCTTTTCACAGGCAGCCAAGGTTGCCAAGGAGACTATTATACTGTTCTCAGCTGTTCCATTTGCATAAATGCAAGTGAAGGCAAAGAGGTGATATTAAAAATAAAAAGAAATATGAGGAGACTGTAGAAACAAAACAACTAGAGAAAGGAAAAGCCAGCTTTTTTTTTTTTTTTTTTCCAGAAAACAAAAGACAAAACATTATGTCCTACCATGTTAAACAGCATGTTTGGGCCCTGTGCTCGTAACCATAGAAACCGTATGCCCTCATTTGGACTGGGCAGTGCAAAAACATTGTTACCCATACCAGCCCGAACAAGGACATGGACACAAGCTTATGTAATACACAGAAAACACACGAGGAACATAAGGTCTGACGAACACACACAAGCGCGCACGCAGCCGTACATTAATACACACACACACACACACACACTTTCATTCGTCTGGGTTAAATCGATTGCAATGTTCTGGGAATCATGTCAAACACAGGGCAGGAATAATTGGTGAACAACTGCTGGTTCATGTTGACATTCTCTGAAATGTGCATGACTATTTCACACATGGTGTGTGTGTGTGCGTGTGTGTGTGTGTGTGTGTGTGTGCATGCACGTGTGCGCATGTGTGTACATGCATGTAAGGGTTCCATGTGGGTGATGTGAACATGTGCTCATATTGTAGCAAAGATATGCCATACTCCATGCATGGCGGTTTTAAAATTCTAATTCGCTCAATTATTGGCCAAACCACCCAATCCCACATCGGTTGTGGGGCGACTGGTGCCCTTCTCAGCCTCACACAGCAAAGGTGAGGCACACCCGGAACAGCTTGCTAGATGGGGCAACGCACACAAACACACACAAAACCAGTGACACTCTCCCTGACTGGCAATTTGGAACAGCCATTCAGCCTAATGCACATGTCTTTGGAGTGTAGGAGGAAACCAAAGTACTCGGAGGAAACCCAAACATGGGACGAGCATGCACGCTCAAAGCAAAAACACCCAAGGCTAGGAATCAAAAAGCCGAGGACCTTCTTGGTGTGAGTGGACGTGCTAACCACTACACCATTGCATGGTCCAAAATATGTAACATTGCATTTAAAAATATATAAAATTGTTTATTTTTGTTTTCTATCCCTCTATCTATCCATTGATCCGCCATGCAGTTTCACAGAGTATGACTAGAGGGAGAATTTTTCACCAGATCACAGTTTCTTCAGAAATCAAGACAAGATGCATGCCTGCGATACCTGGGTCATGACACAGTGATTGGTTTTGTGTGTATGAGCAGCTGCAGAGCTACACTTCAAAAGTCTGCTGCAAATCCGCTTTGATGTACCTAAAGTAAACGAAAGGAAGTAAACCCAATACCATCAGGACAAAACCTAAACCAGGACCAGGATGAAAAGCTCAAAGAATGTGAGGTTCAGGTGGCAGAGGTGCCGCAATGTACCAACTACAAAACCTTTCATCAAAAGTCAAAAATATATTTCCTCAGGGGTGGCACATTTTTTTTTTTTTTACAGAAGAAGCCTCTTCTGTAACGTGATAAGGAAGTGGAACATCTTCAAGGAGACCACCAACTCCTCGATGATGCAGATGGACATGGCATCGTATTTCAATCCTTTTAAGACAGGACTCAACGAACGTGATCATGATGTCATGTAATTCTATCTCCTGAACCGCTTTACCCTTTATTAGGGTCATAGAGAGGCTGAAGCCCATTCCAGGTTCCAAGACAGCCAGACTGTTACAGAGCAGCACACACACACACACACACACACACACACACACACAAACACACACAAACACACACACGGAAAAGCATTCACAACTAGGGGCACTTTGGAACCACTGGTTAGCCTAATGTTTTTGTCTTTGGAAGGAGACAGGGCAACCTGCAGCAAACCCACACACATCACTCACCAGGCACGAGGGCTCAAACCCAGGACTTTGATGTGAGAGTCAAAAGTGCTAACCACGACACCACCCCGATCTTGATTTTCTCAACCAATGGAAATTACAGCCCTAGAAAACCGTGATATTATTCTTAAGGGTGTGATTCACTACACTAGATCCCAGACAGCATGGTGGCGTAGTAGTTAGCACGTCCTCAACAAGGTGGTCCTTGGTTCGAGTCCTGAGCATGGGCATTTATATGTGGAGTTTGAATGGGTTTCCTCTGGTGCTTTGATTTTCTTTCACAGTCCAAAGACACACACATTATGTTCGATTGCCACGCCTCTGCTCAAGCTCAGTCAAATTGGATGGTGAATGCTAATGGGCTTTATTCTTCAAGTTATTCCACAGACATTCAATCGGGTTCAAGTCCGAGTTCCTACGAGGCCATGCAAGGAGATTCACCCATTTCTACTTCAGACATTATGCAGTTGATGTTAGGTCACTGCCAAGGTGGATCTTATTTCCATCAACAACTTTTTGGCAGAGGGAAGCTGTTTTTGGTAGAGAATTTAGCAAGTGCCTCAAGCCCTGCTACAGAGGAATACCACACAACAGGATGCAAATACCTTCATGCTGTACTGTAACTGCCTCCAAATATACAGTTTGGTACAATTCCATAGGCGACAATAGGGCAGTGTGTGTGTGTGTGTGTGTGTGTGTGTGTGTGTGTGTGTGTGTGTGTTTCGCAGAAGATAAAATCCCACACCATAGTTACTTTGCTGCACAATGTTACTGTCATGTGCTTTGCATAATATAAACTCACAATTACTATTTCATTTTAAAAGCCTGTACTGCCATATTTTAATTTTGTTTATTTCAACATGGCAATGTCCTGATTCATCAAAACACCCACAGGAAAAAAAAAAGTAAAAAATAAAAAGCAACATAAGGCCCATTTGCACACTACAAAAAGCAGTACAGACGCTCCCCGACTTAAGTTCATTCGGTTTTACGTTTTTTCGCTTTTACGGTTTTTTTTTTTGCTCCCCAAAATAAAAAGTCAAATTTTGAGTTTAGACGTACATACGGAGTACACTGACTTAAAGACACAATGACGTAATGACGCTGCGTCCATTGTTTACAAATGACAGACTGAACGTGCCCCTCCTTCTTCCCAGTTCAGTTTTATATATATATATATATATATATATATATATATATATATATATATATATCAATATCAGTTATATAGCATGTTACTCTTGTGTTAAGACGTCGTCTCTGTGATCATTGTGTTTAAACTGTTTTGCGGACTTTTGTAACTCGAAGCAAATATGTTTGGTCAGAAGCGTAAGCCTACTAGAATGGGTGCAAGTCTCATACACAGAGATGAATTAACTATCTGCTCGGATCGGCGCAATCTACCATGCATACTCAGTTCAGCAATGAGAATTGTAAAATATGAAAACCCGAATCCAGGAAAGAGAGAACTCTCTGCTCTGCTGGTGATTCACATCAGTGCAGGCTGAGTACTAAACGAGTTCAACGAAGCCCTTGCTCACTTCAAAGCTGGAAGTCCGCATAACCGGCGCTTTGTTTCAAGCAAGTAAACTATTTTCAGCAAGTGCACTACTTTTGGTATTGAGCGCCTCACATATTGTAAGCGTTGATTGGCTGTTTTAAGCTTCATGTAAAGTGAGTCGGCTCAGCTTCATGTAATGTGACCATTCGTCAACCATCGGCACCATTTACAAGCAGAACAATCGTATCATAGAGAATGTTAAAGGTTATATTTGATACTGTATTTGATATTTGATGAGTGAATTTGAAATTATTTTGCTTGAATTTAATTTATTTGAAATTAATGTTGATATTATTTGATAACATTTTACAATGTTATGTTTATAATAATTGATTTAGGGGTGTTTTATGAGATACAGTAATGGTATTTATGGATGTATAGTACAGTATGAGCGTCATAGGTCACACGTCATACGTCACTGTAACAACTTACGTTCACTTTCAACCGGCCGGCCGGAACCAATTAAAAACATAAGTCGGGGAGCATCTGTATTATGAATGAAAAAAACAACTAAAGCTCGAAAATGATCCAACATTAACAATTTCTTTTACACACAAGAACTTTCTTTTTAATTACATTTAATTTTTGCAGTAATAGTTTTGACATAACATAACAGCGTGTCTTCTTTTCGGCATCAGGTATCTAGGGGAACATGGATGATAGTAACAGACAGTAGAATCATGATGAATAGTTATGCCTGTATTTTAATTTCGCATGGAAGTCACATTTAAATTACTCACTTGCCATTAGTGCAACAGTCCAAGCATAACGTGTGTGTGTGTATGTGTGTGTGTGTGTTTGCAAGGAGTGCGAGAGAAAGAAACTGTCTCTCCCAACAGTGCGACTGCTAACCTTCTCCGCCTACACTTTGCTAGACTGTGCCTATTTTTGACTATTTGGTTCCACACTCCCCCCTTTTCTTTAGCTGAAAGTCCTGGCTCCAGTGCTTCAGTTGCGCTGTGCAGCCTGACTTCACAACTTAATGTACTTTATTATATAAAAAAAAAGAAAACGCTAATTCTGCAAGGTTACACACATATATATATATATATATATACACACACACACACACACACATACATATATACACAAACACACACAAAGAGAGAGAGAGAGAGAGAGAGAGAGAGACTGAGTGTGTGAGAGAGAGAGATGAGATAAGATGAGATGAGATGAGATTTACTAAAGTATTGAATAATCTACATTGCTACTCACCATTCGTCTTTGCATTCTTAATCTTAGATACAGTTCCGCAAAGCGCTGCTTGATAATACTTAAAGACGATGTGTGCTAAATTCAACTGCAATTATACTGGGCAAGGAACCAAAAATCGTGACTGACCCAGCTGGGCTTACACAAAAATTTTATATCATTATATTTTCACATGTTTCGAAGATACCAGTAAAACTCTTTTATTGTTCTGTTATTATTCATGTTTTCCACCTCGATGGTAATAAGCACTTACCGTTCCACTCCACTTGGACATTTTAATAAGTGCCCACCTACTTCAATTTTTTTAAGCGCCCTGGGCGTTTATTACGCGAATACGGTATATAAACACACATAGTATATGTGTGAATTAGGGCAGTGGTGGCCTAGTGGTAAAGGGCACTGGATCGCTGATCCTAAGGTTGGGGATTCAAGTCCCACTCTCCACAAGGTTGTCACTGTCCCCCAGTGCAGCTAACTGGGTTATCAAAGGCTGGTCATGTCTCTCACTGTCTATGGTGAGAGGTTCATGTAAAAGAACCATTGCTGACTTTCGTAAAGAGTAGTTGCAAAGCCATCAGCGTGTTTCTGCCCCTTGCTAAAAGGGTTGTGTCAGGAAGGGAATCTGACGTGAAAAAAACAAAACATGCCAAATCAAACATGTGAATCAGATGGTTCACTGTGACGACCCCCGAGTAGAAGGGAAAAGCCGAAAGGAAAAGAAGAAGACAATATATGTGCGAATTAGGCGCATGTGGTGTAGTGGTTAGCACATCTGTCTCACAGCAATAAGGTCCTGGGTTTGATTCCCAGCTCGAGCATTTGTGTGGAGTTTGCATGTTCTCCCTGTCCTTGCGTGGGTTTCCTCTAGGTACTCCGGTTTCATCCCACAATCCAAAAACATGCACAGTAGGTTAATTACCTATTCCAAATCACCCATAGGTGTGAGTGTGAATGGTTGTGCGAGTGTTGGCCCTGCATTGGCCCGGTGATCTGTTATATATAAATATATATAACATTTATTATTATTAGTCATAGAAGACAGAGTGTGTACCTTCATCATACAATCCCTGTGCATGAGCTGTTACTATGGAAACGCAAATGTAAAATAACTGCATTAATAAAAACTGACGTTAGAGCCAGATACATTGCCTGGGACATGCATGAACACAAATCCAAAAATGTATTCAAATGCACACCTTCTGACCAATCACACACAAGAATTCAACCATCCTGTGATGTGACAATTAATAACTGCTATGAGTGCCACTGAATCTTATGGCAATAAAGATAGAAGATGGCACAGCCAATTACTTATTCAACTGCATAAACCTGACATGTAAAAAGACAAGAAAAGAAAAGGCAAGGAAAGGAAAGGAAACCAATGATGAGAAGGTTACACCTCCGCACCTTTAATACTTCAAACGTATCTCAGAGCACCTAAAATGGCACCTAGATTTAAACTTTTTTTTTAAATGGCACACCTTGCGACCATACTTTTTATGTGGCTAATCTCCATCCGCATACAATCTTGTGCAGGTGTTGACAAGATGTGAACAGGGTTTTCACACTTACACACAGTGAGGTTGTCCAGGAGGACAGGCAATCACACAAGGAATGTCTGAAATCATTTGTGAGAATATGAATGGAAGATTATGAAGTGAATATTAATTCAAGCCAACAGCAGTAGACTTCAAGAATGAGAGTTAAAAAAAAGGGGGGGGTTCTGAAAAGAGAGATATAATGAGGGAGATGGGGGGTATGAGTATGAGTCAGAGTTGGTCCCATTAGACTGGGTAGGATGTGAGGAGGAGGAGAACGGCATCAGCAGCTTGTACACACACACACACACACACACACACCATCATTTAAGATAGAATACATGGGGCGGGAGAGGAAGGGTGAGGCTGCAAAAAGGGGATCCTCACTCTGACGAAGTAGAATGACAATGAGAGAGAGAGAGAGATGCCCAAAGAGTCCATAAAACTAAGCATTTTTGCTCAGTGATTCAGAAGAAACCAGCAGGAAGTAACTGAGGGTATGCATGAACATGTGTCAATCAAAAAGAACGAGATTTGGAGAGAAATCATTGTTGCTTCTCTTTTCCAGTTCAGTACTCTAAAAATAAGCATGTCAGGTAAAAACCTGGATCCATTGCAAAACTTATGCAACTCCTCCCTGATGGAAAGCTAGAGAGAAAGAGAGAGAGGAAGAGAGAAGGGAAAAATTCTCAATGATGAAACACTAAGTGTGCAGTGCCATTGGCTGATGTCTTCGCCAATAGGAGAGGCAGCTCCATGGCAACAGGCTCTGTCACCAAGAGAGAACAGTGATCTCTCCCACCACCCTCATCCATCTCACGTCAACATTGTCCCCCAAATTCTCTCTCTCTCTCTCTCTCTCTCTCTCTCTCTCTCTCTCACACACACACACACACACACACACACACACATACACTTTTCTTCCACATTCCAATTATCCATCTTTGAGAGAGGACAGTAAACATGTTTACTTTCTCTTGCTCTCAACCACACATCCTGCCCTGTTCTAATTCCCCCCTTCCGGTTAAACAGGTAGTGACTTATTTAAATGGATGTTGATCAACCGCACATGCAATGCAGCTTTCATCCACTGTGCATTTCTGCCACAGTGATTAATTACAACAAATGAAAATTATTTCACACTGTTTATTAACACATGTCACAAGGTACCTGGCATATATTCCTTCAATAGTCTTGTTAGGAACCTGTATCTATATACATTATTGTGTATTATATCTGTATATACAGCACTGTGCATTATATCTGTATATAAAGCACTGTGCACTATATCTGTATATATGGCACTGTGCACTATACAGTATCTGTATATACTGTACAGCACTGTATATTATATCTGTATATACGATACTATATATTATATCTGTACATACAGAACTGTGTATTATATCTGTATACGGTACCGTGTATTCTATCTGTATATACAGTACCGTGTATTATATCTGTATATACAGCATTATGTATTATATTTCTATACAGTACTGTGTATTATATCTGTATATACAGTACTGTGTATAGCCATATATGGTACTGTGTATTACATCTGTATATACAGCACTGTGTATTATATCTGTACAGTATATACCCTACTATATATTATATCTGTATATACGGTACTGTGTATTATATCTGTAATTACTGTACCGTGTATTATATCTCTATATACAGCACTCTGTATTATATCTGTATACATGGTACTATATATTATATCTGAACATACGGTACCATGTTTTATATCTGTATATACAGCATTATGTGTTATATCTGTATAGAGTACTGTGTATTATATCTGTATATACAGCATTATGTATTATATCTGCATACGTGGTACTGTGTATTATATCTATATACGGCACTGTGTACTATATCAGTATGTACAGCACTTTGTATTATATCTGTATACAGTACATAGCTGTAGAATTCTGGAAATCTTTGGAATTGCAAACTGCTTGAGCCCAGTTGTGTGAACAACAGAAACAGGGTGTGGCCCATATTAATAAAAAGGCACAGAAACTACTTGAATATAAAGATTCAGGACTGCATGCTGGTACAAAATGAAGGTTTTACTGAAAGTTTTCGGCCTAAATCATTTGAACTACGAGTATTATTACAAATAATAAATGGTTATTCTTATCATCATCATCATATAGTAACAGTAGGTTATGTAACCCACCAGGGATTGGAACAGTGGCTAATGTCATTTGTAATAAGTGGTTACTTTGAGAAATACTATGAATTAATAAAAATGATAAGGGCTCACTCATGATGCAGGGTGAGCAGCGGGACTTAATAGAAACGTGTTCTGAAAACTGGGTTATGGTGGCTTAAGTGTCTAATTAGGTTTGTTGTTCCACATGTTTTCCTTGTGGTTCCCCCATGGTTTACTTCAGCCTCACTTACATTACATATTGAATGTGTCTTTGACTTATTTACCCATCCTGAAGATCCACACCAATGACATTATCCAGTGGCTATAAGTATGCACTCGACTGTCCTGTTAGTGCACGCACCAGATTTAAATGGTCCGTCTCAGAATCCGAAATGTGAGTTCCCGGTTGATCTCCGCTCAGGGCAGGCCACACTAAAAATTTGTCAATTCCAGTCTCCAGCCGGTCCCTAGGTGCATTTCTCGGGTAGTGATGTTCTTCCACCAAAAATACCTAGTGGAATTCTGGACTAAAAGTCTGGCATCGTGGTGTTACCAGAATATCATACATTCCCCCTATGCTTCTGGTATACAAGATACATGTTTTAGCAGACTTAACTGGGCCTGAATGCTTTTTATGTTGAAGAAAAGGATTTGCAGATACATGAAGAATAGGTCAAAATTGTTGTCCAAAAGTCAACAACCAGTACTTGACAGAAATTCTTGCAACTCTTTTTATAACGCTTCAGACGTCTTAGCAGCCTCCCAAACGAGTCTTCCTCTGGTCTTATTAACCGTTTTAATTCATTGCATTGTGCAATATTTTATCCCCTGTTGATGAGTCTTCACTGTGTGTCATTGTACAGTGGAACTTCGGTGGTCAAAGGACTACTTAGGTGAATAAATCGGAGTTCGATCAAAAAATATGAGGAAAATATGCCGTGGTGTTCGGACAAATGATCCGAGTTGGAACGGCGCAGAGCCGAGTGTGTTGAATGCTGCTCAGTGTTCAGTATGTACTTTGAACAGTCAATGAAAGAGTGTCTCATACTGCGTATTGTGTTTATTCATTACATCACAGCTACTTTAACCCTAAACCCCGAGTCCTAAGAAAAGCAGCAGTAATTCTACTGGAAAGGAAAAGAGAAAAGTCGTGAGAATGTGGCGAATCAACTGTGATCAATAGACAAAGAAGGGAAAAACCGCCACGCCCCCTCAAAACAATAATCCCTCCCTCATCTCTCCCTCCCCATCCATCCACATACGCCAACACATCACAACTAGAAAGTTAAACAAATACAGTACATAATTAAGTGTGTGTGTGTGTGTGTGTGTGTGTGTGTGTGTGTGTGTGTGTGTGTGTGTGCGTGTGTGTGTGTTGACCATGTCTTCTTAGCAGAGTTATAATCTTACAAATGTTTATGCAAGGTTAAAAGCCTGAGCCAAAAAATTAAAGTTGCAATGAGCACACTCGAAAAACTCACAAAACAACAGTAACTCTGTCCTTTACACGAAAAGCATCATGGGTATGATGGAGATACAGCACCATAATAGCCAATGGGAGGGAGCCGCGTCATCGCACCTAGCCAATGGGAGGCCAGCGGGGCGGGATGTTGGAAGATAGCCAATGGGAGAGCAACTCGCGCATTGTTTGAATTTTTGAGATGGCGCTTTCGTAACATGAATTTGTTTCGTATCCAGAGACAGAATTTTAGGAAAATGCATTTCGTAACTTGGATTTTTTTGTTTGTTGGGACTTTCGTGAGGTGAGGTACCACTGTATATACAACTGTACTGACGGAAGTAAACATTCATCTGAACGCATTAATGGACTTTTAACTATTTCTTACGAGAAATATTGTTTCACTCTTCGAACAAATCAGTAATCGACCACATCTTTGGAACGAATTGTATTTGACCACCGAGGTTCTACTATATATACACAATACTGTGGAAAAGCTATGAACTTTTGTCCTGATAACATTCAACAATTAGGTGCCTTTGATTCTTTGCAAGCTCTTATTATATCTAATCCAGTGGTTCCTAACCTGTGTTCAATCGAACCCTAGGGGTTCGGTGAGTCAGTCTCGGGGGTTCGGCGGAGCCTCTGCCACGGAGGTCAAGAGACACCCGACTCATCATGTCAATTAGTGATGACACACCCCGCTTGGCCATCACTGGCTGTAGATGATCACATTACATTGCTTGGCCAATCAGTGCCGCGGGGAATTTAGCGCGCTCAGTAGTCAATGTGTGAAGTCATAAGATTTTTTTCGTAATATTTTAATCCATACTAACTATGTCGAGCAAAAAAAAGAAAGTGGTCGGAAGAATATATACAACATGGATTCACATGCATCACGGAACGTGATAGGACTCAGCGTCCTATCTGAATGATTTGCAATGCCAAGTTGAGCAACTCTAGTCTCGCACCGGCAAAACTAAAGGAACACTTCGTGAAACTACATGGAGACGGGGAATAGAAGAATACAACAGTACCTATGTCTTGAATTTGTAAAAAAATCACATTTTTATTTTTCACTGATGAAGGGTTCGGTGAATGTGCTTATGAAACTGGTGGGGTTCGGTACCTCCAACAAGGTTAAGAACCACTGATCTAATCATAGTTTTGTATTTTTTTCCCCTGTAAGACAGAACTTTGAGGCAAATGAACTTTACTCGAGGCTGTTTAGAATCACTTTAATTGATGCCAGGTGCAGCATGGCAAACAGACACCTGCCCACTCAAAACATGTGACTAAAACTCCTAATGGGCAGGTTGATCTGATATCAATCCGGTCCATATTGTTCGAGTAGCAAATGCTGGACTTGTGGTGTGAACCCGTATGGTAGTATCTCGTAAAAGTGAAAAACAAATGTTTTAAGTGCCCCAGCATGAGACTTTTTTAATCATTATTGCTGCTGCACTACTGTACTGCATGTTTTCTGTGTTGGGGTCCATGTGGAGATTCAGATCATGTCATTTCTGAGCAGGTTGGGCGTCATAATACAAAATGAAGTTCTCGATTTCCAACGTCTTGCTCGGACTGGTACGATCAGAGATTTCTTCATGTGCCGACAGAATCCGTATCTACTTAAAAAACAAACAAGCAAAAACGTTTTTTGAAGTTCAACAAGTGTGACTCCAAGTGACATCATTAGACCGGTTGTTATTGGTGTTCTGGGTCACTCACAAGGGATGCAGCACAACAAAACGAGCAGTTAGTTGTTCAGGCAGACATTTTCAAAAACAATTCTGTCCATGTGGTTTATAATACGATACGATATAAATTATATTACCAGTTATAAACACAGACTTATGAGTGTTGTGCTGTTTACAGTGAGCTAACCTATTTTATTTCTTTACGTCATGTGAACTGGCACTCCGAGAAAATTTTCCAATGCTAACTCCTAGTGTTAACAGCTAGCTGTTATGCTCTCTCTCCCTCATACACATACTTACATATATACTTACATATATATATATATATATATATATATATATATACACACACACACACACACACACACACACACACACATATATATATATATATATATCTTCTTTATATAAATATAGAGGGGCAGTGGTGGTCTAGTGGTATAGGGCACTGAATCGCTGATCCAAAGGTTGGGGGTCCGAGTCCCACTCTCCACAAGGTTGTCACTGTCCCCCCCAGTGCGGCTAACTGGGTTATCAAAGGCGGGCCATGTCGGTCACTGTTTATGGTGAGAGGCATGTAAAAGAACCATTGCTGACATTCGTAAAGAGTAGCTGCAAAGTCGTCAGCGTGTTTCTGTCCTTTGCTAAAAGGGTTGTGACAGGAAGGGCATCCGACGTAAAAAAAAAAAAAACATCTGCCAAATCAAACATGCGAATCAGATGATTCGCTGTGGCGACTCCTGAGTAAAAAGGGAAAAAGCCGAAAGGAAGACAGACATATATATATATATATATATTCACAACTGCATAGTTTTGGGTGAAAGAGTGACAGTATTATGCATTCAATTTTCTGAACTACTTAATCCTAATTAGGGTTGCGGGGAGGTGACACCCACCTCAGCCAACTCTATGTAGGGGCAGAGCACACACTGGACAGCTGGCCAGGCCATCGCAGGCCAGAAGCACACTGACAGCTATTCCGCCCACGCTTGACGAAAGTCAGCAATGGTAGAGTGAAAGCGTTGTGCTGTAAATTCATGTCTTTGACGATATGTTTGTTTAGGAATCAGCAAACAATCAGTTTTTTTCTTTTTTTTCCTAGTTTTCGGGCTTTTTTAGGATTTGACATGAATAAGCACACATACACCTGGTTGTTAATGAAGTATGTGTATTGTGGGATGACTTATAGGAGATGATTATGATGATGATGACGATGCTGGAGGAAGCTTATAGACCCAAATGATTATGACACAGCGTACACACAGAACCACATGGTCGACTCGGGTGTTCCCTCCCAACCAATGGATTTAGCGAGTGAAACAAACGCATGCAAACTTAAAAGCGCCAGCTTTCATTTCTTTATTTGTAGAGACCACTTTACTGAAGATTGAAGTGTGAAATGGTTGCAGGTTTGACAGCGTGATGCCACTAGTACTGCAAAAGGTGTTAACAGCAATGTTCAGAAGCTGTCAACAAGCTCAAACAGAAAAATAAAATTGTTGAAAAATGAAAAAAGTTACTCTAAAATTTTATAAGGTTGCATTAAAATGGTGAACGATCTGTTGTATCACTCATCTGAATTTCATAAAATAATTTTCAAGTTGTGTCCATATCCATTATTTCACTATTTTATATTTTAAACTTTTCTTTATTGAGGCCAACAGTGGTGTCAAACTCAGCATGTCTTGGAATAGAATACATTGTCAGACCATTTTTGCCCCAAAAATGCATGTACCTTTACAGACCAGTTGCAATTTGTACGGACTATGGATCAGAATCAATTTCGATGAGTTTGCACTACTGAAAGGTTAATTCAACCCAAATTTGATGAAAAGCTTGTTGGGCCGGCAGCATAGTGGTTAGAGTTCTGCATTCATGATCAGGAGGTTGTGTGTTCAAATCCCAGTTAGTCCCCCACTGTGCGAAGATCCCTGGGCAAGGTCTCAACCACAAGTGTGCCTCTGTTCACCCAGCAGTATAAATGGGTACCAGTAAAAATATACTGGGAAGGTAACCTGCGATGGACTAGCGTCCCATCCAGAAGGAGTTGTACTTCTACTTGCTTCACGCTACGGAAACCAAGGATAAGCATCAGCCTGATGAGCCACTATGGCTCGGGTCTAAAAAGCCCAGCAGACTTTACCCTTGTTTTTTTTGATGAAAAGCTTACTTGCATAGAACATGTCTATGTACATTAAAGTGTAATATCTTCCTCACAAGGTGGCTGCAATTTTACTCGGAAAAGTGCAGCGGGACTGACGTTGAATAAACAGGTACTGTGTTAGGGTTGTTGTGGATTAAAATATAACAGTATGTACACCAAATGTACATCAAATGTAATGTGTTATACATAGATGTGCTGAGCCTTAATTTATTCATAAATGTACTTGTTTATATCTGATATGTTAGTTTAATAACTTTATATTATTATTTTTACCATTATCTTGCCGTAATGGAACTGGTGTGTCCACATCCTATTCTAACAATTACTCTCTATTCATTCATTCATTTTCTAATTAAGGTCACGGGCTGGCTGGCGCACATCTCAGCTGACTCTGAGCGAGGGAAGAGTACACCCTGGCCAGCTCGCTAGGCCATCGCAGGGCAGAAACACGCTGATAGCTATACAGCCTACTCTTTATGAAAGTCAGCAATGGTTCTTTTACATGAACCTCTCACCAGAGACAGTGAGAGAAATGGCCGGCCTTTAATAACCCAGTTAGCTGCACTGGGGGGCACAGCACTGACAACCTGTTGAGCGTGGGGCTTGAACCCCAAACATATAATAAACATCTAAAATTAATAATATATGGGAATAGTACAATATAAGCACCCTGCGATGGTCTGGCGAGCTGTCCAGGGTGTACTGTACCCTTGCCCAGTGTCGGTTGAGATGGGCTCCAACCTCCATGCGAGAAAGCAGTTCAAAAAATGAATGAATAAATGTTTATTACATAGATTATCTCATTACAGTGACATCTGCCGAGGAGTGGGATGCAATATACAAAAAGAGAACAGTAGATTCTTGAAGGTGATGTTCTGTCAGCAGTAGGAGTCTGGCAAAATAATCTGGAGGGCAATTTCTGAACTTCTTCAGAATAATCTTCAGTAATTCTAAACCAACCAGCAAAATAAAATTATCTAAAACTTTCATTTTTGTATCCATGACTGCCTTAACAGAGCTCATGGTGAATTATTCATGAAAGTTTGTTATTAAAATTATTTAAAGGTGTTAAATATTAAGAGGGATCCCAGTGAGGTTTAGAAAAAAAATAGAGGAAACGGGTTCAGAAATAGAGGAAATTAAATATTTCAGCTGGGGGTCAAAGGGGCTGCAGGGCCCCTGGTGCTGAAAAAAATAGCGGAATTCCGCTAAATAGCGGAGATCTGGGATCCCTGTATTAAGCAAAATGTTGGGGGGGGGGGGGGGGGGTTGCCTATTTTTAATACTCGTTTGACTTTGCTGGTGCTGGAGGGTTACATATATTAAACCTTGTGTAAATGCACACCTTTAGAAAATGTGATTTATTTACATGTCCGTGTAATATGCGCTGCAGTCTAAATGAGTAGCCTGAGCAGATGCCGGTAGCTACAGCGTTTGCTTCTGATTGAAGTTCTCAGAGGTCACCTGCCTTTGTAATGGCTAGTATCGGTAAAAATAACTATAAAAATCCAAACTTTTGCTTGTACGTATTTCCATGCAGTATATTCTAAAACAATTGTTCGCCCCAGGCACCCTGGATTATGCTGAACTGAAAGTTCCCTTCACATCCAACGCATCGCCCTTTAAAAATTTAAAACATAAACTACAATAAGTCAGAAGAAGAATTTGAGAACACCCCCCCCACCTGATAACAAAAGGCTCTTCAGTTCGATGCCTGTGCCTGGTGATGGTACTTCTCTGCAGAATATGCGTCTTCTCCCTGTGTTTGTATGAGTCGTCCCCCATCCACCCAAAGTGCTCTAATTTCCATAAGAAAATGCTCATTTGGATAATTTAATAGTTTTTTTATTGCAAAAGGTGTGAATGAGAGTAAAAACAGGCCCTGCATTGGTCCGTCAAGCTACTCAAGTGTACCCTGCCTTCACACAGAATCAGCTGGGCAGAGCTCCAGCCTCCTCATGAACTTAATTACCGATGAAGTGGAATGAAAATGAAATAAAATGAAATAAGAATTTACCTCAACATACATTAGAGCACTGGGGACACTATGGTTTTATACGAGTAAAACTATAGGCATAAAAGGTGTAGCAATTTTTAATCTTAAACAGGATTTTTCTGGTTTGTAGGCACCCAAGGTCGGCGGACAGATCTAAAGCATGTAAGCCTGTTGTGATGCATTCACAGGCAGGTGGACAATCGACCAAATTTGCATTACGACTGCGCATGTGCGGGGAACGTGACCCAACAGCTGATCCAAGGGTCATGGCTACCAAACTTTCTTGTAGCCACTTGCTTTTGTATGTAACCACATCCTAACAACTGCCGCTTAAAGCCTGCCTTAAGCCTTAAATTATCGATATGCCAGGTGCGCATTGCGCTGTAGTGAACTGTGAGGAAATTTATACATGTATACATGCCTGCAAATTTGGGACTAACGCGTGTACATGTCCGCCGATTTCACATTATTTACCTTCCCTACCAAGCTGAAGGATCCGGAGGGACGCAAACGTTGGAGTAAAGCAGTAAGTTTATAATTAAAGTGTTCTTTATTCGAATTCATAGACCCTATGGACTATATTACCTTTTATTTACCTGTTAAATTACCATAAAAATCATCGATGCCGTAATCATTAAATATCATAGACTTAGATCTTGAAAATTACTGTTATGTTAATTTGTAAAACAGACAAGCAAGAGCTGTCAGATCACTTGGTGATGACAGCTGTCAAACTTGTATTTACCTTCTTTGTAGTCATTACGAAGTCGCGCTAGTAGGGGTGCCTGGTGCTTCATTAACAAAAAATCTGCTATGTCAGCGTACATACACGGGGGCCACTTCGATAAGGCGTCATTTTCTGTCTCCCAGCCGTCTTCAAGTCCCAAGGGGTCGGGAACTGTCACGCTTTCCTCATCCACTTCAAATGTCAACAAGCTAGCATAGTCACGTTGGATTTGTTTAGATTCCTCGGCCTTTGCAAAACTATAGGTAGCTTTTGTAATGTCGCTGCAAATGCAAGCGCAACAAGTTCATCTTTATGCTTGCGGGAACAACCGGGAGGACCCCTACTTATACAATACGCTCGAATGTCGGGAACTTTCCATAAATTGAACGCATCAATAGTGCAGTTCTCATCCACATCAAGGTTTATTTCCGCCATATTGGTAGCTTGTATGGTAGTTGTGATCCCATGATGCCGTGCGCAAGCTGAGATGCGAATTTGGAATTTGGTCTATTGTGTGAGCCATGGGGGGGGGGGGGTTTTCCCAGGTTGGTACATCATCATCATCATCATCATCATCATCCACTTCTTCCGGGGTCAGCAATCTAAGCAAAGAGGCCCATACATCCCTCTCCCCAGCCACTTCCTCCAGCTCTTCCAGGGGGACACCGAGGTGTTTCCAGACAAGCTGAGAGACAAGTCGAGGTCAACCCCGGGGTCTCTGCCCGGTTGGATATGCCCGAAACACCACACCAGGGAGACGTTCGGGACCTATCCTTACCAGATGCCCGAGTCACCTCAACTGGCCCTTC
Source organism: Plotosus lineatus (assembly GCA_024760905.1). Lineage (NCBI taxonomy): Eukaryota > Metazoa > Chordata > Actinopteri > Siluriformes > Plotosidae > Plotosus > Plotosus lineatus. The sequence goes on from CM045741.1 coordinate 34,911,877, forward strand.
TCAATGCAGAAGAGCAGCGGATCTACTCCGAGCTCTCCCCAGATGGTAGAGCTTCTCACCTTATCTCTAAGGGAGAGCCCCGCCACCTGGCAAGGGAAGCTTATTTCAGCGAAGCTCGTGACCATAGGTGAGGGTTGGAACGTAGATCAACTGGTAAACTGAGAGCTTTGCTTTGCAGCTCAGCTTCTTCTTCACCATGATGGACTGGTACAGGCTCCGTTTAACAGCAGATGCTTCAGCAATCCATCTGTCGATCTCTCGTTCCATCCTTCCCTCACTCATGAACAAGACCCCAAAAATACATAAACTCCTCCACTTGGGAAAGGACCTCATTCCCAACCTGGAGGGTGCATTCCACCCTTGTCCAACTGAAATCATGGCCGCGGACTTGGCGGTGCTGATTTTCATCTTGGCCGCTTCGCACTTGACTGTGAATCGCCCCAATGAGAGCTGGAGGTCCCAGTCTGATGAAGCCAAAAAGACAAAAATCACAACATGATTCGCAAAAAGACAAAATCATGAGCAAAAAGCAGAGACGAGATCCGATGGTCACCAAACCAGAACCCCTCAATGCCTCGACTGCGCTTAGAAATTCTGTCCATAAAAATTATGAACAGATACGGTGACAAAGGACAGCCTTGGCAGACTCCAACCCTCACCGGAAAAGAATTCGACTTGTTGTTACCAATACGGACCAAACTCCGGTACATTATCACTTCCATAAAGTATGGAGCTTGGTTAATACTGCAGTGTGCATTAAAGTACTGTTTGTGGAGTTAAAATAGAAAATAAAAGACAAGTATGGTAAAGGTAACGCATCCTTCAGTACACACACAACTGACTATATTAACAAACGCCTTCAAATTCCTTGCATGCCTTGCCGAGTTAAAGAAAGTCGAGAAATTTGATTACGGCATGTCAAAGCATTAAGGGCAATATGAACCAAATATTTCACACACCGCTCACTAAAGTCGCTTTCGGCAGTACAACACTAAAACTAAAGTGTTTTCTGTAACACTGCCAAATTCTTGCATCAATACAACCCATAATAAGTGTTGAATTTGAAACAATTTCTGACGATACAAGTAAAAATAGTCTATTTTCTAGTCTAAGTATATTGCGAGTATAGTACAACTCTAACATAATAATTAACAGCAACTAAGGGCATAAGCCGTGGTCATGAAAAAATAAACTCATGACACTCTCATACACAGTTCATTAGTTTAATCCGACTCTTCAGCATCTCCAACAGTGCTGCAGCTGAACACAAACACCCTTTTAACACCAGTTATTCATGTTTTTACATCGGTGGCATGTAGATCTGTTCGGATACCATTCCTTCCTTACTGACTCTTCACATTTTAGTCCCTGCAGTTAACAATACTGATCTAATACCTATTCATTAAAATATATGTACTGATATATAGTAGCAGCTGCATATTACGTACCCTATGTAGATCTGTAAACATGAACTCATGCAGATAATACATCAACGCATTATCCATTTAATGCTTCTCTCTCTCTCACAGACAGACAGACAGATAGACCAATAGATAGACAGACAGATAGATATTTTTAATTTATTCATTTTCTGAACCGCTTAATCCTAATTAGGGTCGTGGGGAGGCTAGTGCCTATCTCAGCCGACTCGGGGCGAGGGCAGAGTACACCCTGGACAGCTCACAAGGGCATTGCAGGGCAGAAACATGCTGATGGCTATGCAGCCTGCTCTTTCCGAAAGTCGGCAATGGTTCTTTTACATGAACCTCTCACCACAGACAGTGAGAGAAATAGCCGGCCTTTGATAACCCAAATAGCTGCATTAGGTGGACAGCAGTGACAACCCTTTAGAAACGGGGCTAGAACCCCCAACCTTAGGATCGGTAATGCTGTCACTAATATTTTTAAATACAGGATTCTCAGCCAGTTCTGTAGTGCTTAATCAGCTGGAGTTTCGGGCTTCCTTAAAGTGTGAATTGGGGGAAGGACCCAGAAAGTATATAGTGAAGGTTCCCCTGATACAATTGTGACTTTCATAGCAGAGAGGAACACAGACCATTTATTTAAACAAGCACTTGAATAGTGGTGTGGGGCCGGTGGCGTAGTGGATAGGGTGCTGCGCTCATGATCGGGAGGTTGTGAGTTCGAATCCCACTGAGACCCTCACTGTGCTAAGATCCCAAGGCAAGGTCTCAACCACAAGTGTGCCTCTGTTCACCCGGCAGTATAAATGGGTACCAGTAAAATATATACTGGGAAGGTAACCTGCAATGGACTAGCGTCCCATCCAGGGGGAGTTGAACTCCTGATCGTTTCATGCTATGGAAACCGGGGATAAGCACCGGCCTGATGAGGCACGAGGCTCGGGTGTAAAAAACCCAACAGACTTACCTACCTTACCTTGAATAGTGGTAAGTCCATAATCTTCTTGGCTTTGATGAAGTAGAAATATCAAGCGTAAGGGGAGTGGGCAGGTCTTTTGGACCTGTGATAGGGTTAGGCATCCTAGCCACCATGAGTCTCCACTGTCACGTGTGCATGCCACAAGACAGGCGGTAAGAGCAGGACCTGTCTACCTGCGCACGCGAACACTGGGTCCGGCTGATTGTGCGGAAGAAACCACCAAATTGGTTAAACAGACAAGAAGGCGGACCCAGTAAAGAGTTGAGGAGCGCAACAGGGCACAGTGAGACACACAGGACACTGCCAGTCAATCACTGCATCCTAACGTGTCTCCAGCCATCTGGACTATGTCGCGCCACTGGACTCAGATAGACCGGGATGAGAAAGTGAGGCTGGCGATCTGCGCAACTCTCCCTCACTTAAGTCCACGTCAAGCATAAGTCATGACTTCACCCATACCGCAGATCATCAATCTGGTATGAAGTCATAGTCATGTTCGACCGTGAAGGAACAACAACATTGGAAAGAAATTTCTTCAAATCTTCACAGCTTCCGAAATATAAACATTCCTGGTTTTGCCTGGACAAAAGTCCAGTCACAAAGATTTAATTTCACTATTAGGACTATATTTACTCCAGAAAAAAAATATCAAATAGCCTTGTTGATTACTAAATATGTAACAATACACCAAATACAGTGCTGTGCCAAAGTATTTGCCCCCTTACTGATATTTATTTTTTTTTGAACCTTTGTCACACTTAACATTTTTCCAATAAAACAAATTTAAACATTACACAAAGATGACCCAAGCATTCAAAAACTACAGTTTTCCTGTTGTGATTTTATTTGTTAAGAGAAAAATCCTATCCAAACCTGCATGAACAGCTGTGAAAAAGTAATTGCCTCCTTGTTAAATGGTGAGGTAATTGTAATTAATCCTATTATTGGGGAAAACGGAGTTCAATATCATGGCCACACCCAGCCAGGCCTGATTCCTGCCAGGCATTTCCAATCAGGAGATCCTTAACATAAAACTTGTCTAACAAGGTGAGGTAGGCCATACTGACACACATCACGCCATGATCCAGTGAGCTTCAAGAGCAAACAAGAAAGAAGATTATAGAGATGTCTCAGTCTGGGAAAGGATACAAAGTCATTGGTAAATCTTTGGGACTCCAGCAGACCACTGTCAGAGCCATGATCCATAAATGGAGAAGGCATGGCACAGTGGTGACCCTTCCCAGGAGTGGCTGACCTATCAAAATTACTCCAAGAGCACGGCACAGACTAACCTGAGAAGTCACAAAGGATCCAAAAACCACTTCGAAACAACTACTAGCCTCACCTGCCTCAGTTAATGTCAATGTTTATGACTCCACCATCAGAAAGACATGAGGCAAAATAGCATCCATGGAAGAGTTCTGAGGCGAAAGCCACTGTTGACAAAAAAAAGAATATCAAGGCACGGCTCACTTTTGCCAAGAATCATCTTGATCCCAAAGCTTTTGGGATAATGTCCTCTGAACTGATGAAACTGAAGTTGAACTTTTTGGGAGAAATGCATTTCATTACATCTGGCGCAAAAGCAACACTGCATATGATAAAAAGAACATTGTGCCAATAGTGAAACGTGGTGGTGGAAGTGTGATGATCTGGGCCTGCTTTGCTGCTTCAGTACCTAGTCGACTTGTCATTATTGATGGAACTATGAATGGAGCAGAATGCTCACTACCAAGAAATTCTGGTGAAGAATGTTTATCCATCAGTTCAAGACCTCAAGTTAAAGCGCACCTGGGCTCTGCAGCAAGACAATGATCCGAAGCACAGCAGAAAGTCCACTTCTGAATAGCTAAAAAATAACAAAATGAGGGGTTTGGAGTGGCCTAGTCAAAGTCCTGATCTGAACCCTATTGAGATGCCATACTATGACCTTAAAAAGGCTGTTCATGCCTGAAAACCATCCAATCTCGTTGATCTTAAACAATTCAGCAGAGAGGAGTGGGCCAAAATCCCATCACAGCGATGTGAAAGACTCATCACCTCTTATCGCAAATGCTTGACTGCAGTTATTGCTGCAAAAGGTGGTTCAACCAGCTATTAGGTTTAGGGGGGCAATTACTTATTCACATGGACACTTGTAGGTTCAGATGTTTTTTTTTCCAACTTAATAAATGCAGACACTGAAAACTGCATTTTGTGTTTACTTATCTTTGTGGAATACTTAGCTTGATCTGAAATGGATGACGGTGACAAACGTGCAAAAAATGTCAAAAATTTCTAAGCGGGCAAAAACTTTTGCACAGCGTTGTATAACATCATATTGAAAAATTTGAAAGCACTCAAGGTCAACTGAGCCTCTGCAAACATGGTCCTGATGGTACCAGACTCCCAGGTGCTTGTCATGATGAATAATTATCATATTAAACGAATTAGACACCTTCAAGATGTTCAAATTAGAAATAATAAAAATTTGTAAGTGCTACTAAAAATACGAGAGGTTGTAATCCATTTTTTAAACAGGTAAGCTATTTTAGAGGGCAGTTCGTTCATCAAAAGGTCAGAAAACATTAGGTGCATCTGGTGAGGCCCCCCCCCCCCCCCCCCCAAAAAAAAAAAAAAAATCTTACATGGCTTTGTGATATCTATGTACTGGAGGTCACCTTAAAACATGATGACTCACTTTCATACATGATTAACTCTTTGGTGAACTCAGGGTCCAACAATTTTCTAGATGGTCAGTGACAACACTGATGGCAGAGTAATATAATAATTAATCTCAAGCAGAATCTTTTCCTCCATGTTTCTGCTATTAGCTGTTTCCACGTGTTAGAGTTTTGGGAAGCGCATCATGGTGTTCTAGCTGTGTCTGGTCCAGGACCAGTATGGCGACCACTGTAAGAAATACAGTAATACGATTATACAGTTTATGCTGAAGAGGACATTGCTAGCTATGAGTCCTCGTGATGCTTTTGAGGGGGTCATTAGGAGGCTAACTGCAGCCAGTTGCTTTGTGGGTAGTTTCCTTGTATGACCGAGCTTACCTCTGTGTACCAAGGGTGTGCAACTGCTTGCAAATTATTTACATTTGCTTCAATTAAATTGCTTCAACAGATTTTGAAGGTTTATACAGTTCTTGCAAGAAGACAGATTTTAGCCAGGACTGTTGATGACTACCAAACAATTAAGCTATGGTCATAAATTCCCTGAAAGCCATCTTAATACCTGTATACGATGTTTATTTTGTAAATCAATAATAAATTTCCAGTTTCCTGTTGCTTTCAAAAAACAATCTGTATACTTGTAGGACTGATGTAATGCATAGCTGATAAAAATCAGTGAATAGTGTGGTGAAATATTCTCTTATACATAAATGTAGTCTTTGTCTCTCTCTCTCTCTCTCTCTCATGATGCACCTTTGTTCAATTCATAAAGCCGTCATACTGTGCAACACTTCACACTTTCAGACAATCAGTGCAACAAAACTTTTTTCAATGACTGTACAGTGTACACGTACACATATACATACACACACACATATATATATACATATATATATACACATACACACACACATATATATATATATATATATATGCGGCACGGTGGCGTAGTGGTTAGCACGTCCGCCTCACAGCAAGAAGGCCCGGGTTCGATTCCCGGCCTGGGCGTTTCTGTGTGGAGTTTGCATGTTCTCCCCGTGCTTGTGCGTGTTTCCTCCGGGTGCTCCGGTTTCCCCCGCAATCCAAAGACGTGCACTGTAGGTTAATTGGCCGTTCTAAATTGACCGTAGTTTCTCTCCTGCAGCGGCACTGGAACCCAGTCATATCGGCACTTGCCTTTCCATTGGATCCTTCCGGTGGCGCCGAGACAGAGGGGGACTTGCTGCTTGGGTAACAGCCTGTCCCTCATTACTCCCTACCCAGGCTCTGTGCACTGGGGAGTATCACCAGTCGGGATACTGGCCAGAGCGCAGCCATAGTCCTTCGGGACTGACGGAGGCGTACGCTAAGCTACGCGCTATATATATATATATATATATATATATATATATATACACACACACACACATATATATACACACATATACATACCCACACACACACATATATACATACACACACACACATATATACATACACACACACACACATATATATACATATATATGTTGAATTATTGCATGGCCACAAGGGGGTTACTCTGCTCAATTATACATTTTTCATCAACTTTAAGACAAAAACAAGTTTAGAAAAAAAAAAAAAAATCAACCAGCTACCTATTAGTTTTTGATTGCTCACCATCTAAAGATTGCTGCAAACAGCACACAGTTATAACTCAGACACGCCCCCTTTTTCAACCCCTCTGAAATCAAACCAGATAAGATTTTCACCTGAAACCAATTGCATTTTACTTCTATTACCATAGGCTACAATATACATGAAGATCAAGGAAATACATTGGAGCCTCGGAATCCGAACGCTCTAGAGTCCGAACAAATTGGAATCCGAACAAAAAATCCGTGAGTTCTTCCATCCGGGAAACCGAACAAAAACCAGAAGTCAGACTCGAGAAACGCGTGAGAAAAAAATGAATCCAAGAGGGAGAAAAAGTGTGCGACTTTCGGAAGTCCGGAAGTTGTTGATACTATGTATCACCCTAAAAGCTGTTCTGGGGAAGTCCGGAAGTTGTTGATACAGTACTATGTAAGTAAAACTAAAGCTAGCGCGAAACCACTAAAGCTATCACTAACGCCATATACCACTTCCAGCGACAAATACGATTTAGAGTGCCGAACAAAAAACCCACTGATCGGCTTATAGGCATAACCACCTAAACAAAGCTGAAGAGGATGCATGTATGGATGTATGTATGTATGTATGTATGTATGTATGTATGTAAGCTAAGCTAAAGCATGAGCAGCGCGGTGAACACCTTTAACTATGCGGTCATGAGCCACTTCCGGAAGGTTGTGAAAATGGACGTGACGCTTTGTTTGGGGGAGGGTGTGTGTGTGTGTGTGTGTGTGTGTGTGTGTGTGTGTGTGTGTGTGTTGGGTTTAGCTGCTCGATAGTGAGACACAGACATGAATCACTTGCAATGAAGGAAAATGATCAACAAAAACATTTAAACTTTCGTTTATTTGTGTACTTACTGGTATATATGAGAGAGAGAGAGAGTGAGACCGGGAAGAGTGCTGCTAGTCTTTATAGCCCGTGATTAAATGGAATCCGGTGTGTTTGTTTCGCACATCGCCATGCCCCTCTCCAACACACTAACACATACACACGCACACTCTCTCTCTCTCTAGAGAGAGAGTGAGTGAGAGAGACAGAGAGTGAGTGCGAGAGAGAGTGAGTGAGTGAGAGAGTGAGAGAGAGAGAGAGAGATGAGATCAGATGCTTGATAGTGAAACAGACATGAGTCGCTTGCAACGAAGGAAAATGAGCACTGCTCGTCTTTATAGCCCGTGATTAAATGGAATCAGGTGTGTTTGTTTTGCACTTCGCCATGCCCCTCTCCAAAGCGCAACTCATTTGTAACAGAGCATAAAAATCCACAAGTACAGTTAAAGAGTCTCTTACAACACAGACCATAACATATTGTACTGTGTTCAATAATTTTTTTCACTTAATTTGCGAACCTATGGTCTGAATTACGGTACTGTTAACTTCTGTTCAAAAGACAACAGATCGGATTAAGACCATTTACATTATTTGTAATGGGAAAAGCGGATTGGGAATCTGAACAAATCAGAATCCGAACAGCCGTCTGGAACGAATTTAGAGAGTACGTCCAATCAATTTAATCAGTTCTACAGTTGTTGGAAAACATCTCTAAAAATAATCAGAAGCAGGAATAATAGGACCAGAAATGCTTACCAAGACCTTTTTCACATGTATTTATTTAACAGGGCAAAATAATAAGAACACAGTTTTATTTATACTTTTACCACTACGGTTCATTCTGGTCTACAAATGTAATTCAACCCGTGATATTCCAAGAGTGCTCGGAGTAGTTTAGTGTAACAGCACAGAAACATTTCAATATTTGAGATTTCGCTGCATTCCACACCAGTTCTAGCAATAGTATGCAAACTGAATCCATGAATCCACTTACCAAGGGCTGTCAGTCAGTTGGTGCGTTGGAGTAATAATTATTTTATCATGGTGGACTTAAAGGCTTCAGTGAGGGATTGAGATGGCACTATAGGATTGAGCAGGTAGCTTCATGTGAAGCTTGATAAATGTTCATTCATTTTCTGAACCGCTTAATTCTAATTAGAGTTGCGGGGAGGCTGGCTTCCGTCATAGTCAACTCTGGGCAAGAGCAGAATACACCCTGGACAGCTTGCTAGGCCATAGCAGAGCGGAAACGGTTATGCAGCTACTCTTGACAAAATTCAGCAATGGTTCTTTTACATGAACCTCACACCATAGACAGTGAGAGACATGGCCAGCCTTTGACAACCCAGTTAGCTGTACTGGGGGTCTTGCTAAATGTGACAAAATCAATTTTGGAGTCATTTTTGTTTTTGGAAGTTTAGGTTTGACGGTCCATGTTTTGTAAGAAGGCCACTGTGAAATCCTGACAAAAAGCAGTCATTGCTGGCATGTGAGAACAATATTACAAATCTTCTGCAAATGTCGCTTGTATGTGAGGACTGACCACAAAAAGAGCCGCCCTCAAGAAAGGCCTCCCCCAAACTGTGGCTATTTTAGCTTCCATCTGGTTTATATAGATTGCAAATAGTCAATACAGGTACAAAAATGTATATGCACATCATTTCAGGCTGAAAACCAGAACAATTCATATTTTAAAGGGTATTGACTACTCTCTATAACCTCTGAATATTAAAAAAAATATATAAATTATCAGATGTTATAAAGTCAGGTGTTTAATTTGCATCACTGACAAATACTAATGAATCTTCTTGTTCTTCTTTTCTTTTCAGCTTTTGAATAAAGAACATATTAACAATTTTACAATCACCATTATAATGGAAGGGGGCAGTGGTGGTCTAGTGGTAAAGGTGTTCAATCACTGATCCTAAGGTTGGGGGTTCAAGCCCAACTAACTACACGTTGTCACTGTCCCCCCAGTGCAGCTAACTGGGTTATCAAAGGCATTATCACTGTCTGTGGTGTGAGGTTCATTTAAAAGAACCATTGCTGACTTTTGACAAGAGAAGCTGCAAAGCCGTCAGCGTGTTTCCGCTCTGCAATGGCCTGGCGAGGTGTCCAGGGTGTACTCTGCCCTTGTCCAGAGTTGGCTGGAATGGGCGCCAGCCTCCACTCGACCCTAATTAGGATTAAGCAGTTACAGAAAATGAACTGAACATTATAATGGAGTCTAAAAAAAAAAATAAAATAAAATAACAGTTTTATTTTCTTAGTTGTTGGAAATTTGTCATAATTATTTTCTCTGGTCATCATCCATATGTTCTGAGATTGTTTTGATTAGCTGGAGATTAGGTTATAAGCCACTTTGATAAAGTGAAATGGCTCGAGTGCTGGGATTTGCTGATATATTTCTGTTTTTAAGGAGAGAGAAATAAGAGTGTGTGTGTTTTGGTGTGTGTGTGTGTGTGTGTATGTGTGTGTGTGTTACCAGAAAAACCAACACAGGCTTAACACTACGTGTGTAAATCAGGTGACCACAGCTGTTGTTGGATTTTTTTTTTTTTTTTTTCTTTAAAGGGCTTATTTTCAGCAGTTCAAATTGTTAAATTAAAAATAATAATATTTTAATGTATTAGAATATAATGTGGCCTGTATCTGCAAAGTGCCAGATCAAGTTACAAATCATAAAAAACAAATAAATCAAATTTATAAATTGATATTCAGTTAAAAGAAGTGATGCAGGCTCGAAACCAGAGCCTGTGGATTAAAATAGTCTGCCATGTAGCAGCATCCTAACCACCTGAGCCACCACCGCCCGATAAAACCATGAATAATCTGATGTTATATTTTTTTCTCCCAAAATGTATAGTTACAGGGATCCCTCGCTACTTCACACTTCAATTAATGCGGCGTCAATGTAGGTTTTTAAAAAAACAAATAAATAAATATTCATCTAATTAAAAAAATAAGGAAATTAAGGAAGAATAGGTGGAAAAGTTAAGGATTATGACGCAAAAACAAGGCAAATTATGCAAAAAAAAAAAAAAAAACCTAAACAAACACAAAACAGAAAACAAACCAAAATCTCCCATCAAAACTGGATACATTGTTGCATCTGCACAGCCACACACCCCCAACCCCACACCCCCACACCAAACCCCCGCTGGAGCCTAGTATTCAGTGAACCTCAGGATAATGTCTAATCATATTTCATACTTATATTTATGATTGCTCTTTCTGTAGATTTTATTCCATTTCTATTTCTACTTGTTCTTCAATTTCATTTCACTTTCACTCTTGGACATGTTGGTATCTCTGAATGTTTGCAAAACGAATGTTGGTAAGTTGGAGAGTGTCTGCATTTATATTTTATTTACATCTTGTGTTATTTTTTTCAATGTTTAATTGTTATTATAAGCATTTAGAGCATTGGAGATATATATATAAATATATTAATTGATATTATATACACATATACATGTACGTATATGTCAGTCGGGGGGGGTGGGGGGGTGATCCTACTTCGCAGATTTTAATGGTCACGTGGGGATCTCGGTCCCAATTAACTGTGGAAAGTGAGGGATCCCTGCATATACATACATACATACATATATATATATATATATATATATATATATACATATATATATATATATATATATATATATATATATATATATATATATATATATATATATATATATATATAGATATTAAGGTTTATTATTCCTTGACATTGTTTATTATCTAGTGACAGCAACCCAAGCTGTATTAACATGGATTAAGCACAAAGCGGTTGGAAATATAATTTTCCTTCTTTTATTTCTTTTACACCTCCCTTTGTGCTATTGTTTACATCCTAAATGCTAGATGTCGCCATGGTACATCTTCAGTTTGGGTTAAACTGTGGACTTCAGTATGGCAGAGAGGTTACTTTATTCACTGTTATTTAAACATGCATATTTCAGAATTAATACAGTACTACCTCGACTTACGAGTGTCTTTTATAATGAATTTTCCATGATATGTGCTTCAATTCCACCAAAAGCCTGCCCCATCCAATAAGCAAAATTTTGATTTATGTGCTCTGCTGAGGAAATGGCTTTTTCAGGCTGATTAGCCTTGTATTCTTCCACGTGTATTCCTCTACGCTCCGAGAACGCTTTGTGCAGTGCTTCTCAATTATTTTCTGTGACGCTCCCTATAGGAACACCCCCCCCAGCTTCCCGCACGCAACTATAAATAGTGTCTACTGCACTTCATATCATTTGCTCAATGCTTTTTCCCTACACCATAGCACAACAGTGAGAGTGCAACTGCCACCTACTGTACAGGATGCACCATTACACTTAATTCTAGTACAGTATGGCAAAAACGCATGTTCCCCTGAGTCATTGCTGCAGTCGATGATCGGAAGGATTAGTTAACTTGTTTATTCTTCGTTTATTATTATTAATTTTTATTATTATGGAATATTTATTGGTTTTACATGTTTATCTTTAATATTTTAGGTCAAATATGTGTGTTTGTGGTAGGTTACGAGTTTGGGAGGGGGTTGGATTAATTGGTTTTCTATTATTCCCATAGGAGCTTGCCCTCGGAATGGATTAATTTCATAAGTCAAGGTACCACTGTATTGAGAAATTCAATAATAATCAGACTCAAATTGTTTGTTTAAATGAGCAAAGTCAGGTGTGCTGCTGTTTGGTTGAAACAAAAACCTGCAGCCACATGTACGTTTGTAGCATGAGATTGACACCCCTGGTTTATAGGGTGTGACATGCATTGGCGCATTTCATTGGACACCCGAGCAGTGACATAGAAATGCGTTCACTTTAGCTTCCGGATATCGTGATATAAAATCTTCAGTGATGTAATCGCAATCCTAGAGAACCAATCTGCCTGTGATATCTGATTCACATCGCAATGCAACTTGAAACAAAATTATTATTTTCAGCACCTCTAACGTAAACACAACCGACGCCAAGTATTTTGGGACCGTAACAGCTGGACTTTATCACAATTTCTTCTGATATTAAACAGCAGACAGTTTGCTAAAGGTATTTTTACCACTATGCCACTTACTGGTGTTGTAATCATGAGCTTCTAGCTGTCACTTTTTTGCACATGAGTGGCTTATGAGCACTTCGCCATAACAGAGTTGCAGTCTTCTGTGTGACGCAAGTAACCTGTGAGCGCTGCCACGGCCTGTATCACGCTGAGCCACGCCATCTGCTCAGGTGCCACGCTTCTCCAAATATGATGGCACAAAATGAATGCAGTACTCTTCCCCGACAGTCCATTTTATTATTCTGTCTCTGAATGTTACCTCTCCCTCACTCCTCTGCGCAAAAATGTTTCTATTTTCATCCAGCCCTCCTGCGGCTTCAAACTGTAGCTCGCACTGGAGCAAAAAGCCTGATAGATCTTGTATGAATCTTTTATGAACTGCGAAATGAAAAAGTACACATGGAGAAAGAATTGACTACATATAACATCTGAAACATGCATCACACATTAGTATGGGGTGAAAAATCTCTGAATTTGCACACATGGCTTATCTTCATTTTTACGCCGTCTGGATGTGAGGTCATATAACACACCCTTCTGTTTAACATGGACTGAGCATGTTTTATTGTCAATTTACTGTTCAGTACATAAAAACCCAAAGTGGCCAATTGGAAGAATATGCCAAGACTCCAAAATGCATGCATTCAATTTTTTTTTTAACCTGAAGATAAAAAAAAACACTTCATATGACCAAGTGTACGTGGTCACTAGAGCACTGCACGGTCTTCTCCAAACTGGTATGGTGTGATGATACAAGTGCTATTGGCAAACAAACAAACAAATATAATTCATTAATTTTTCGTAACTGGTTAATCCAAATTATGGTGTCGGGGAGGCTGGTGCCCATCCCGGCCGACTCCAAGCGAGGGCAGAGTACACCCTGGACAGCTCGTCAGGCCACTGCAGGGCAGAAACATGCTAACTGCTATGCAGCTACTCTTGTCAAAAGTCGACAATGGTTCTTTTACATGAACCTCTCATCAGAGACATGGCCAGCATTTGATAACCTGGTTAGCTGCACTGGGGGTCAGTGACAACCCAATGAGATTGCAGATTGAACCCCCAACCTTAGAATCAGTGATCCAGCACCATTACCAAGCCACCACTGTCATGTTTTATATATATATATATATATATATATATATATATATACACACACACACACACCCACACACAGAGGGATCCCTCACTACTTCTTGCGTTGATTCATGTGGCTTCAGTGCATCATATTTTTTTTTTTAAATATTCATCAAATTAAAAAACAAGGAAATTAAGGAAGAATAGGGGGAAAGGTTAAGGAAAATGCCGCAAAACAACGTCAATTATGCAAAAAAAAAAAAATCTAAACAAACATGAAACAAAAAAAAAAACAACCCAAAACCTCTCATCAAAACTACTTACATTTTTGTGAGGTGCGCATCTGAGTGCATGCACGTGTGTATGGGTGTCTATTTATATTTAATTTACATCTTATGCATTATTTTTAATGTTTAGTTGTTATTATACGCATTTATAGCATTGATTATGTATTTATTGATATTATATACACATATACATGTACGTATACATCAGTCAAGGGAGGTTGGTCGTACTCCACGGAATTCGGTGGTCGTGCGGGGGGATCTTGGTCCCAATTAACCATTAACCGCAGAAAGTGAGGGATCCCTATCTCTCTCTCTCTCTGTATATATATATATATATATATATATATATATATATATATATAAACACATAGACAGTCGGCCCTCTACTTACGAAAACCTCTGAATATGAAAAATCCAAGTTACGAAAAACATTTTCCTAAATTGTTGCTCTCTGTATATGAAACAACCTCATCTTACGAAAAGCGCCAAACGTGCCATTCAAAATTTCAAACAGTGCACGAGTTGCTCTCTCATTGGCTCTCTCCCAACATCCCGCCCGGCTGGCCTCCCATTGGCCAGGAGGGAGCTGAACTGTACCGATACCTCTTGTACTCATACTTCCTGTTTGTCACACGCGTGAAGGAGAGTTGAATAGGACTGTTGAGTCGTGAGTTTTTTTTTAGAGCGATCATTGCAGCGTTCTATTTCGTTATCCATCATGGACTCCAAGAAAGTGATTCCCAGTGACACTGAAAAGAAGCAGCAGAGTATGGCCTCTACAATTGGGACGATATTGAAGCAGAAGGAGGCATTAAAAGCGGAGATACAGTGACGGAGGTGATTATTTCGGAAAAAGCAACGCCATATTTAAGGACCTCGTGAAGGAGGGTGGGGGTGCGGGTGAGGGTTCTTCAGACCAGCAACCCCTGGACTTTAAAGCGTCACATGGGTGATTCAAAAGATTTTTAAAAAAGGTAAATAATTTTCTTTTACTTTTAACACATATTTCATACAAAATTGGCATACTTTTATAATTTGGGGTAGTCTTAGGAGCCTTGGAACGAATCATGCGTTTTACATGTGAAATGCACCTCTACTTACGAAAACTCCAGGTTACGAAAAAGGTACTGGAACGGATTAATTTCGTAAGTAGAGGGCCGACTGTCTATAAATATTTTTATCGTTGCCAAAAAAGATTGACGTATGCGTACATGTATACATGTATATAATATCAATAAATACATATTCAATGCTATAAATGCTTATGATAACAAACATTCAAAAATAATGCTTCAGATGTAAATAAAAAAATAAATACACACATACAGACACGCGCACGCACACATATGTGCACCTCAAATAAAAATTTAAGTAGTTTTGCTGTGTTGTTTTCTTTTGTTTTTTTTTTGCATAATTGGCCTTGTTTTGTGACATTTTCCTGAACTTTTCCAATATTTTTCCTTAATTTCCTTGTTGTTCGATGAATATTTTTTGAAAAACCTGTGATGCACTGAAGCTGCAGGAACTGAAGCACGAAGTAGCGAAGGATGACTGTAATGAAAAAAAATACTTTTCTTTTAAAAATATTTTTACTTTTCTTGGTGTGGCCTTTAAAGGGTTAACGCATCTGGAACGGTTGCCAATAATCATAGACAGCACTATATATGGGTGTGACAGTAAAGGATCCCCAAAAACAGTTGCCCATATATCTCATTTTAAAAATGGAAACACCATGACAATTCTTTACAATTTTATAATGGTTAGTCGTTAAATCCGTAGTTAGAAGTTCAACTAACCAAAGGGAAGCCGGTTATCAACCTTTAACTTTTGATGGTAAATTTCCATCAATCCCTTACACGATCAAATTAAAAACCAGCAGTCCTGGTGCATTATGGCAAATATAACCGGCTCATGTCCCAGTGTAACCAATTAAGATTTCTAAATTTCACTCTGTGAAAGTTTGATTAAGTCAAAGGGAACTGCAGCATTAGGAAGTGAAGCTGAAAGAAGATAACCACGAACAGGCCATTTTCTCCAAATTCCATTATTTTATACCCCTCATCCTATGACAGGGAGAAAAAAAAACAGCTCACGGGACGATACAGTGATCCCTTGCGACTTTGTGCTTCAATTCCTGCAGCTTCAATGCATCGCGGGTTTTTCAAAGATATTCATCGAAAAAGTAAAAAATAAGGAAATTAAGGGAAAATAGGGAAAAAGTTAAGGAAAATACCACAAAACAATTGTGCAAAACAAAAAAAAAAAAAACCCAAGCAAACAAAACCAAGAAAACCAACCCAACAAAACTACTTACACTTTTACGTGAGGTGTGCATCTGTGTGTATTTATATTTTATTTACATCTTATGCATTATTTTTGAATCTTAATTGTAATTATAAGCATTTACATAGTGTTGAATATGTATTTATTGAATATTGTATACACCTACACATGTACGTATACGTCAGTCAGGGGGGGGGGGGGTGGATCCGACGTCGAAGGAAATTGGCGGTGGGGGGGGAATCCTCGGTCCCCATTAACCGCGGAATGTGAGGGATCCCTGTATTCCATTTTTGCCACAAACGATGTACAAGGTCTTCTCTTTCATAGACCTTTCAGCAAACTAAACATTCAAAACTACAAATAATAGAAATTGAGTCAAATCATTTCATCCATCCGTCTTCAAATTAGGTAGAGAAGGAGAAAGTCTGGAGTGGCATGGTTCATACACAGACACACCGGACATGTGGACAAGCCCCGAGCAACAGCCCAGAACTCAAATACATGAATAGGTTAAGAAGAGCTTCAAGAGCCAATGCTTCATCTTCATTTTCTTCTTTTGTAATTACTTTTGGCATTTGTGTGAATGTGCTCTTTGCACTTAAAGTGACAGAATGGGGAGAACAAACTGTTAGAAACCATCAGTTTTGAATGAAAGCAGGGGAACAGGTTCGGTACAGTCGCTTGGTTTCAGTACAGCCGTCGTCTGGAGCCTTGCCTCTGTAATGACTATAATCGATGTATGCATGCAGACCCTGATGCTGTGATTTCTGATGAGAGGAGTGTGAACTCACCGACTTTAAAAACCAATTACATAACTTCCACCGAGTGCATAAATCACTGCTTTCAGGTGAAAGAGCGCTTGCAGGCTTTCTTCTCCTCATAAATAGATCTCCAGCATTTTTAAAACCTTGTATAAGCAGTGGATCAAATGTGCAAAATGATACTACAACACAACCATTAAAACAAGATATGAATATGGCATGTTCGGAGTTGGGGAAGACAGGAAATAGGCCTGCATGAGTGGTGGGGGGGGTGTTGTGGGAGTGGGGGGGGGCTTGCAGTGAGTCGAGGCCGTGAGGACTGTCTGCTATTTATAGAGCTTATTCAGGCGAAGGTTCTCTGCATCCTCACTCTGTCTCCCTCGCTTTCTCTCGAGTCTACATCCCCATTTTCAATTCCTACTCTCCATCTACTTATTTCTTTCTCTGACTTACTCTCAACAATGTTAAAAATAACAACCCGTGTATGTGCACATGTGTTTGCAGTAGAGATGCAGACTGAGGCAGAGGCAGCTCTGAAAGGCTCAAAAGATTCTGAGCAAGAGAAAGAGGGAAGAAAACATGAGAAAGACGGCAAGAACAGACGCACGAAGAACTGTTTGGTGTGTGTGTGTGTGTGTTTGCAGTGGAGATGCAGACTGAGGTAGAGGCAGCTCTGAAAGGCACAAACGATTCTGAGCCAGAGAAAGAGGGCAAGAAAAGACAGACACGAAGAACTGTGTGGAGCGTGTGTGTGTGTGTGTGTGTGTGTGTGTGTGTGTGTGTGTGTGCGCACATGTGTTTGTGGTGGAGATGCAGACTGAGGCAGAGGCAGCTCTGAAAGGCTCAAAAGATTCTGAGCAAGAGAAAAAGGGCAAGAAGAGACAGAGACGAAGAACTGTGTGTGGTGTGTGTGTGTGTGTGTGTATTTGGGGGTACAATTCTTTTTCTCTATGTGTGGTAAGCATCCTTATAAACAAAGTCTGCGAAATTCTTCCTTGGTTTTGTCTTCACCTCCTCCTCTTAAAGCTCTTTATCAATCCATCCTCCACTTTCCGCTCCCACACAGTTACATGCTCCTTAAACTATGTGTGACAGTACAGATGACAGGAGCACAGCTAGTTTCCAGCCAACGCTCCACCTCCTCTTTTACCCCCCACGTCCACCACGGGCACGTAGTGTGGAAGGACACGGTAAAAGGGAATTCCTTATTACCTCAGAACCCAGCCCTGCCTCCATCCCTCCTCCGCTCTCTCCCCAAGGGATCGCTCAGTGCAAAACACACACACACACACACACACACACACACACACAATATGTGAATGGACACAACAACCTCAAAAGCCGACTAACAAATCTACAGCACGATTTCACAACGAAATGACAAGAATGGGACAGACAGCACATCGCACAAAACATAGGAGGGAATTTCACAAGCATAACACCGCGAGGGATGAATATGTCAGTCAAACATTAAGATCAGCAGATTTCTGGTTTGTGTTGCAAGAAATCTTTCTTAAACCAAAAGGAAAGCAGAAACTCCACGAAGACAGTAAACTGAGAGAGCAGCAGTGCTGTTGGTCAACAATGAGGTTCAACCAAATGATGAATGAGGTAGTTTTTAAATAATAAAAAAATAAGCTACTTAAAAAAAAAAAAAACACACAATTATGTTTAATAATTATCAATAATTATTAAGAGTGTTCAGTTACCTTGGCTCTGCAAGCACACACACACACACACACACACACACACACACACACACACACACACACACACCTTGCTGTCATCAGTTGCGTATTTGGGGATTCCGATCAGTGTTCTGCGCTCGAAGCCCAGACTGACAGCACAGGCCACAGAAACCATCATAAAGCTGCACTAAAGGAATCATCACTGATGCACTCACCTGCAAAAACACACAAATCTTCATTTTCTTTTCTCTCTCTGACGTTCAGCTCGTCTCTCTCCTTCCCTAATCTTCAGTGTGAGCAGTACAGGCTTCAGTTCTGATGCCCCCTTTCTTTTTCTGAATGAAGCGCAAGAACTGAACTGCACTCTCTCTCTCGCTCTCTCGCTCTCTCTTACGAGCATGCGCTTATTCATTCTCTCCACTGACATGTTTTCATTCAAAATACTTCCTACAGCACAATATGGAAAATAACCATATTACAACAACGTGGTGCTTTAGAGACAGGAACAAGTGATTACAGGGATCCCTCAATTTACGCGGTTAATGGGGACCGAGACCACCCCCACTCCTCCCGCGACCGCCAATTTCCGCGAAGTAAGATGGACCGCTCCCCCCCCCCCCCCCCCACGACTAAGGTATACGTACATGTATACAGGGATCCCTCGCTACTTCGCACTTCAATTCATGTAGCTTCAAATGTATCGCTTTTTTTTTTTTTTTTTTTTTTTTTTTAATATTCATCGAATTAAAAAAAATAAGGAAATTAAGGAAGAATAGGGGGGAAAGTTAAGAAAAATGCCACAAAACAAGGCCAATTATGCAAAAAAAGACCCGAAACAAACAAAGCCAAAAAAAACCCAACTCAAAACCTCCCATCAAAACTACTTACATTTTTGTGAGGTGCGTATCTGAATGTGTGCACGTTGCATCTGCATGCAGGCATGTGTATGGATGTGTATTTATGTATTATGTACATCTTATGCATTAATTTTTAATGTTTAATTGTTATTATAAGCATGTATAGCATTGAATATGTATTTGATATTATATACACATATACATAAACAATATAGCCATGAGGCGGCGGCGGGGGGGGGGGATAACCAATGCAGGAGGTTGTGTCAGGAAGGGCATCCGACGTAAAACCAATGCCAAACTTTTATGATGCAAATCAGAAGTATTACCCCCATACCGGATCGGTCGAGGCCCGGGTTAGCAACGACCGCCATCAGTGCTGTCAATCAACAGGGTGCTGATGGAAATTGGACTACTGTTGGAAGAAGACGTCGAAGAAGGAGAGGTGGGAGGTGTGTCCGTAGGCAGAGAGAGAAGAAGAAAGGCATGAGTCTAGGACTGAGAGTAGGGACTTTGAATGTTGGAACTATGAACGATAAAGCTAGAGAGCTGTTTTATCATGGTGTGGATGGGAAGAGAAATGGAGTCGGAGTCATCTTGAAGGAGGAGTTTGTCAGGAATGTTCTAGAAGTGAAAATAGTGTCAGACAGAGTGATGAGTCTCAAGTTAGAAATTGAAGGTGTGATGGTCAATGTTGTTAGTGCTTATGCCCCACAGGCAGGATGTGAGCTAGAAGAGAAGGAGAGATTCTGGAGTGACTTAGATGAAGTGATGCAGAGTACCCCCCAGAGGTGAAAGAGTGGTCATTGGTGCAGACTTCAATGGACATGTTGGTGCAGGCAACAGAGGGGACGAGGAAGTGATGGGCAGGTTTGGTATCCAGGACAGGAACGCAGAAGGACAGATGTTGATAGGTTTTGCAAAAAGAATGTAAATGGCTGTGGTGAATACTTTCTTCCAGAAGAAACAGGAGCATAGGGTGACTTATAAAAGCGGAGGTACGAGCACACAGGTAGACTACATCTTGTGTAGGCGATGTAATTTGAAGGAAGTCAGTGACTGAAAAGTAGTAGTGGGTGAGAGTGTTGCCAAACAGCATAGGATGGTGGTATGCAGGATGACGCTGATGGTGAGGAAGGTGAAGAAGGCAAAGGCAGAGCAGAAGACAAAGTGGTGGAAGCTGAAAAAGGAAGCGTGTCGTGTTGTCTTCAAGGAGAAGTTGAAACAGGCTTTGGGTGGTCAGGAAGTGCTTCCAAATGACTGGACAACCACAGCAAATGTGATCAGGGACACAGGTAGGAGAGTACTTGGTGTGTCCTCTGGAAGGAAAGTAGATAAGGAGACTTGGTGGTGGAATGAGGAAGTACAGAAGTGTATACAAAGGAAGAGGTTAGCTCAGAAGAAGTGGGACACAGAGAGGACCGAAGAGAGTAAACAGGAGTACAGGAAGACACAGCGTAAGGCGAAAGTAGCAGTGGCTAAGGCCAAACAGAGGGCGTATGATGACTTGTATGATAGGTTGGACAGTAAAGAGGGAGAAAATGATCTATACAGGTTGGCACAGCAGAGAAATAGAGATGGGAAGGACGTGCAGCAAGTTAGATTGATAAAAGACAGAGAGGGAAATGTATTGACTGATGACAGAAGTGTGCTGGGAAGATGGAAAGAGTACTTTGAAGAGCTGATGAATGAGGAAAATGAGAGAGAAAAAAGAGTAGAAGGGGTGACCGTTGAGGAGCAGGATGTAGCAAAGATCAGTAAGGATGAAGTGAGAAGGGCATTGAAGAGGATGAAGAATGGAAAGGTAGTTGGTCTTGATGATATACCTGTGGAGGGATGGAAGTGTCTAGGAGAGCGAGCAGTAGATTTTCTGACAAGAACATTCAACAAGGTCCTAGAGAGTGAGCAGATGCCGGAGGAGAAGTGTGCTGGTGCCCATTTTTAAGAACAAGGGAGACGTGCAGAGTTGCGGCAACTACAGAGGGATAAAGTTGATGAGCATTACAATGAAGTTATGGGAAAGAAGAGTGGAAGCTAGACTAAGGGCAGAGGTAAGCATTTGTGAACAATAGTTTGGTTTCATGCCAAGAAAGAGCACCACAGATGCAATGTTTGCTTTGAGAATGTTAATAGAGAAGTACAGAGAAGGTCAGAGGGAACTGCATTGTGCCTTTGTGGATCTGGAAAAAGCATATGACAGGGTGCCGAGAGAAGAACTGTGGTATTGCATGAGGAAGTCTGGAGTGGCAGAGAAGTATGTTAGAGTGGTGTATGAGAGATGTAAGACAGTGGTGAGGTGTGCTGTCGGTGTGACCGACGAATTCAAGGTGGAGGTGGGACTGCATCAAGGGTCAGCTCTGAGCCCCTTCTTGTTTGCTATGGTGATGGACAGGCTGACAGACGAGGTGAGACAAGAATCTCCATGGACTATGATGTTTGCAGATGACATTGTGATCTGTAGTGAGAGCAGAGAACAAGTGCAGGAAAATCTAGAGAGGTGGAGGTATGCCCTGGAAAGGAGAGGAATGAAGGTTAGCCTCAGAAAATCAGAATACATGTGTGTGAATGAGAAGGACCCAGGAGGAACGGTGATGTTACAGGGAGCAGAGATAACGAAGGTGGAGGATTTTAAGTACTTAGGCTCAACAATCCAGAGCAATGGAGAGTGTGGAAAATAGGTGAAGAAGCGTGTGCAGGCAGGCTGGAATGGTTGGAGAAAAGTGTCCGGTGTGATGTGCGATAGGAGAGTGTCAGCAAGAATGAAGGGAAAAGTATACAAGACGGTGGTGAGGCCAGCAATGTTGTATGGCTTAGAAACAGTGGCGCTGAGGAAAAGGCAGGAGGCAGAGCTAGAGGTAGCGGAGATGAAAATGTTGAGGTTCTCTCTGGGAGTAACGAGGATGGATGTGTATATCATGAGTATATCATGAGGATGAGTATATCAGAGGGACAGCACATATAAGATGTTTTGGAGACAAAGTCAGAGAGGCTAGATTGAGATGGTTTGGACATGTACAGAGGAGGGATAGTGAGTATATTGGCAGTAGGATGCTGAGGTTGGAACTATCAGGCAGAAGGCCTCGAGGAAGACCAAAGAAGAGATTTATGGATGTGGTGAAGGAAGATATGAAGGTCGTTGGGGTCAGAAAAGAAGATGCAGAGGACAGGGTGAGATGGAGGCGGATGATTTGCTGTGGCGACCCCTGAAGGGAGCAGCCGAAAGTAAAAGAAGAAGAAGATACATGTACACATAGATCAGTGGGGGGAGTTGATCCTACTTTGCGGAATGCGGTTGTCGCGGGGGAGCTCTCTGTCCCAATTAACTGCGGAAAGTAATGGATCCCTGTATGTGTATATAATACCATTAAACACATATTCAATGATATAAATGCTTATAATAACAATTAAACATTCAAAAATAATGCATAAGATGTAAATAAAATATACATATGCACACATACAGGCACAAGCGCAGAGAGATGCGCACCTCACAAAAATGTAAGTAGTTTTGTTGGACTGTTTTTTATTTTTGTTTTTTTGGTCTTTTTGTTTTTTGCATAATTGGCCTTGTTTTGTGGCATTTTCCTTAACTTTTCACTGATTTTTCCTCAATTTCCTTATTTTTTAATTTTTCGATGAATATTTAAAAAAAAAAAACGAGACGCACTGAAGCTGCAGAAACTGAAACACGAAGTATCGAGGAGGGATCACTGTATGTACATTTACATTAATGGCAATTGGCAGATGCCCTGAGCTAGAGGAACTCACATTGATTATTTTTATACAACTGTGCAATAAAGGGTTAGGGGCCTTGCTCAAGGGCCCAACAGTAGGAGTTTGGTGGTACTTGAACCCTTGATCAGTGGCTCAGTAAGCTGGAACCTTAACCACTGCCCCTCCCAAAAAAAAAAAAACAACAACACACACACACATGTTTAAATGATCATTAAAACATCACAACACAAAAGTAAACATCCTGATATTTTCAGGGTAATTTCACTACCTTCATTTTGAAGCTCTTTAAATTATTATATTTAAGTGAATCTTTATTTTTGAGGGAGTTTGTCCTTGCCACTGTCGCCATCGGCGACGCTCATTAGGGATGTGTAGAGGTTATAGAAAATGTTTAACCTCTTTTATACTTTCTAAACTCCTACTTTTACTCTGTAAAGCTGCTTTGTGACAATGTCAATTTGGAAAAAACACTATTCAAAATAAACTGACAATGAACTTAAATTAGAATATTTACACTATTTTAATATTAGTTTTTCTTATCAAGCGTGAAAAGGTTACTTTAGTTATGGAATTGTTGCTGATACCCTTATGTCTCTTTCCATAAAATACAGTAGATATAGCGAATATCTTTTTATAATTATTCACTCGAGTCTGTCTGGAACCTGGAAACATCAGGAACATGATGGAGGGAGACTATCACTTAGCAAGCCACAAAAAATTGTGCTTAATGCTCAAGAGAAACAAAGTACTCTTTAATCCTCTAACTCAAAATCTAAATTACTCAAAAGTCAACTACAATCTTCAAAAAGACTGAGTTCTACTGTTTACTCTAATAATTAATGAGTGATAAGTGAAGTGTGGGTGGCATCATCACGAGGCTTTGGTTTCCACATTCCTTGATACAAGTTCCATAGCCAGAGCTGCAGTGTGGTGGATGGGTGGATGTGGTAGTGTGGTGGATGGGGTGGTGCTTTTTCCCACAATATATGTGACCCTCCAGTAGCAAACAAGTTGGAAGGCATAGAAGCATATTCTAACATGGAATATTGTGGTTTAATGCATGAGTGAATCAGATTATGTTAATATAAAAATGTGAGAAAAAGTCTGAACTTTACACTTCGTCAAATCTTTTTATTAACTCTGATGATATTCGCATCAATATGGATCCCTCCCAGAATTGATGTTATTATCACTAAAAACCCCTCCCTGAATCGCCACTTTATTGTGGTGGAGGGGTTCGAGTGACCTAATGATCCTAGGAGCTATGTTGTTGGGGGCATAATGCCCCTGGTAGGGTCACTCAAGGCAAACAGTGCGGTTCAGAAACCTTTATGCAAAATAAAAAGAAAAGGACACTGTTTCCCTTGCCAGGACGCGGGTCACCGGGGTCTCCCCGGAGCCAGGCCTGGGAGACGGATTTGAGTGCCTGGTGGTCGGGCTTCTGCCCATGGAGCCTGGCCAGAACCAGCCCGTAAAGGAGACATGGGTCCGCTCTCCCATGGACCCACCACCTGTGGGAGGGGCTATAGGGGTCAGTGCAATGTGAGTTGGGTGGCAGCTGAAGGCATGGGTTCTGTTGGACCAATCCTCAGTTACAGACTCTGACAATTGGGACATCGAATGTCACCTCTCTGGCAGGGAAGGAGCCTGAGCTGGTGCGTGAGGTGGAGGGATACCGACTAGATATAGTCGGGCTCCCCTCAATGCATAGCAAAAAAAAAAAAAAAAAAACGTTAACTATTGATTCAGTCCCCCGTTAGTAATCCATTGAATAAAATTATGTAGTTTTGTTCTTATTATTGGCATTTAGGCTAAAATCAAGTTAAATGTATTGCATACCTATGACTTGTGCACTAATACCAATACACTTTAATCAGGGGACATGCCTGATTTTCTTAAATCATCAATCCACATTATTCATAATATCAATTCTTGCCTTTGAATTCCAGATTTTTAAATCAACTGATGTTAAAAATATATACCGTATCGACGTAATAAGCATAAGTCTTTAAGCATAAGTCCCCCCCTCCCAGTGTTTTAGATCTTACGTCTCATAACCGCCAATGTGTACTGGGAGCAAAATCGGAGATCAAACTTACCAATTTTATTCGATCAGTCTCTGCAACCGTAAAATAGGGCGTTTATTGCCTGTAAAAGTCACTTTACACGGTATTTCAAGACCCCCTGCCACTGGGGAATGTCCATAATGTGCATCAGTAACAACACATTTGATTTTTCTGCCGTGCTTAAAAAAAAAAAAACGCTCATACTGTACTGTCTGTCTTCCTTTCGGCTTTTTCCCTTTTACTCAGGAGTCGCCACAGCAAATCATCTGATTCGCACGTTTGATTTGGCAGAGGTTTTTACGTCGGATTCCCTTCCTGACACAACCCTTTTAGCAAGGGACAGAAACACGCTGACGACTTTGCAGCCTACTCTTTACGAAAGTCAGCAATGGTTCTTTTACATGCCTCTGTACTATACATCGATAAATACCATTACTGTATCTCATAAAACATCCCTAAATCAATTATTATAAACATAACATTGTAAAATAATATCAAATATATCAAATAATATCAACATTAATTTCAAATAAGTCACTTATTTATACCGAGTCACTTTACATGAAGCTTAAAACAGCCAATCAACGCTTACAATACGTGAGGCGCTCAAAGTCGAAAGTAGTGTACTTACGAAGGTAGTGAACTTGCTGTGGGTTATATGGACTTCCGGCTTTCAAGTGCGCAAGGGTGCCGTTGAACTCGTTTAGAACACAGCCTGCACTGATGTGAATCAACAGCAGAGCGGAGCGTTCTCGTTTCATTCATTTTACAACTCTTCTTTGCTTAAAGGGTACCTGTACCCAAAATTGACAGCGTTAAAAATATACCCACAATACCTTATTATTAACTTTTAAACATCGCGTGATGTCGGTAGTTTATGTATAAGTCCACATTTCCTTTTCTTCTGTATGACATTCCTTGCTCACGAAGGTTCAGCACGCGGACATGTTGGCTTTTTCCACCGGGGTCAAAGGTCATTGTGACGTAACATCGTTGACAGTCGTATAGCCAATTGCAGAATGTCAGTATATTTTCCTCAAGCAATTCATGTTCTATACAACAATAGCACTCCTGATCATTTTTTTGACGCACCAATTTTCCACAAGAGCACCAAATATTTGCTGATTGTTTGCTACGATTTTCCCGTGTAAGGTCTTCTGCCAACTCTCCAATATCGTCTTCCGAGTTGTCACTTTCCTGGTTCGATTTCACTAAATGTGGATAGTCTTTCTTCAGTGGTTCATATAAATAACCTTCTGCTCCTTCTACGAAATTGTTTTCGTCCATGGTTTAAAAAAAAAAAAACTACTTTAATGTCTGTTTTTTTCCCAATTTTCCGTGAGCTTGTGTTGTTGTTTCAGGTATATAGCCTTAGGTTCACATTGCAATCTCGCAGTTCCGGTAGAGGCTTTGTCAACGATGTGACGTCACAGGAAATGCGACGCTGCAAAACTCCTGTGCTCTGAAGCTTGACGTTAGTGAAGCCCTTAAATCGCTTAAATCTGGTTTGTGAGAGAATATAATAAACACCTTATAGGTGTTTTGTCACTAGCTATACACAATATATCAAATTAAATATATGAGCGCTTTCACGACAGGTACCCTTTAACTGAGTATGCATGGTAGATTGGGCCGATTCGAGCAGATAGTTAATTCATCTCTGTGTATAAGACTTGCACCCATGCTAGTAGGCTTACGCTTCTGACCAACCATATTTGCTTAGGGTTAGAAAAGTCCGCAAAACAGTGTAAACACAAAGATCACAGAGACGATGTCTTAACGTCAGGTAACACGCTATATAACTGAAATATATATAAAACACGAGATATATATATATATATATATATATATATATATATATATATATATATATAAATAACTGAACTGGGAAGAAGGAGGGGCACGTTCAGTCTGTCATTTGTAAACAATGGACGCAGCGTCATTACGTCATTGCATTATATAGGTACGTCTCAACTTAAAATTTGACTTTTTTTGTTGAAAAAAAAAACGTAAAACGGATGAACGTAAGTCGGGGAGCGTCTGTATGTATGTATATAAAATATAAATATATTATAAGTAAATTTGGCGTTGCCTAGCCTAGAGAAAAGCCAATTCGATTTAAGTCGTTTTTCGACTTAAGTCATCTCTCCTGGACGTTGGGTGAGGTATACCTGTACTCTGTAGATCCACGTTCTCGACAGTTACAGCTCTATTTTTTTGTGGTAGATGGGCTGCTGTTTGTTGGCGAAGCTGTGGAGCTCTGCAACTCCTCCCCATGGCTATCATAGCTACTTCTATGATTAATGCTCAGCCTGTGAGATTAGGTGGATGGCTATGTCTTGTAGGCTTGCAGTTGTCCCCCAGACTTTCTATTTTCACATGACACATAATAGACAGTGCTCCATGAGATCTTCAAAGCTTTTTGGAGTTTTTTTTGTAACATAAGCAAACCCGGTTTTAAACTTCTCAACACAGTATACTAGTACTTGGCATGACTGGTGTGTTCCTTCAGCTTCAAAATGCTCTTTGTTCAGTAATGTTCTAACAGACCTCTGAGACCTTCACAGAACAGCTGCATATACACTACACAGGTGGACTCTCTTTACAAATTACATAACTTCTGAATGCAGTTGGTTTCACCAGATTATATTTAGGGGTAAGAGAGAAGGGGGCTGAATACAAATGCATGCCACACCTTTCGGATTTCTACTTGTAAAAATTTTTGAAAACCATGTACGTATCATTTTATTCCACTTCACAATTATGGGTCACATTGTGTTGGACTATCACATAAAAGCGCCATAAAATACATTTAGATTTCTGGCTGTAATGTGAAAAAATGTTCAACTGGTATGACTACCTTTGAAAGCCATTGTATGGGTGGGTGGGGGTGGGGAGTGGGATCTTAACACAAGATTTTGGAGACACAAAAATCATAGTCAGGAGGTAGTGCATGCAGTGCCAGTACACATATTTTTAGCTATATTTGAGTGAAAACAATGGTTATTACTTATTGGATCTTCATCGGAAAGAAAATATATACGTGACGCGCGAGTCTAGAGTAGCGGAATCTCTCCCGGAGGGCTCAGCTGTCGGCAAGGGTAATACACAAGGCGCTGTTTTGATAGTTGGCCGTTCGTTGGTGCACACGTTAGC
This sequence comes from Plotosus lineatus, assembly GCA_024760905.1. NCBI lineage: Eukaryota > Metazoa > Chordata > Actinopteri > Siluriformes > Plotosidae > Plotosus > Plotosus lineatus. The sequence goes on from CM045741.1 coordinate 34,940,377, forward strand.
ACGTATACAGTAATGCCATGTTAAATTATGTGGTTGTATATACATAGATGGAAGTTACAGACAATCGGCCAAACCAGATCGGTGCTACCCCCTTTTGTATATTAAATCAATGGCTGAGTGTACAGGGATAAATGAATATATCACGAAGGGGAGACAATGTGAGGAAACAACAAGGACCAGGCTGAAGTATAGAAAAGAAAGTTCTACTTTAATGCAAAATGGATGAGGAAAAACAATGATTGGTGCAATTATGTCAACTACAAAATTAAAACAGAATGAGAACTTCATACATTTCACCTTCGAACCGGAATCCACTTCATCACGTATCATGCTGTTTGTCTGATAAAATCCTTCCTGAAAATGCTCCTGCACCAACTTTATAAATAAAAAGGCAGAGAAAGCAAACCAATTTGGACCAACAGGTCAGAAATACACTTGGTTTTTTTCTGCTTTGGTAGGGAAAGTAGTTGATTTATGAAAATGAAAATACACAGTACATTAGCATAGCACTAGCAGGTATGAACCAATCTAGTCTGTTAGCGCGATTATTCTGGCTGATTCGTGTTTTTATTTCCAACACATCATCCAGGTGCGCAATCCAGTTTTTTATATCTTCCCAACCGCTGAATAATATCTCTAGCACCAACACTTTTTGTAAAATCCTGCAAAAGTACTTTTTAAGTTCGCAATGCTTGCCTGTCAAATTTGCATTAGGACGCATAAAATATACAATATATAGATTTTATTTATATATATATATATATATATATATATATATATATATATATATATATCTTCTTTCTTCTTCTTTTCCTTTCGGCTTTTCCCTTCAGGGGTCGCCACAGCGAATCATCTGCCTCCATCTCACCCTATTCTTTGCATCTTCTTCTGTCTTCCTCTAGGCCTTTTGCCTGGTAGTTCCAGCCTCAGCATCCTATTACCAATATACTCACTATCCCTCCTCTGTACATGTCCAAACCATCTCAATCTAGCCTCTCTGACTTTGTCTCCAAAACGTCTTACATGTGCAGTCCCTCTGATGTGCTCATTTCTAATCCTATCCATCCTCGTTACTCCCAAAGAGAACCTCAACATTTTCATCTCTGCTACCTCCTGCTCTGCCTCCTGGCTTTTCCCCAGGGCCACTGTTTCTAACCCATACAACATCGTTGGCCTCAACACCGTCTTGTACACTTTTCCTTTCATTCTTGCCGATACCCTCCGATACACATCACACCGGACACTTTTCTCCAACCATTCCAACCTGACTGCACACGCTTCTTGACCTCGTTTCCACACTCTCCATTGCTCTGGATTGTTGAGCCCAAGTACTTAAAATCCTCCACCTTTCTTATCTCTGCTCCCTGTAATCTCACTGTTCCTCTTGGGTCCTTGTCATTCATGCACATGTATTCTGTCTTACTGAAGCTAATCTTCATTCCCCTCCTTTCCAGGGCATACCTCCACCTCTCTAGATTTTCCGGCACTTGTTCTCTGCTCTCACTGCAGATCACAATGTCATCTGCAAACATCATAGTCCATGGGGAATCTTGTCTAACCTCGTCTGTCAGCCTGTCCATTACCATAGCAAACAAGAAGGGGCTGAGAGCTGACCCTTGATGCAGTCCCACCTCCACCTTGAACTCTTCTGTCACACCGACAGCACACCTCACCACTGTCTTACATCTCTCATACATGTCCTGCACCACTCTAACATACTTCTCTGCCACTCCAGACTTCCTCATGCAATACCACAGTTCTTCTCTCGGCACCCTGTCATATGCTTTCTCCAGATCCACAAAGGCACAATGCAGCTCCCTTCTGACCTTCTCTGTACTTCTCTATTAACATCCTCAAGGCAAACGCTGCATCTGTGGTGCTCTTTCTTGGCATGAAACCAAACTGTTGTTCACAAATGCTGACCTCTGCCCTTAGTCTAGCTTCCACTATTCTTTCCCATAACTTCATCATATGGCTCATCAACTTTATCCCTCTGTAGGTAACACAACTCTGCACGTCTCCCTTGTTCTTAAAAATGGGCACCAGCACACTTCTCCTCCATTCCTCTGGCATCCCCTCACTCTCTTAGACCTTGTTAAATGTTCTTGTCAGAAAATCTACTGCTACCTCTCCTAGACACTTCCATACCGCCACCGGTATGTCATCAGGACCAACTGCCTTTCCATTCTTCATCCTCTTCAATGCCCTCCTCACTTCACCCTTACTAATCTTTGCTACTTTCTGGTCCTCAACAGTCACCTCTTCTACTCTTTTTTCTCTCTCATTTTACTCATTCATCAGCTCTTCAAAGTACTCTTTCCATCTTCCCAGCACACTTCTGTCATCAGTCAATACATTTCCCTCTCTGTCTTTTATCAATCTAACTTGCTGCATGTCCTTCCCATCTCTATTTCTCTGCTGTGCCAACCTGTATAAATCATTTTCTCCCTCTTCACTTTCCAACCGAGCATACAAGTCATCAAGCGCGCTCTGTTTGGCCTTTGACACTGCTACCTTCGCCCACTTCCTCATTCCACCACCAAGTCTCCTTACCTACTTTCCTTCCAGATGACACACTAAGTATTCTCCTTCCTGTCTCCCTGATCACATTAGCTGTAGTTGTCCAGTCATCTGGAAGCACTTCCTGACCACCCAAAGCCTGTTTCAACTTCTCCCTGAAGACAACCCGACACTCTTCCTTTTTCAACTTCCACCACTTTGTCTTCTGCTCTGCCTTTGCCTTCTTCACCTTCCTCACCATCAGCACCATCCTGCACACCACCATCCTATGCTGTTTGGTAACACTCTCACCCGCTACTACTTTGCAGTCACTGAATTCCTTCAAATTACATCGCCTACACAAGATGTAGTCTACCTGTGTGCTCTTACCTCCGCTTTCATAAGTCACCCTATGCTCCTCTCTCTTCTGGAAGAAAGTATTCACCACAGCCATTTCCATCCTTTTTGCAAAATCTACCAACATCTGTCCTTCTGCGTTCCTCTCCTGGATACCAAACCTACCCATCACTTCCTCGTCCCAATCTGCCCCAATGACCACTCTTTCACCTCTGGGGGTACTCTGCATCACTTCATCTAACTCCCTCCAGAATCTCTCCTTCTCTTCTTGCTCACATCCTGTCTGTGGGGCATAAGCACTAACAACATTGACCATCACACCTTCAATTTCTAACCTGAGACTCATCACTCTGTCTGACACTCTTTTCACTTCTAGAACATTCCTGACAAACTCCTCCTTCAAGATGACTCCGTCTCCATTTCTCTTCCCATCCACAACATGATAAAACAGCTTAAACCCTGCTCCTATGCTTCTAGCCTTGTTACCTTTCCACCTGGTCTCCTGAACACACAGTATGTCCACCTTCCTCCTCTGCATCATGTCAGCCAGCTCTCTACCTTTTCCTGCCATAGTTCCAATGTTCAAAGTCCCTACTTTTAGTCCTAGACTCATGCCTTTCCTCTTCTCTCTCTGGCAACGGACACGCCTCCCGCCTCTCCTTCTTCGACGTCTTCGACCAACAGTAGTCCAATTTCCATCAGCACCCTGTTGGTTGACGGCACTGATGGCGGTCGTTGTTAACCCGGGCCTCGACTGATCCGGTATGTCATTCTTTCTTGTGATTCGCATAGTTTATTTGGCATTTGTTTTACGCCGGATACCCTTCCTGACGCAACCCTCTGCATTTATCCGGGCTTGGGACCGGCGTGAGGGAGAGACACTGGTTTGTGCCCCCCCTCGCGGCTGCATTTTATTTATTTATTTATTTTTATTTTATTTTTTTTGATCAATCAAAATGGGACTATTCTGGCAACAGGACACAGGCGTTGGTCAAATTATTTTATATTTTTACACTTTATTTTTTCATGTTACAAAGAACTCAATGAAATGATGCAAAGGGTCATAGCGTCATTCTGACTGCTCAATCTGGAGCATCTGCTAGACAGGAATGGCGCTGGCCATTTCTTTGCAAAAATGCTCGGTTATTAATTATTGATAATAATTAAGTCTAAATGTTAATTATTGATAATTACTGGGGCCATGCCACTTTTCTAAATCATGTTTAATTGTTTATTAGTCATGGTAAAGGTAACCTAGTCTAGTACTATAACCCCATGTAAGTGGCAGACTACATTAACCTTACATTAAGCTCCGTGCGACATGCGCCTACTTTCGGTGTAGCGTGTCACATTCCGTAGAGAACTGCTATTGTGAGGCAGTCCAAAACACCTTTGTAATTACTGTGACAGCACAAACAGGAACTATTGTTATGCAGCATAACATTTTCCAAGCACTTTGCCCTTTGGTACTGCGATACTGACCCAAAAGCAACTTCAACTTATCCGTCCTTCATTTGACTAATGTGCTTATATTCAACATTTAAGCAGATGCTGCATTCGCTCAGCATACACCACGTTTTGAAATCAAAGTGTTCCAGCTCTGATCAAGAGAGACACCAAACTTTATTTCAAAGCTCTAAACAACACATCCAACACACATCCATCCCCCAGGAGCCATACAGATGATTTTTTTACACATTTTCAGGCCAAGACACATCTCTAGTTTCCTCTTTACATCCCACAGCACAGACTACCTCACGAACACAAGTGCTACTGTACAAGCATGCTGTCAAAGTGTCTCCAGTCATCATGGTCACTGTAATCTGTAGCCTACTGATAAAATGGAGATCTGGTTGTGCCCAGATATGACTTTTAAAATCTTTATTTTTCGGGGTTACTAACCTCCTGTAAACAAATGAGATAATGGAAATTAGAGGTGTGACGATAAATCGATTTACTAATAAATTGATCTATTTTCAAACAATTTAAAATTGATTTATTTTGTGTTTTTACGATTTTTTAATCAATTCATGTAAAGCAACAAAGGCTTCACGAAAAGCTATAAAATAACGATGAAATGACATCTTACAATTGTCAATGGGTGCCGCCATTTTCCTCCGTTGCTATGGAAATCTCGTGAGGAACGAGACTTCGCAAAAACAAAAATGGCGATTGCCGCTGAATTCGTCAAGCCGGCAGCGGCACACAAAAGCCCTGCTTGGGCTCATTTCTTGCAATTCCATGACAAGAAACAATTTTTGTGCAGACTTTGCGAGATGAAATTCCCTTACCACGGCAACACAACTAATCTGCAGAATCACATTCGTCGTCATCAGAAGACAATTGACATTGATGTCAAACCGAAAGTTAGTCTACATGGTGAGCTGGTAGCAAAGAGAGAGTTTTTTCAAGTGCAGGATATGTGATCACCGCACAGAGAGCTGCATTAAAGTAGAAAAATGTTGACAGGATGATATTTCTTAAAAAGAACTTCCAAATTTGAATATCAAGTTATCAACCTTTATTATTCACAACACATTAACACAGCAGTAATAGTTTTACAATAATTTATTGTGAAATTGTTATTGCTAAATTAGTTTAATGTTAATTCAATCTGTTGGACTGTGTTGACAAATTAGTGAATTTGTGCTATGACTGTTTACTGTTAATGTTCATAGTTTAAACACTAGTAAGAAAACATTACCTTTGTTCAGAGTCCTTAAAGATTAAAGATTGGTTCTTTAATATCTTTATGCTACTGAGTTGACTTTTGAAATATAAATACTCCAGCGTGAATGTGAATTGGATTAAAAATTAACATGTGCATTTGATCTGTGCAAATTCCAAAAGTAAGAACTTGAGAAGCAAGTATTTGTTGTTGAATTGTTGCTCTGAATGCAGAAACTGACTCTGTAAAGGGTAGTTTAAGATTACATTCACAATATGAAACTGGTGGAAAACTGGGAACAAATAAAGGTTATGTTTGTTTATTTTCATGTTTTGATATATGTTAATAATTGTAGTTGAATGATGGTATTGAATAACCAGTTCAGACAATTATTACTTTATATATTTGAAGTGCACATTTTACAGAAAATGAAACTAGAGTCCACATATGAATCAAATTGAATCGAGAGGCAAAAATCGGGATTCGAATTGAATCGTCTCATAACTGAATCGTCACACCTCTAATGGAAATGTGTAGTCACATGGCATGATGTGGCTCTCAAAGCTTGTTTAAATTTTCTCTTCTCTCTTGAACATTAGTTTATTTGTTGTGTGTGCATGTGTGTGGGCGGGGGTGTGATACATTGAAATCTCTTGTGCGTGTTGATAATTTCAAATGAAGGAGGGTGTGCCTTCTTTTATTCCTGTCTGCATAAAGAAAGTTCACAGAGAAGCTTTGCTGTTCTGCAATGGCCTGGCAAGCTGTCCAGGGTGTACTCTGCCCCCACCCAGAGTCGGCCGGAATGGGCACCAGCATCTCCGCCACCTTCATTAGGGATTAAGCGTTTCATAAAATAACTGAAGGTGATATTTTTTTTTTAAATCAAGCTTCTTTCTGATTTGTAAATGTGCACGTTCTGCCAAACCCATCAACTATGTTTTATCTGTACAGAGGCAAGTCTATATAATATTATTCTACAGAAATGAAGTGAATTTGATTAGAAATATGAAACCTGAACTAGGGATTTCCTCTAACTTAAGTACACTCAGTAGATGTATGAGGTGCCCTTGCACTTTTTGTAGACACACCCACTTTTGTCCAAGGTGACCCAGTGTGGGGCTACAGCTATCCAGAAAGCTTTAAAAGATGTTCAACTCGAGAGGCCTTGTTAATACAGATACATTCATAATAGTTTATCGCTGCAAAATTGCAGACAGGTCAACTCTGACTTCATAATTAATGTAGCTGTTTGGTTTCACACACGACTTCATGAACACAAAAGTGCATGCTGGGTGAGTTTAAAACATTAAATACTATTTTTAAGACCCGCCTTATTTTATTGATAGTGTGGGTTCTCTGAGAGAGCTTAAAATTGTGTAACGTTTGACAGTTGAATGTCATTCATGCTGAAATATAGATTGTGAATTTACAAAGTTAAGTAGCAAGGGTAACTGAATTTCAAAAGAAATTCAAGAACGTTGTGACCCTCACCAGAACTGGTCAATCAACAAAGATAACTCCAAGTGCAATGCATGTAATGGTCAGTGAAGTCATAAAGGAATCCAAGGTAACTTCAAAGTAACTAGAGAGATCTTTAACATTGGATAATATTAATGCTCATGAACACGCCGTCAGAAAAATACTAAAACAACAGTGGTGAGTATAGCAGAGCTGCAAAAAGAAAGCTGGCATTCCCCAAAAAAACTTTTAAAAAAATCACCTGTTAAATGTTTTGGAGACAGATGGAAACACCCCACCCCACCCCAAAAAAAAGTTTAAATAAAAAGTTTATTTGGGGAACGAAAGCGCTACATTCTAGCAAAATAATCTTATCCATTAAACATGGTGGTGGTAGTACTATTACTATCACGGTTTTAGCTTGTTTTGCTGCACTTGGACCAGGATGGCTTGTGATATGAATATCACAAAACAATGAATCCTGAATTATTCTACTGAATAAAAATGTCAAGACATCCATCTGTGAACTGGATCAAGAGAAACTGGATTATGCAACAAAACAAGAACCCTGAGCAAACAGGTCATTCTACCAAGGAATGGTGAAAGAATAATGAAGTTAATGTTTCTTAAAGAGAGGGCAGTGGTGGTCAAGTGGTATAAGGCGCCGGATCGCTGATCCAAAGGTTGGGGGTTCGAGTCCCACTCTCCACAAGGTTGTCACTGTCCTCCCAGTGCAGCTAACTGGGTTATCGAAGGCCGGCCATGTCTCTCACTGTCTATGGTGTGAGGCATGTAAAAGAACCATTACTGACTTTCGACAAGAGTAGGCTGCAAAGCCGTCAGCGTGTTTCCGCCCTGCGATGGCCTGGCGAGCTGTCCAGGGTGTACTCTGCCCTCGCCCTGAGTTGGCTGGGATGGGCACCAGCCTCCCTGTGACCCTAATTAGGATGAAGCGGTTACAGAAGATGAACTGAATGTTTCTTAAAGGTCAGGCCAAAGTTTTTAACCTAAAGTCACTCGAAATACTGAAGAAAACCTGAAGCAAGCAGTTCATTTGAGGAAATCCACCACTATGCCAGAGCTGAAGCGATTCCGTACAAGGGAATGGGCTTAAATCTCTAAATATCGATATGCATGACTGATCAACAAACCCACACATTTATTTGCAGTCATTGTCGCACAAAGAGTCCAGAAAGTAAAGGCATACAGTGATCCCACGTTACTTTCTACTTTAGTTTCTGCGGCTTCAGTGCATCGCGGGTTTTTCAAAAATATTCAGTGAAAATTTAAATAAAAATAAGGAAATTAAGGGAAAACAGGGGAAAAGTTAAAGAAAATTCCACAAAACAAAGTGAATTACGCAAAAAATAAAACCCAAACAAACAAAAACAAAAGACAACCCGCCCCCCCCAACAAAACTACTTACACTTTTATGTGAGGTGCGCATCTGTGTGTGCGCGTCTGCATGTGTGTGTATTTATATTTTATTTACATCTTACGCATTATTTTGAAATGTTTAATGGTTGTTATAAACATTTATAGCTTTGAATATGTATTTATTGATATTATATACACATATATATGTACATATACGTCAAGTCGGGGGGGGGTTGGTCCTACTTTTTGGAAACTGGCAGTCGCGGGGGTCTCGGTCCATGGAAACTGAGGGATCCCTGGAAATTTAAATAAAATATTTTACTTCATTTGCTTAATTGGGTTCTCATGACCTACTTTTTGGACTCGTGTGAAAATGCATTGATGTTTTGGGTCATATGCAGGAATATGCAAAGTTCTAAAGGGGGTTTTGTTTACCTGTTCTAGACTGTAAAGTTGTTTTTGTATAGTTCTGGTTTTAACCCAAATCCATCCAAGCCTTGTGCCTAATTTTTTAATTACCAGGCTGATGCTGGCAGGGTCTGTGCTGCATGTGTCCGTGTTGCAACACTGATGCATCCAGAAAGTGTTTACATGGAGCCTTTTAAACACGGCGGCTTGCAGCCGTGTATACACCGAGTCGGCAGTGCAAGGTCAAGCTACTGCGTGTGGATACATACAGAACTCGCAGGTTCAGGGTTAATATTTGTAACATTAACAGTGAAATACATTTCCTAATCTCAACAAATGCTGGCTAAAGACTGAATAAAGACTTGCTTGTCTGCACTCTTCAACTCGCTGCAAAGTGCAATGTACAATCTTGTCGGTCACTGTACCATATATTTACAACTTCAGCTTAATGACCAAAAAAAGTTCCTTCTTATTCATCTCAGTCTTCTTTAACCTATTTATAAAGATTGTGTCCATCACTGTCAATAAACTGGCGACAGCTCATTTTCATTGAGGTTGAAGGAGGCAAGTAAACATAAAAAAAAAAAAAAAAAAAAAAAAAGGTAAAGGCGTTGTTATGGAAACAAAGCTTAAAAAAAATAAAATAAAATAAAAAATCAGATTTAGATTTCCCCCCCCATATAAATGCAAACAGCATTGCGCTATATGGTCAGAGTGCAGCACGGTGGTGTAGTGGTTCTGCTTCATCTACATCTGCTTCATCTTCATCTTCATCTACATCTGCTTCACAGCAAGAAGGCCCGGGTTCCAATTCTCAGCTTTTTGGAGTTTGTATGTTCTAGCCCTGCTTGCATAGGTTTTCTTCACGTACTGTACTCCAGTTTCCTGTTACAGTCCAAAAACATGCACAGTCAGCTAACTGGCTGTTCCACATAACCCCTAGGTCAGTGTTGGCCCTGCGACAGCCTGGTGATCTGTACAAAGTGCACCGCACCCACACCCAGGGTCAGTGGAGATGGACATCAGCCTCCCCATGACCCTAATTAGGATTCAGTGGCTTAGAAAAATGAATGAATGAACAAATAGTTGGTCAGACCGCTTACTGCATTGTTTTTAGAGATTATGTCTAATTCCAATGTACTGTTTGGAAAAGCTTCATTGGGGGGACAGTTCCAGTCGTGCTGTAGTACTTCAACACTGCACCAATGTTTAGTGGAGATTACATACAACTGGAGACGGGCTTGTTCATATTCTGCCCGTGTATTTTTTAGTCATACACTTCTGCGAAATGCTTTTTTTAAGCGATTCAAAAGTTAGACAGACTCGCCTGCATTTAGGCCCTTTATTTTTAGAAGTGTGACTGTCTGAAAGGGCTTGTAGGTCCAATAAGCAACTAGGCTTTTTAGTTGATATAACAGCGATTCCCACCTACGAGCAAACATCAACAATTAACAGACAGCGTGTGAGAGAGAAAGAGAGAGACACAGAGAGACAGAAAGAGAACACACATGGGATGCAGAGGTGCAAAAGAGAAAGGAGAATGAAGGAGTGAAGACAGAGAGCTAACAGCATAGAATAAGAACACGAAAACAAAAGAAAGCGAGAGTCAAGGGAAAAAGACAGCAAGATGCGGAAGGCAAAATGACTCTAATCACAAACATAGAGAAGGTTTTGATAAAACGATGTAGAAATTAGCAGCATGGTAAATATAAGGGGAAATGGGAAAGCTTGTAGGTGAGGATGACAGAGAGAGGGAGGGAGATGCAGCAACACTACACACTTGGTGCTCTAGTACGAGTCTAAAAATAGCACTTCCAATCTCTGTAGCAAAAAAAAAAAAAAAAAAAAAAAAAAGCTATTCTGCTTCTGCTGTAAACCAACCATAAGAAAACTGACATCAAGAGAATGTGCATGAATACTGTACATCTCCATCTGAACGCACATTGCTTTTATACTGTTACGATAACATCAGAGTCGGGAGATGCACTAAACCATTTTCATAGCAAACAAATTTATAGAAAATTAATTTGCAGCAGAATACACAAGAACTGTCCTCACGAAAATCCTGTGGGGAAAAAACATGCACTGCGAAAGCTCCTGCAAAGCATATATATAACAATATATAAAGAACATGCTTTGCATCATAACCAAGGCAGGACATGCTTCAATTTTGCATGAAGACTCTTTCAACAGTTTATTCCAAGTATTACTGTTACTATTTCTATTTTAAACAAATCAAAAATGTCATTCGTTTAAATGAACAAGAAGTTAGTGTGCATCTATGGCATTTAATGAGTGTGGAGCATTCATCAACAAACAAGAAAAATATCTGCCTGCTTGAAATCTGCAGTATGTATACATGGGTATTGTGCAATATGGCCGTTATTGGGATCTGAAATTCTGGTCATAGCAAACCGCTTTTATAAACTTTTTTGCTTAACTTTAGTAAATGACTAAGAGTCGTGGGCTGTTATGTACATTAAGACGTAACACCATGGATTCTCCCTCATCAATATCTGAGCAGTCCTCACTGGTAAATATGAGCCAGAATCACCGGTGTCTATGACTCACTTCTGTATGTGGGAGGACCACACCAAATAAAGCTGCACATTGTTAAGAGACGACACCAAGTTCTCAAGGCCAAATATAAGAGAAAATAGCACAGGACCCTTTAACAGGAGAAAGACTGCTTCTTATAGTTTGAAGATTGAAGTCAAACCAACAGGAGAGGTAATAATTTATTAATTTTATAAGCTGATTAATCCTAATTAGGGTTGCAAGGAGGCTGGTGTCTATCTCAGCTCATAAGTGGGGGGGGGGTGCATGCTTTTGGACAGTGAGACAAAAGCGGAGTACCTGGAGGAAACCCAAAACCCACGCAAGCATGTGGAGAGCATGCAAACTGCACACAGAAATACAGGTCCTTCTCAAAAAATTAGCATATTGTGATAAAGTTCATTATTTTCTGTAATGTACTCAAACATTTAACTTTCATACATTTTAGATTCATTGCACACCAACTGAAATATTTCAGGTCTTTTATGGTTTTAATACTGATGATTTTGGCATACAGCTCATGAAAACCCAAAATTCCTATCTCAAAAAATTAGCATATCATGAAAAGGTACTCTAAATAAGCTATTAACCTAATCATCTGAATCAACCAATTAACTCTAAACACCTGCAAAAGATTCCTGAGGCTTTTAAAAACTCCCAGCCTGGTTCATTACTCAAAACCGCAATCATGGGTAAGACTGTCGACCCGACTGCTGTCCAGAAGGCCATCATTGACACAAGCAAGCAAGAGGGTAAGACACAGAAAGAAATCTGAGCGAATAGGCTGTTCCCAGAGTGCTGTATCAAGGCACCTCAGTGGGACGTCTGTGGGAAGGAAAAAGTATGGCAGAAAACGCTGCACAACCAGAAGAGGTGACCGGACCCTGAGTAAGATCGAGGAGAAGGGCTGATTCCAGACCTTGGGGGACCTGTGAAAGCAGTGGACTGGGCTACAGGTGCCGCATTCCCCAGGTCAAGCCACTTTTGAACCAGAAACAGCGGCAGAAGCGCCTGACCTGGGCTACAGAGAAGCAGCACTGGACTGTTGCTCAGTGGTCCAAAGTACTTTTTTCAGATGAAAGCAAATTTTGCATGTCATTCGGAAATCAAGGGGCCAGAGTCTGGAGGAAGACTGGAGAGAAGGAAATGCCAAAATGCCTGAAGTCCAGTGTCAAGTACCCACAGTCAGTGATGGTCTGGGGTGCCATGTCAGCGGCTGGTGTTGGTCCACTGTGTTTTATCAAGGGCAGGGTCAATGCAGCTAGCTATCGGGAGATTTTGGAGCACTTCATGCTTCCATCTGCTGAAAAGCTTTATGGGGATGAAGATTTCATTTTTCAGCACGACCTGGCACCTGCTCACAGTGCCAAAACCACTGCGAAATGGTTTACTGACCATGGTATTACTGTGCTCAATTGGCCTGCCAACTCTCCGGACCTGAACCCCATACAGAATCTGTGGGATATTGTGAAGAGAAAGTTGAGACACCAGACCCAACACTGTGGATGAGCTTAAGGCCGCTATCGAAGCATTCTGGGCCTCCATAACACCTCAGCAGTGCCACAGGCTGATTGCCTCCATGACACGCCACATTGAAGCAGTCATTTCTGCAAAAGGATTCCCGACCAAGTATTGAGTGCATAACTGAACATAATTATTTGAAGGTTGACTTTTTTGTATTAAAAACACTTTTTTATTGGTCGGATGAAATATTCTAATTTTTTGAGATTGGGATTTTTGGTTTTTCTTTTACTTTTTTGCAAAAATTATCAATATTAAAACAATAAAAGGCTTGAACTACTTCAGTTGTGTGTAATGAATCTAAAATATATGAAAGTCTAAAGTTTATCAGTCCATTACAGAAAATAATGAACTTTATCACAACATGCTAATTTTTTGAGAAGGACCTGTACCCCAAGCCCGGGAATCAAACCCAGCACCTTCTTGCTGTGAGGTGGACATGCGAACCACTATGCGCCCATGCAGTCCGAGGTTATTATTACAAATACAGGCGTATTATAAAAGGATATTTTTCACACTAGGGGAAAAGTCCAGATTTCCTTTCCTGTCCCAATAGTCATGTTAGTGAGTAATACCAACTTGATTATTAAATAGTGTGCGTTTGCGTCTAGTTTAGCACATGCTGGCCTCAACATTTCAAAAATATGCGGAACCGGTTTATGGTTCATGGTAAATGATTCTGGTAACCCAAATTTCGTTCAGCTGAAAATAAGTTGCGTAACCCACAGGTTCCGCAAAATAGTTCCCTAAGACGACGAAACCCCCCCCCCCGGTGTTTTTGATCTGATCTTACGTCTAATAACCGCCCATGTGTACTGGGAGCAAAATCTTAGATTGAACTCACAAATTTTATTCAATCAGTCTCTGTAACCGTAAAATGAAGCGTTCACTGCATGTAAAAGTCACTTTACATGGTATTTGAAAAACCCCTGCCACTGGCGAATGTCTATAATGTTCATCATAACAACACATTTGATTGTTCCGCCGTGCTTAAAAAAAAGGAAAATATTTTTGCTGTGTTCTCTTGGTAAATGTCCAACAACCGATGGACCATTAAAAACTGCTACAGCAAAACTATAGGATGCTCTGAATGAATGGAGTGATGAGCCAGATATGGATCTATGAGAAACGGATGACCAGTATTCTTCACCCAATTCTCCTGCTCACTAACTTCATAAATATAAGGACGTTCCTCAATATGTGCTTTCGTTTGTGTTCGTGTTGATTGGTTCAACGTGCCACGTGCTAAAGTTGACATTTGTGTTGACTGGCTCGATTTTACTTCCAGGAAAATGTTTCAGGAAACAACCGAAAGGAAAAGCAGAAGACCGGAAGGGAAAAGTAAGGAGTCTTTTAAAAAAATAATAAAAATTATGCTGTTTTCTGTTTATTTTCAGCTTTCCTGTAAGTAGTTTGGCTGATAACACAAAATGAATAATACAAATACCAGAAAACTCATTTCCATCTTGATGGTAATAAGCACTTACCCTTCCACTCCGCTGGTAAACATTTTAATAAGCGCCCACCCACCCCAATTTTTAAAGCGCCCTGGACGCCTATCACGTCGAATACGGTATTAAACAAACTTGTTTTTGAATCAGTTAGATTTGTGCTTTTAAGTTCAGTAGATGTCTGTATAATATCTTATGAATTGCTGAATTTTCTAATATTAAAAGATTAAATTATTGACAACTAATTATTTTGAAACATTAAACTTTAATATAAATAATCACTGTTCTGATAAAACTGCTGGAATACTTTTAGTACACAAACAGTCAAAAGTTTCATCAGTCAAAATAAATGTAAAACAGCAGCAGCACCAACTTGAACCTGTAACTGGCTGAACTGGAACGCTCACTAATTGCTAACATTAATACCTGTAACTCATTTTGTTGTTGTAACATTATTTTGATAATTCACAAGGTATTAATTCATAAATGTAGAATCTTCTCCCCTGACTTCTAAGATATACTTGTAGCAAATCTTGCATCTTATTTTGGTAACATGTCTATCATCTATGATGTTTAGTATTTCAAAGTCGTTTTGAAAAAATTTTTCTGAACGTTTTGGCGTGTTGGCCATTTTTGATTTTGTTTACGACATACCAACCCGTTTTCAGCAGCACGTGGTATCACACACTACATTATGAATGTGCAATATGTGCGTTTCAAAAGACCACCAACCGGTCGCAAGACTGACTGTCGGATCGTGTCAACTGTTGAGGCGTGACATCCATGTCACAGGAAATGTAAAACACACTACAAAGAAAAAACTGAATGTGCGAAAGCAAGTACAAATATCACATTATGTAGTGCGGTCTTACCAACAAAATGAAAACACACCAAACAAAAAAGAAACAGAAAAATACTCTGGGATTTTCGCTGATGAAGAAAGCTGAACTTGTCAAATTATTTCAACATAAAAATTCAAAACTACCTCAGTCACTTTCTGTAGGAAAACACTTCATGAGCTTTACTGTTCTTTACAGTTCTTTAACAATCACTTGCATTTTTGTAGCGGACTTGCTCCTGTCAATCTTGTCGCTGCCATCTCATTATGATAAGCGTTTCTAAACATGGGGGGGGGGGTTTAGTGTAAAATGTGAGACATTCTTTTGTGCCCCTTTCTAGATAATAATAAAGTCTTTAAAGTCTAATTAAAAATAATAAAGGATTTGGGCATTTGAAGGAATTCAGTGACTGCAAAGTAGTAGTGGGTGAGAGTGTTGCCAAACAGCATAGGATGGTGTGCAGGATGACGCTAATGGTGAGAAAGGTGAAGAAGGCAAAGGCAGAGCAAAAGACAAAGTGGTGAAAGCTGAAAAAGGAAGAGTATCGTGTTGTCTTCAAGGAGGAGTTCAAACAGGCTTTGGGTGGTCAGGAAGTGCTTCCAGATGACTGGAAAACTACAGCTAATGTGATCAGGGAGACAGGTAGCAGAGTACTTGGTGTGTCATCTGGAAGGAAAGTAGACAAGGAATGAGTGGTGGAATGAATAAGTGAAGGAGGGTGTACAAAGTAAGAGGTTAGCTAAGTAAAAGTGGGACATTGAGAGGACCGAGCATAAGGCGAAGGTAGAGATGTCAAAGGCCAAACAGAGGGTGTATGATGACTTGTATGCTAGATAGGACAGAAAGGAGGGAGAAAATTATTTATACAGGTTGGCACAGCAGAGAAATAGAGATGGGAAGGACGTGCAGCAAGTTAGAGTGATTAAAGGGTACCTGTAGTGAAAGCGCTCATATACTTAATTTGATATATTCTGTATAGTTAGTGACAAAACACCTATAAAGGTGTTTATTATATTCTCTCACAAACCAGCTTTAAGCGATTTAAGGGCTTCACTAACATCAAGCTTCAGAGCACAGGAGTTTTGCAGCGTCGCATTTCCTGTGACGTCACATCGTTGACAAAGCCTCTACCGGAACTGCGAGATTGCAATGTGAACCTAAGGCTATATACCTGACACAACAACACAAGCTCATGGAAAATTGGAAAAATCAGACATTATAGTAGTTTTTTTTTAAACCATGGAAGAAGACAATTTCGTAGGAGCAGAAGGTTATTTATATGAACCACTGAAGAAAGACTATCCACATTTAGTGAAATCGGACCAGGAAAGTGACGACTCAGAGGACGATATTGGAGAGTCGGCAGAAGCTCTTAAACGGGACAATCGTAGCAAACAATCAGCAAATATTTGGTGCTCTTGTGGAAAATGCATGCATCAAAAAACCGATCAGGAGTGCTATTGTTGTAAAGAACATGAATTGCTTGAGGAAAATATACTGACATTCTGCAATTGGCTATACGACTGTCAACGATGTTACGTCACAATGACCTTTGACCCCGGTGAAAAAAAGCCAACATGTCCACGTGCTGAACCTTCGTGAGCAAGGAATGTCATACAGAAGAAAAGGAAATGGGGACTTATACATAAACTACCGACATCACGCGATGTTTAAAAGTTAATAATAAGGTATAGGGGATATTTTTTTAATGCTGTCAATTTTGGGTACAGGTACCCTTTAAGGACAGAGTGGGAAATGTATTGACTGATGACAGAAGTGTGCTGGGAAGGTGGAAAGAGTACTTTGAAGAACAGGAAAATGAGAGAGAGAGAAAAAAAAAAAGAGTAGAAGAGGTGACCGCACTGAGGACCAGGAAGTAGCAAAGATTAGTAAGAGTGAAGTGAGGAGGGCATTGAAGAGGATGAAGAATTAAAAGGCAGTTGGCCCTGAGGACATACCAGTTGAGGTATGGAAGTGTCTAGGGGAGGTAGCAGTAGATTTTCTGACAAGAATATTCAACAAGGTCTTAGAAAGTGAGCAGATGCCGGAGGAGAAGTGTGCTTGTGCCCATTTTTAAGAACAAGGGAGACGTGCAGAGTTGTGGCAACTACAGAGGGATAAAGTTGATGAGCCATACGATGAAGTTATGGGAAAGAATAGTGGAAGCTAGACTAAGGGCAGAGGTCAGCACCTGTGAACAAGAGTTTGGTTTCATGCCAAGAAAGAGCACCACAGATGCAGTGTTTGCTTTGAGGATGTTTATAGAGAAGTACAAAGGTCAGAGGGAACTGCATTGTGCCTTTGTGGATCTGGAGAAAGCATATGACAGGCTGCTGAGAGAGGAACTGTGGTATTGCATGAGGAAGTCTGGAGTGGCAGAGAAGTATGTTAGAGTGGTGCAGGACATGTATGAGAGATGTAAGACAGTGGTGAGGTGTGCTGTTGGTGTGACAGAGGAGTTCAAGGTGGAGGTGGGACTGCATCAAGGGTCAGCTCTGAGCTGTTCTGTTCTGATGGACAGGCTGACAGACGAGGTTAGACAAGATTCCCCGTGGACTATGATGTTTGCAGATGACATTGTGATCTGTAGTGAGAGCAGAGAACAAGTGGAGGAAAATCTAGAGAGGTGGAGGTACTCCCTGGACAGAAGAGGAATGAAAGTTAGCCTCAGTAAGACAGAATACATGTGTGTGAACGACAAGGACCCAAGAGGAACGGTGAGGTTACAGGGAGCAGAGATAAGGAAGGTGGAGGATTTTAAGTACTTAGGCTCAACAATCCAGAGCAATGGAGAGTGTGGAAAAGATGTGAAGAAGCGTGTGCAGGCAGGTTGGAATGGTTGGAGAAAAGTGTCCGGTGTGATGTGTGATAGGAAGGTATCAGCAAGAATGAAAGGAAAAGTGTACAAGACTGTGTTGAGGCCAGCGATGTTGTGTGGTTTAGAAACAGTGGCGCTGAGGAAAAGGCAGGAAGCAGAGCTGGATGTAGCAGAGATGAAATTGTTGAGGTTATCTTTGAGAGTAACGAGGATGGATAGGGTCAGGAATGAGTACATGAGGATGAAGAATGGAAAGGCAGTTGGTCCTGATGATATACCTGTGGAGGTATAGCACTTGTACAAGTAGGACAGACAGCACTTGTAAGAGGTTTTGGAGACAAAGTTAGAGAGGCTAGATTGAGATGGTTTGGACATGTGCAGAGGAAGGATAGTGAGTACATTGGTAGTAGGATGCTGAGATTGGAACTACCAGGCAGAAGGCCTAGAAGACCAAAGAGAAGATTTATGGATGTGGTGAAGGAGGACATGAAGGCAGTTGGTGTAAGAGAAGAAGATGCAGAGGATAGGGTGATACGGAGGCAGATGATTCGCTGTGGCGACCCCTGAAGGGAGCAGCCGAAGGGAAAAGAAGAAGAAGAAAGGATTTCGGCACTGCCTAAAAGTGGCGCACCTGATAGGTGTCCGAGGCAGAGTCGCACAGCTCCTTTAAAGTGGAAATAAAATGCACATCATATAAATCAACCCTGCATTTCTTGAATTCTGTCTGAAGCAGAAGAAGGAAAGTTTAACACTGAATTTTCTTTTACTGAATTATTTCTGGGTTTATATGACCTCTCTTATTAGTTTAATTACACATTAACAAACCCATTTTCCACACTGGTACAAAGATTGTGTGTGTGTGTGTGTGTGTGTGTGTGTGTGTGTGTGTGTGTGTGTAAAGAGTGTGGTGCTGATTAAAAGCTCTCACAGACCAACTCTAGAAAACTAGACCTATTGTTTTACTCAAAAAGACTTTTAAACATGTGAAAGAGTTACCTAGGCAACAAGAGCTGGGAAGCGAATTGATTCGCTCCTACCATCAGGCGACTCACGTGCAATTCTGCAGCAAATTCAGTTGTCGCTCACTGCTCCCTGTGTGAACGCCACTAAAGTTACTTTTATGTTGAATTTTGTTGTGCATGTTCAAGCCTATGTGATACACTAATCCCACCACATTCAGAAACAAGATGAAATATGAGAAAATCAATTTTATCTAAATTATTCCTGATGGTCGATGCTTGTACTTTATGAAAGTTTTAATCTTCCACATTATCAATTTATCCAAACTAAAGGCAGGAATGTTTTCCTCAGATGAGCATAGGAGGGGGTTGGTGTGGTTCT
Source organism: Plotosus lineatus (assembly GCA_024760905.1). Classification (NCBI taxonomy): domain Eukaryota; kingdom Metazoa; phylum Chordata; class Actinopteri; order Siluriformes; family Plotosidae; genus Plotosus; species Plotosus lineatus. Next base: position 34,959,670 of record CM045741.1, read on the forward strand.
AATCACTCAGGACATGAAAAGAGTCATGTTTCACTATAATTGTATCTACTGGAGCAACGATGAAGACATGTTACATGATTCTGTACCAACATTACAGGATAATAGGGCCAATTTCTGGTCTTATTTACTACTGATATTAAATACGGGGTCGTTCCATATTTGAAGATAGGCAGAAGTGATAATCTGCCAAAATAAGCCTGTAGTGTGAGGAGCTCACAGACATAAAGTCACTGACTGATTACAGCCCTCTCACTGAAGAATCAAGAGCACCAACCATGTCTGATCTTCACAACAAGGAATCAAGAAATCATGTCATATAAAATGGACAGTGATTGAAAATCCTTAAAGTAGTTTAAAATATTGAGTCTAAACCAGCAACAGCCAATGAGAGTGAGTTCTCCTCCGCCGTACACTGGTAGGTGAACTTGAATTAAGCTAATGTCAGCTCAATTATTTTCTGCGATCACGGAAAACAGAGAGAAATCACAGAATAAGTGATATGACACAGTCACAACACTGACACGGAATTCCGTAGATAAACAAAATCTCGTAAAATGTGTTAAAATATTTAAATTTGCGATTTTTCCCTTGGCAATCGCATATATGCATGAGTAGCAGACGACGAACATGCTTTCCGGGTAGTTTTACATCATGTATTGTGATTGGTTGATGTGACGCAAAGCCAACCTATGTATGCTAACAGTTCAGATGCATAAACATGGTAAAACGGTGATGTCACTGCGACAGGGGCCTTTAAAATCAAAGCCATCGCCAGCAATAAGTAGAGTGCCTGCCAAAGAACGGGCGAAGCAGTTCCAGAACATTTCTATTACAATAACGGCGTCATGGTTTGTAAATTTTGTCAACACAGTGTGGATGATATCCGTGTTGATACCGATGCATAACATGTGTAAACTTACGAAAGGGAATGAAACGGAATCATCCAGTGTCTGAAACGGAAAAAAGCATATTTTGGAACAGAAAATCATTGTCCCTACTTATGTTGCAAGATTTACACACAACATTTTTTTTTCCTGAACTTTCCATAGCTTGTTCGCTATGAGGAGAGAGCATGGTGCACCTCGGGTTGTTCTTCCAGAGCACCACATCTTTGTTATCTGGTTGCTCCAAGTGCTTTTAAACTCTAAACCCTTTACACTGAATTTCTGTAGGGTGATAGACCAAGCACTCGGTGTCACCACCTGAAACGGTTCAGCATAATCACTGATTGTGTGGTCCTACATTTCGACTAGATTATCAATCACAGCCAGCTGTCAGTCAAAAATGTGCTAAATCTATAGTTTTTCTGCGGTCTGCCAAGTTTTTAAAATCAGCTACAACTCAAAAGTCCTTTACTGTGCACCAGGCGTAATGCTTATGTAACTCTCGTGAAAGGGTAAAAAGAGTTCTGAAAAGTAAATCATAGCAACACAGACAGTGGTTGTGTGTCCAGTTTTCACAAACTTTTCACAAACAGATTTTACTGGCATTTATAAAAGGTCTTTACTTTCCCAAGGTATGTTCTTGCAGATTGTTTCACTGTTTTCAGTGAAAAGCAAATAGATTTTCATATTAGGTTTTAGTATACACACACACACACACACACACACAAAATATACCTATTTATATTTATTTATTTGCTATATTGTCCCATAAGGGAAATTATTGCTTCTGCATTTAACAAATCCATGTGAGCACACACAGACACTCGGAGCAGTGGGCTGCCCTCACACATTGGGGGCACCCAGAGAGAAGTAGGGGGTTAGGTGCCTTGCTAAAGTGGAGGATTATGGTACTATCCCACAGCCCCACATTTTTTCTTCTGGTTTGAGAATTGAACCAGTGACCGTTCAGTCCCAAAGCCACTTCTATTACTATTAGATTAGGCTACACCTTATAAATATATACCATATCCGACGTAATAAGCCACCACCACCACCTGTTTATTTTTTATCTTAGGTCTAATAACCGCCCATATATACTGGGAGCAAAATGGTAGATCAAACTTACCAATTTTATTCGATCAGTCTCTGTAACAGTAAAATGAGGCATTCACTGCCTGTAAAAGTGAGTTCACACGGTATTTCAAGACTCCCTGCCACTGGGGAATGTCGATACCGTGCTTTAAAAAACAGGAAAATATTTTGCTTTGTTCTCTTGGTAAATGTCCAACAATCGATGAACTGATGAGCATTAGAAACTGCTAAAGCAAAACTATGGAATGCTCTGAATGAATGGAGCGATGAGCCACATATGGACCTATCAGAAAGTGATGAGTATTTTTCACCCTATTCTCCTGCTCACTAACTTCATAAATTTAAAATATGTTCCTGGCCATGTGCTTTTGTTTATGTTCTTGATTGGTTCAATGTGCCATGTGCTAAAGTTGACAGTATTGATTGGCTTGATTTTACTTCAGGGAAAATGTTTAAAGGGATTGAAAAGTTAGGGGTCTGTTTTAATTATACTGTTTTCTGTTTATTTTCAGCGTTCATGCAAGTACGTAGTTTGGTTGATACCACAAAATGAATAACACAAATACCATTAAAACTCTTTTATTGTTGTTATTATTCATGTTTTCAACCTCGATCGTAATAAGCACTTACCGTTACACTCCGCTGGTAACATTTTAATAAGCACCCACCCACTCCAATTTTAAGCACCCTGGGCGCTTATCACGTCGAATATGGTGTATGTATATGTATATAAAATATATGTATGTATGTATACATACACACATATACATATATAATAATTATATATCACACACACACACACACAAGTATACACACAGATGATACAGTGGTATTATTGTTAGCAAATCCACTTCACAACAAGTAGGTTCAAGTCCTGGGCTCAATAAGGGCATTTCTTTGTGGAGTGTGCTTGCTACCCCCATGTTCACATGTCTTTTCTCCAGTTTCCTCCTATAATCCGAAGACATGGCTGTTCTAAATTGCCTGAGATGTGAATGTGAGTCTACATGGTTGTGACAAGCTGTTCAGGGTGTACACCTGCTTTTTCCAGAGTGGGCTGAGATAGGCTCCAGGATCACTGTAGCCATAATAGGATTAATCGGTTTGGCAAATGGATACATGCATATTCTGCAAAACATCAAACAGCAATTAATGAGCAACATGGTACAGCGGCTGATCAGCAAAACAATACCTCACAGAGTAAAAACATAATGGTCAGAATATTTGGGTAGGAATGTGGTTGGAATAAAGGCTGCAGAAGTCCACAAAACTATGGTTTAAATGGCTGTGTTTATACAGGAGAGCATGCTTTTGATATACAGTGGTACCTCGACTTACGAGTGTTCCTGATAACGAATTTTCCATGATACGAGCTTTGATCCCACCAAAAATCCATCCTCCATCCAACAAACAACTTTTCAAATTATGATCTTTGCTTGAAAAATGGCTTTTCTGGGTTGATTAGCCTTGTATTCTTCCGCATGTATTCCTCTCTGAATGCCTTGTGTAGTGCTTCTCAATTATTTTCAAGCACAGAAATCACACAAAAGTTTTATTTTTGCTCTTAAACCAGCTGATGACGGGAAATCCGAGATGGCAAAACATCAGCTTCAGAAACCATTTTGGATTTCCTGTCACGCACATATCTGTCAGCATTCTCATCTTCAAGAGTCACTAGAATGTGATGTCAGTGTCTTCACTAGACTCCCTCTCTGGTCCAAACAGAGAACCACTTCCTCCCATTTCCTATAAATTTCTCACCATAGTTGTTTCTTGAGCATCATTTTTTTTTAATGACCTTACTGAATAGGTCTATCTGTTTATTTGTGCTGGACAACCTCGCCCAACAAGTTCATGTCACTTATTGGGAAAAAAAAAAACAAACAAACTGCTAGCTCTTGGTTCAGCCTCTGATAGCAATCCATAGGCTAAAATTACCAACTTTGTGCTTTGTATCTCCATTTATGTTGAAATAAGCTCTGTATCATTTAAACATATTAAAAAAGGTAAAGTAAATTCCGTTGGGCTTTTTACACCTGAGCCTAGTGGTTCATCGGGCCAGTACTTATTCCCGGTTTCTGTAGCGTGAAGCGACCAAGAGTTCAACTCCTCCTGGATGGGACGCTACTCCAAAGCAGGTTACCTTCCCAGTATATTTTTACTGGTCCCCATTTATACTGCTGGGTGAACAGAGGCATACTTGTGGTTAAGACTTTGCCCAGGGCTCTTAGCACAGTGGGTGTCTAACAGGGATTCGAATACATAACCTCCCGATCATGAGCGCAGCACCCTAACCACTACACCACCGGCCACAACTTAAATATATTACACACACACACACAATAATTATTCTTCAACTATTATCAATACTCGTGTTTTTTTAACATATTCTTCTTTAAATAAATATATAGATTTTGGTCCTTGTCAAATTTATCATGTGGGATGTTATAATCATCATCATCATCATCTTCTGAGGCTGGGTCACGGTGGCAGCAACCTAAGCAAAGAGGTCCAGACAGAAGGTCCTCTCCCCTGCCACTTGCTCCAGCTCTTCCGGGGGGGGGGGGGGGGGGGGGTCACCGTGGCGTTCCCAGACAAGCCGAGAGACATAGTCCCTCCAGCGTGTTCAAGGTCAACCCTGGGGTCTCTTCCCGGATGGACATGCCTGAAACACCACATCAGGGAGGCGTTCTGACCAGATGCCGAGCCACCTCAACTGGCCCCACTCAATGCGGAGGAACAGCGGTTCTACTCCGAGCTCTCCCCAGATGATAGAGCTTCTCACCTTATCTCTAAGGGAGAGCCCTGCCACCCGATGAAGGAAGCTCATTTCAGCCACTTGTATCCACGACCTCGTTATTTAGGTCACTACCCAAAGTTCGTGACCATAAGTGAGGGTTGGAACGTAGATCGACTGGTAAATTGAGGGACTGCTACAGGCTCCGTTTAACAGCCTGTAACAGTGGGGTGTGATTATAACAACTATTTAAAAAGTCATCACAGCAAATAGTCTTATTTATAGCCATAAAACAATTAATAATGTAACTTCTGCCAACAGACCAGACATTTTCTAATCAATACAATTTATTTAAATGAGTCTTTACAGATTTTAGCTGGCGATCAGCTGACTCTTCCTGATCAGGACTCCCAATACAGTGAAATTAATACATGTCATTTTTTTATCATTATTATTTTACTGGAGTTGTTCTCAAGAGGTTGTTGAAGCTGTAGAACAGATTTACCCACCATTTCATAAAAAGTGCTGTACATAAAATCATAGAGATTCACAGATGGAAGGGTGACTTATCCTAATTCATCACACATCCTGTAATTTATTAATTGGTGTGAAGGAGGGAGAAACTTGTATATTTTTTCCATATTGCTGCACTGACTGTCAGAAAGCTGGATAAAACCAGGAGCACTCCTTCCATCCTTCATCATGGATGCGACAAATCCATCATTCTGGAAGCACAGCCATGAGAGCTAATATCAGTGGCTTCGCCTCTTGAGCTAATCCGGATGAAAACACCTGCAAACCAGTGAACACCGTGTTTGCCCTCACGATGCAATTCTCAGTTGAAGTGACAAAAACAAATGTATTTCATACATTCAAAATAATTAATAAACAAAATAGTTGGATATTTCCTTTGGTTACACCGTGTCAAGCTAGCGAGACTGTTAGCTAACTAATTAGCCTTTAACCAGGTCAGGAATCCAGCTTGTTACCAAGCCAGCTAGCCGTAGCTATAACCAAGTTAGTAACAAGCAGTGGGTCAGTCAGATAAGCTAGTTAAGTCACATTAACTTTCACGTTAATAAACTACACCAGCATCACTGAGCGTAAACTTATCAACTTACCGTGTGTTTACTTGTGCATTCAAAGCAGCGAGACGCCGAACTCCACCGTTTTCTCCTCGGCTCCGACACGGCTTGATTAAAATGTCAGCTTTCCTTCGCTCGCTCTGATTTGGCTCGTGTTAGCTTTTAACTCGAACACGGGAGCATTAGCATTAGCTTAGTGAGAGAGACCTGACGTGCAGGTGTTGCATTCGGTGAGAGAAACAGCAATTGTGTGCATGGCTTTTTTTTCCCCTTTAACACTGAATTTCAGCTTGTATTGTATAACTGCACAGCTCGTTGCGAGACTCTCGCCGGCCGCCTGTCGCTGCTTCAATCTCGTGAAACAGGCCAGTCCACAGGGATTAGTTAATGCTGTTAAAGCCGCTCTGCACTATTTATCTTAGCTTAGCTTAGCCTAGTTTAGTTTAGCTATCTTAGCTTAGCCGAGTTTAGCTATTTTAGCTTAGCTTAGCTTAGTTTAGCTTGTTTTGACGTCACCGGCGGTGTTCCAGACGCGCTGTGTGAAAGAGCGCACTTCAACACATATCCGTTATGATCCATAAACAACAAGAACAAGCTATCAGCTAAAGCCAGAGAAGGTCCAGTTCAAAGATGATTAATAGAATATATCCATTTTATTTGGCTCATAATATCTGTGCATTCTCTAATAAAGACACTGAACCTACTGGTTATTTATTTGATGTATGTTGGTAATTTGTGGGATGATATATACAGTATATACACTCTCGATAAAAATGTTCTCCGTCACACTTAATCCTACTAGGGTCAGAGTGTGGCTCGTGCCCATCTCAGCCAACATGCTGTGAAGGCAGGGTACACCCTGAACAAGTCACCAGACCATTGGTGAATTAATGTCCTTGCGACGTATCACCTAACCTATCAAGATCAAGACCATTGCAGTGTACTGTATTACTTTACTGCTGCCCCACAGAAGTGCAACTTGCCTTTGCCAACGGCCCTGACTTAACCACCACACCATGGTCAGACCCTGGCTTTAGACTTGTTCACGATAACTGTCTGGATTGTCCCGTGTGTGACACCACCTCGATTTCTTACACACACTCTACTCACTCACTCACTCACCCTCCAACGCACTCATTTTACAAACTGCTTAATCCTATTACGGTTACAGGGAGCCTGGAGCCGATCTCATCTGACACTGGGCCAAGGCAGAGTACATCATAGACAGCTTGCCTGACCATCGCAGGGCCAACACGCAACCATTTACTCTCATACCTGGGACAATTTTAACAGCCGTTCTGTGTAACGTGCATGTCTTTGGACTGTAGAAGAAAACCAGGGTACCCAGAGAAAACCCATGCAAGTACAGGGAGCACACACAAATTCCATATAGAAACTCTTGTGCCTGGGACTCGAATCCAAGACCTTCTTGCTGTGAGTAGACATGCTATCCTACTACCAAATTAAGTATCAATGCTGCAGAAAATTGAGTGTTTAGTACAATCTATTTTGGCCTTTATAACAGCAAGCTTTCTTCCAGACAATAAATATTTTGTAACTGTTTTCTAACACTGTCTTTAAAGGAAATGTTTGCACAATCAATTTGTGAATCAATCAAATAAAATATTTGTTTAATATTTGTTTAATTTCAAATTTAAATTTGAGCTCTGGACTCAGATTGCAGTTTCTTGTTCAAATAATAATAATAAGCACTGTTTAGATGAATGTTTGGGATCACTGCTCTCTGAGATCCTGATCTATGAATCCAATTTCAACCAGGATTCTTGAAAAACATGGTCTTTTTTTCCCCCCCAAAACCTCAATTTTCATTTCTGCTGTCATGCTGCCACCACAGAACTGTAAAAAAAAACAAAAACAGTTTTTAACTTGTTGCTGAAAGCAGCCTGGAGCACACTGCATCGAGTTCTCCCCCAAAAAGGACCACATTCATTCATTTTTTGCACCGCTCAATCCTAATTAGGGTCACGGGAAGGCTGGTGCCAATCTCAGCCGACTCCAGGCGAGGGCGGGGTGCACCCTGGACAGCTCGCCAGGCCATCACAGGGCGATTGATTTAACTGCTTATTAAAATTATGCAGAGTAGTGAGTGAAATATCTTAATCTCTTCCTATCATTCTTTTAGGAATGCTGTTTGTAAAATTTCCAAAAGTTTCTTCCAACTCACGATAACAGCCATCTGTTGGCATCACCTGTGCATATTACATTTATTATTTAATCATTTTACCCTGTTACTCACCATAAATTAGCCTGTCCCAACTTTTTATGGAATGTTGTCTCCTTGAAATGCAGGAATGGATGTATATTAATAAATGCTATGAAGTTGCCACACACACACACACACACACACACACACACACTCCATGCCCATAACTGGGTTATCAAAGGTCGGTCATGTCTCTCACTGTCTATGGTGTGAGGGTCATGTAAAAGAACCATTGCTGACTTTCGACAAGAGGAGCTGCATAGTCGTCAGCAGGTTTCCACCCTGCGATGGCCTGGCGAACTGTCCAGGGTGTACTCTGCCCTTGCCTGGAGTTGGCTGGGATGGGCGCCAGCCTCCCCGCAACCCTAATTAGGATTAAGCGGTTACAGAAAATGAACGAATGAAAATGATGTCGCCCAGATTAAACACGAAAAATCACACTGTTTATATTGAAATACTGTAGTGGGCCGGTGTTGTAATGGTAATAGGCCTGAGCTTATGATTAAGAGGTTAGAGGTCTGAATCCCAATTGGACCCCCATTATATTTAGACTCCTGAGCAGGGAGTCTTGGCCACAAGTGTGCCTCTGTAAAACTGCTGCGAAGGTAACCTGCAATGGATTAGCATCCCATCCTGGAGGAGTGGATTTCCTTGTCACTTCACACTGCATAAACCGGAATAAACTCCAACTGTGATGAGCCCATGGACACCGGTGTAACCTTATCAGGTTTACCTTATTTTATCTATAGTCAATTGCATCTCATCTCATCTTCTTCCGCTTAGTCCGGGGTCGGGTCGCGGGGGCAGCAACCTTAGCAAAGAGGTCCAGACATCCCTCTCCCGAGCCACTTCCTCCAACTCTCCCGGGGGGACACCGAGGCGGTCCCAGACAATCCGAGAGACATAGTCCCTCCAGCGTGTTCTAGGTCGACCCCGGGGTCTCTTCCCGGTTGGACATGCCCGAAACACCACACCAGGGAGGTGTCCGGGGGGCATTCTAACCAGATGCCCGAGCCACCTCAACTGGCCCCTCTCAATGCGGAGGAGCAGCGGATCTACTCCGAGCTCTCCCCGGATGGCGGAGCTTCTCACCCTATCTCTAAGGGAGAATCCCGCCACCCGGCGAAGAAAGCTCATTTCAGCCGCTTGTATCCGTGATCTTGTTCTTTCGGTCATTACCCAAAGCTCGTGACCATAGGTGAGGGTTGGAACGTAGATCAACTGGTAAATTGAGAGCTTCGCCTTGCGGCTCAGCTCCTTTTTCACCACGACGGACCGGTACAGGCACCGCTTAACAGCAGAGGCTGCAGCGATCCGTCTGTCGATCTCTCGCTCCATCCTTCCCTCACTCGTAAACAAGACCCCAAGATACTTAAACTCCTCCACTTGGGGCAGGACCTCATCCCCGACCCAGAGGGTGCATTCCACCATTGTCCGACTGAGAACCATGGCCTCGGACTTGGAGGTACTGATCTTCATCCCGGCTGCTTCGCACTCAGCTGTGAATCGCTCCAATGAGAGCTGGAGGGCCCGACTTGATGAAGCCAAAAGGACAACATCATCCGCAAAAAGCAGAGATGATATCCGATGGCCACCGAACCAGAACCCCTCATCGCCTCGACTGCGCCTAGAAATTCTGTCCATAAAAATTATGAACAGAATCGGTGACAAAGGACAGCCTTGGCGGACTCCAACTCCCACCGGAAACGAATCCGAGCTGCTGTTACCAATACGGACCAAACTCTGGCTCCGGTGATACAGCGACCGAATAGCTCGTAGCAACGGATCCGGAACGCCGTACTCTCGGAGCACGCCCCACAAGATCTTTCGAGGGACACGGTCGAAAGCCTTCTCCAAATCCACAAAGCACATGTGGACAGATTGGGCAAACTCCCATGCCCCCTCCAGAATCCTGTGGAGCGTATAGAGTTGGTCAAAAGTGCTGCGGCCAGGACGAAAACCACATTGTTCCTCCTGAATCCGAGGTTCGACTAGTCAATTGCAAGTCAAAGGAAATTTGCAATCTTCTTCTTCTTCTTTTTCTTTCGGCTGTTCCCTTCAGGGGTCGCCACAGCAAATGATCTGCCTTCACCACATCCATAAATCTTCTCTTTGGTCTTCCTCTGGGCCTTCTGCCTGGTAGTTCCACCTCAGCATCCTACTACCAATATACTCACTATCCCTCCTCTGTACAGGTCCAAACCATCTCAATCTAGCCTCTCTGACTTTATCTCCAAAACATTTAACATTTGCTGTCCCTCTGATGTACTCGTTTCTGATCCTATCCATCCTCGTTACTCCCAAAGAGAACCTCAACATTTTCATCTCTGCTACCTCCAACTCTGACTCCTGTCTTTTCCCCAGGGCCACTGTCTCTAAACCATACAACATCGCTGGCCTCATCACCGTCTTGTACACTTTTCCCTTCATTCTTGCCAATACTCTCCTATCACACATCACACCGGACACTTTTCTCCATCCATTCCATCCTGCCTGCACGCCATTCTTGACCTCTTTTCCACACTCTCCATTGCTCTGGATTGTTGAGCCTAAGTACTTAAAATCCTCCACCTTCTTTATCTCTGCCCCCTGTAACCTCACCGTTCCTCTTGGGTCCTTGTCGTTCACACACATGTATTCTGTCTTACTAAGACTAACCTTCATTCCCCTCCTTTCCAGGGCATACCTCCACCTCTCTAGATTTTCCTGCACATGTTCTCTGCTCTCACTACAGATCACGATGTCATCTGCAAACATCATAGTCCATGGAGATTCTTGTCTAACCTCATCTGTCAGCCTGTCCATCACCATAGCAAACAAGAAGGGGCTGAGAGCTGACCCTTGATGCAGTCCCACCTCCACCTTTAACTCTTCTGTCACACCCACAGCACACATCACCACTGTCTTACATCTCTCATACATGTCCTGCACCACTCTAACATACTTCTCTGCCACTCCAGACTTCCTCATACAATACCACAGTTCTTCTCTCGGCACCCTGTCATATGCTTTCTCCAGATCCACAAAGGCACAATGCAGCTCCGTCTGACCTTCTCTGTACTTCTCTATTAACATCCTCAAAGCAAACACTGCATCTGTGGTGCTCTTTCTTGGCATGAAACCAAACTGTTGTTCACAAATGCTGACCTCTGCCCTTAGTCTAGCTTCCACTATTCTTTCCCATAACTTCATTGTATGGCTCATCAACTTTATCCCTCTGTAGTTGCCACAACTCTGTACATCCCCCTTGTTCTTAAAAATGGGCACAAGCACACTTCTCCTCCATTCCTCCGGCATCTGCTCACTTTCTAAGACCTTGTTGAATATTCTTGTCAGAAAATCTACTGCTACCTCCCCTAGACACTTCCATACCTCAACTGGTATATCCTCAGGGCCAACTGCCTTTCCACTCTTCATCCTCTTCAATGCCCTCCTCACTTCTCCCTTATTAATCTTTGCTACTTCCTGGTCCTCAACGGTCACCCCTTCTACTCTTTTTTCTCTCTCATTTTCCTCATTCATCAGCTCTTCAAAGTACTCTTTCCATCTTCCCAGCACACTTCTGTCATCAGTCAATACATTTCCCTCTCTGTCCTTTATCACTCTAACTTGCTGCACATCTTTCTCATCTCTATTTCTCTGCTGTACTAATATGTATAAATCATTTTCTCCCTCCTTACTGTCCAACGTATCATACAAGTCATCATACGCCCTCTGTTTGGCCTTTGGCACTGCTACCTTCGCCTTACGCTGTGTCTCCCTGTACTCCTGTTTACTCTCTTCGGTCCTCTCTGTGTCCCACTTCTTCTGAGCTAACCTCTTCTTTTGTACACACTCCTGCACTTCCTCATTCCACCACCAAGTTTCCTTCTGTACTTTCCTTCTAGAGGACACACCAAGTACTCTCCTACCGGTCTCCCTGATCACATTGGCTGTGGTTGTCCAGTCATCTGGAAGCACTTCCTGACTACCCAAAGCCTGTTTCAACTCCTCCTTGAAAACAACACGACGCTCTTCCTTTTTCAGCTTCCACCACTTCGTCTTTTTGTCTTCTGGTCTGCCTTTGCCTTTTTCACCTTTCTCACCATCAGCGTCATCCTGCACACCACCATCCTATGCTGTTTGGCAACACTCTCACCGACTACTACTTTGCAGTCACTGAATTCCTTCAAATTACATCGCCTACACAAGATGTAGTCTACCTGTGTGCTCTTACCTCCGCTTTCATAAGTCACCCTATGCTCCTGTTTCTTCTTGAAGAAAGTATTCACCACAGCCATTTCCATCCTTTTTGCAAAATCAATTAACATCTGTCCTTCTGTGTTCCTGTCCTGGATACCAAACCTGCCCATCACTTCCTCGTCCCCTCTGTTGCCTGCACCAACATGTCCATTGAAGTCTGCCCCAATGACCACTCTTTCACCTCTGGGGGTACTCTGCATCACTTCATGTAACTCACTCCAGAATGTCTCCTTCTCTTCTAGCTCACATCCTGCCTGTGGGGCATAAGCACTAACAACATTGACCATCACGCCTTCAATTTCTAATTTGAGACTCATCACTCTGTCTGACACTCTTTTCACTTCTAGAACATTCCTGACAAACCCCTCCTTCAAGATGACTCCTACTCCATTTCTCTTCCCATCCACACCATGATAAAACAGCTTAAACCCTGCTCCTAAGCTTTTAGCTTTGCTACCTTTCCACCTGGTCTCCTGAACACACAGTATGTTCACCTTCCTCCTCTGCATCATGTCAGCCAGCTCTTTGCCTTTTCTTGCATAGTTCCAACATTCAAAGTTCCTACTCTCAGTCCTAGGCTCACGCCTTTCCTCTTCTCTCTGCCTACGGACACGCCTCCCGCCTCTCCTTCTTCGACGTCTTCAACCAACAGTAGTCCAATTTCCATCAGCACCCTGTTGGTTGACAGCACTGATGGCGGTCGTTGTTAACCCGGGCCTTGACCGATCCGGTATAAATTTTGTTTTGACCATTTGCATTTTTAATGTGGCAGAAGTTTTACGCCGGATGCCCTTCCTGTCGCAACCCTCTGCATTTATCCGGGCTTGGGACCCGCATAAGGGGGAGAAACACTGGTTAGTGACACCCCCCCCCCCCCTCATGGCTGCATTACAGTAAATACAGTAATTCCCCTTATTTCGCGGTTAATGGGGACCAGCTCCCTCCCCCACAAAATGCGAAAAACCACGAACTGACTTCTGTCACTTCTTAAGGACACCCACCCACCTATATATTATATAAAATTTATAAAGAAGTTAATTTTAAAGTGTTCTATGCATGTTAATGTCATACAAGAAACATGTATTAATCTATAAATAAATTATACACCTTATAATGACAATAAATATATATATATATAAATACTGTATAACAAATGTTATAAATAACACATCCATGGCCACGTTGAGAAGGAGAATCACTGGTGGCACTGGTGCTTGGTTGGGGCTCGTCAGTGCTTCCAGAGCCTTTGCTTTAGTATGTATAATGTTAGCGTCCAAACTCACAGGTGTTTAACTCTCTTTCTCTCTCTCCTCATACACTGCATGTGTTGGTGAGGGGCGTGGCTGTTACCCGCATGCAAAATCCAGAGAGCGCACCTGAATTCACTCAACTATAAATAGCTCTGTGCTTGACCAGTTTCCAATCAGCTTGCTGGATTCACAGCCAATCAAAGAACACTCAAGTCAAGCAGGAGAACAGAGCATGTTGGATAGCGTAGTTGAATGTACATGTAGTGCTGTACTTCTCATGAATTTTGAATAATCTTTAATTTTTTAATTTCCTGATGGGAAATCCCGCGATATTGCGGGGATGCGAAGTAGGAAACGCGAAGCGGCGGGGGATTGTTTTTTTTATCTGTCCCAACTTTACAATTTTTTTTCTGATTTTTTTTAAAAGAAAAGCTGGACTAAATCTGAAATGGGTATTTCAGAAAACGCACAACACCTGTATTGGAACGAGGACCTCAGACAGCTGTTGGTACATTCGCAATATGATGGATGGATGGTTAGACCTGTATGACGGACTGTTAATATTTTTTTTATTGTTCTTTAAACACATTATTACATAAGCACACACGCAGTAACAGTATTCACTGTACTTGTTAATGTACACACCATTATACCTTTTTTTTTATAGGCTAGTGTTGAATCATTTTGAAAACACATTCAAGATTTGTTGGCCCCAAGTTAGAGAGTATTTTGCGAAGTGTTAAATGTAAAAGAAATAAAGCAGTGAATTTAGCTGTATAACTATAAAAAAAACCTTTGTGACAGACAGTTGAAAATGAGAAATCACTGTTTACTGTTCCTTCTTGGTTTTTCTTTTAACAATGTTAAAGCGTTGTCATGGCTAAAATCATTTTGGAAGATTGAAATTCTCATCCAGACACTACATGTCCCATCGAACTATGGAGAAAGCTGAGATGATGCAATGTGTTTCAATTTCATAGACACAGCTGGAAAGCATAGTCTGACAAAACTTATTAGATAACTTTTTGTTAGTTAGCCTTCTCTTTTATTCATATTTTTACATGTTCTTCTTCTTTCCACTTTTTCAGAGGTTGTCACAGCAAATCATCTGATTCACATGTTTGATTTGGCAAAGGGTTTTTTTTTTTTTTTTACTTCAGATGCCCTTCCTGACACAACCCTTTAGCAAGGGTCAGAAACACACTGACGGCTGTGCAGCTACTCTTTACGAAAGTCAGCAATGCTTCTTTAACCTGAACCTCTCACCATAGACAGTGAGAGACATAGCGGCCTTTGATTACCCAGTTAGCTCCACTGGGGGGACAGTGACAACCCTTGTGAAGAGTGGGACTCGAACCCCCGACCTTAGGATCAGTGATCCAGCATCCTTTACCACCAGGCCACCACTGCACCAATATTTTTAAATGTTAATTGTTATTTTTATGTCACTGCTGGCAGCAACTTGTAATGCTTCCTGTGTCAAAAAAAATAATAAATTGGTATATTCTGAAGATTATTTTAATATTCCTTTATATCATATGGTTTTGTTTGGCGTCTTTTTGCTGATGTGTTTCAAGAAAATTAACATCTTTCCCTAGTCTAATAACAGCCAATTCTCACTCAATTTTTACAGAGATATGATAAAAGCTATCTTAGTTTAGTATTTTACTTTTTATTTTTTATTTTTTTTTTTAGAGTGAAGAATGGCATTCACTGCCAATGAAAAGGCATTCTGTGGCTTAACACCAGGTGTTTTTTTTCTCTATGGTGTAATGTGAAAGGACTGGTCTATATCCTCCCTCTTCCTGCAAGCCTCGAGGAACTCATGTAGAGAATCATTGCATTGCTGGAAATGTGTCACGTCACAGGCGGTGTACATACTGCACTTTTGTAAAGTTTTGTGAAACAGGATATAAAATTTCTACCTGTTTGCATAATTTTAATAAATAAATATTTCAACATGAAATTTATTTAATTTCATTTGTCTAGATTAGATTCAACATTTGTCTGGGACATGATGTTACTCACATATTCACATTTCAAATGATGTGCGTGGTGAGCCTCGAAACTCTCTCAGCCAACACTGCTCGAAGGCGGGGTGCACGCTGCATAGCTCACCTGACCATCGCAGGGCAACACATACATGAGTCACACTCACATTCACATTTTTGGTCACTTTGGAACAGCTAATTAGCCTAATGTGCATGTCTTTATACTACTAGAATATGAGAAATCAGGGTACCCGGAGGAAACCCATGTATGCAGGAGGAGAACCTGCACATTGTACACAAAAAAACACCCAAGCCTGGGATTCAAACCCTGAACCTTCTTTGCTGTGAGGCACATGTGCTAACTCCTACACAAATATGGCACCCAGAGTATCTCATCCAAACCTCAATGTCTTTGTACTTTGCTGCAGCTCCATCTTGTGGTCCATCTGTTGTTACACATAAATGAAGAAGCATTAGTGGACTACAGGCTGATTCCTAGACGTGTGTACTCTAAGCACAGTGTACCCCATAAGCACCTTGTGGACACCTTATCTCGTATGATCTTGGAATGTAGGCAGTGTCGGGCCTGGGCAGTAGTTTGATGGTAGACCAAGTGGTGGGGAAGGTTAGAAAAGGACCTGACATACCTACTGTGTAAAAAAAAATCTTTCCAAGAAGCAACAGTCCACAGTGTGTGTAGTGAATACTTGGACATGTTCAATTATTTTGTTGTTTTGAAATCTCTTAATTAATCTATTAAAAGGCCCCCAGTGCAGCTAACTGGGTTATCAAAGGCCGGCCATGTCTCTCACTGTCTATGGTGTGAGGCATGTAAAAGAACCATTGCTGACTTTGGTAAAGAGTAGCTGCAAAGTCGTCAGTGTATTTTTGCCCTATGATGGCCTGGCGAGCTAAAATCTAAGTTACGCTCACTGTCTATGGTATGAGACATGTAAAAGAACCATTGCTGACTTTCGACAATAGTAGCTGCAAAGTCGTCAGTGTGTTTTTGCCCTATGATGGCCTGGCGAGCTAAAATCTAAGTTCCTTTCAGCGAATTGGCACTTCCACCTGTCTCTCAGACACACAGCAAATTATTTTGCACCCACTTGTTTCGTGGCCCTTTTCAAATTCCCATCTGCTGTGACAACGTCACTTTTTATTCGCCCATTCCCAAAGTCGTCTGGGATGGGCGCCAGCCTCCTCGCGACCATAAATAAGATTAAGCGGTTACAGAAAATGAACTGAATCTATTAAAAGGTAAGAATAATTTATACTTGTATAGATTAGCAAGTTATGTATCCTTTGTTTCTGTATTGAGTGCTCTCATCACCGACCTGTATAGTTCTTTTTCCTCACTAAAAAAGATTATTAAGTACAGATGCTTGCACTTCAGAAATGAATTCATTCCATAAAGCAGATATAGAGGCATCTTGTTCAGGCTATTTAGTTGTTCTATAAGGAAGGAATTATATTTTCCTGCTTATAGAAATATAAAGGTATGGTAAGGTAAAGTCCGTTGGGCTTTTTCTAACGTTCTAGCCTAGTGGCTAATCAGACTGGTGCTTATCCCAGGTTTCTGTAGCGTGAAGTGACTAGGAGTACAACTCCTCCTGGATGGGACGCTAGTCCATCTCAGGTTACCTTTCCAGTATATTTTTACTGGTATCCATTTGTACTGCTGGGTGAACAGAGGCACACTTGTGGTTGAGACCGTGCCCAGGGGTCTTAGCACAGTGGGGGTCTAACTGGGATTTGAACACACAACCTCCCGATCATGAGTGCAGTACCCTAACCACTACACCATCGGCCCCACCTTATAGAAATACATATACCTTAATTATATTAATTCAGAATTGTTTATAATTAACAATGCCTCATCAACAGCCTATATTCATATACAGTATATTCGTCCTCCAGGAATAAAATAATGGAATATACTTAATCAGGTTTGGTCAGATCTACTGTAAGAATAGTGTAACATCATTAAAAGTCTAATCATTTGGCTCCAAAACCACATGAACAAACAGTAATTAAAGTGACATCATTACCAAGACATTATTCAAATAATTAACTTCCACAGGAGTATTTGAAGGCTAATGGCAGTCTTAGTTGGAAGGTTCTTGTGACCTTTGCTCCACAGTCAACAGTATGCATGAGGCCACCTGTAAAATGCAAACCTGCTCTTGTTCAGTCCAAGGTACAGATTAGTTCACTATTGCATGACTGCATGATTCAAATGTTTGTATAAAGTTTAAAAAAATGATTGAAAAAATAGACATATTAAACACAAGCGTACCTTTATTAAACTGAACCTTTCATCTCCACAGGGTTGATATCTTTGTCTTTTGCACCTTTAAGATGTAGTTTAACCTGGAGATATGGATATAGTACATTACTGTATCTATAGTTCATACACATTCTGTGGGAAATGGTACATAACATGTAGCACACTGGGTAGCACACAATCACAAGGGAAAATGCAGATTTATTTTATGTATTGCAAACCAATATGAATAATACAGTGGAAAAGATTATCAGAAGAAAATCTTGTAATCTTAGTCTTACCTGCTAGGCTGACATGCTTGAGGCACAGTATTTCATTTGATTACTGATATCATCACCATCATCATCACCATCATCATCATCATCATCATCATCGTCATCATCGTCATCATCGTCATCATCATCATCATCAACTCGTGATCATAGGTAAGGGCTGGAACATAGATCGACTGGTAAATTGAAACTTTGTTTTGTGGCTCAGGTCCATGTTCACCATGACGGACTGATCCAGGCTCCGCTATACAGAAGAGGATGCAGCAACCCATCTGTCGATCTCTCACTCCATTATTCCCTCCCTCATGAAGGAGACCCTTAGATACTTGAACTTCTCTACTTGAATCAAAACCTCATTCCAGACCTTTTATTGCTGAGAACCATGGCCTTGAGTTGGAGGCACTGATTCTCATCCCGGCTGCTTCACACTTGGCTGCGAATCGCTCCAAGAAGAGCTGGAGGTCCCAAATTGATGAAGCCAAAAGGATAACATCATCCACAAAAAGCAGAGACGAGATCCGATGGCCAACAAACCTTTCAACGTCTCGGCTGCACCTAGAAATTCTGTCCATTAAAATTATGAACAGAATGGGTGACAAAGGACAGCCTTGGTGGTCTCCAACCCTCACCTCAACTTGTTGTTACCAATGCACACCAAGCTCTTGCTCTGGTTATACAGAGACCAAATGGCCCGTAGCAACTGGTCCAGTACACCGTACTCCAGGAGCACGCCCCACAAGCTAGCCCAAGGGACACGGTTGAAAGCCTTCTCTAAATCCACCAAGCATATGTGGAGAGATTGGGCAGACTCCCATGCCCCCTCCAGGACCCTGTAGAGCATGTAGAGTTGGTCAAGAGTGCTGCAGATAGGACGAAAACCATATTGTTCCTTCTGAACACATTGTTCCAAGGTTCAACCATCAGTCGGATCCTCCTCTCCAGTACCCCTGCATAAACTTTCCCGGGTAGGCTGAGGAGTGTAATTCCACAATAATTGGAACACACCCTCCAGTCTCCATTTTTTTTTAAAATGTTTACTAATCCAGAGATACAGCCCCCAATGGCCACACGATGTTGCAGAGAAGTGTCACCCAAGAGAGTCCTACAACATCCAGAGCCCTGAGATATTCAGGGCAGCTCTCATCCACTCCCGGAGACCGATCACCGAGGAGCTTTTTGACGACCTCAGCGACCTCAGCTCCAGTGATGGGTGGACCCCCATCCAAAGCCCAAGGGGTCTTTCTCCTCCATGGAGGACATGTTGGTGGGATTGAGGAGGTCCTCAAAGTATTCCTTCCACCTCCTGACAAAATCTCAATTCAAGGTGAGCAGCTCACCACTTCCACTGTAAACAGTATTTGTGAAGATGTTGGATGGCGGTCCAGAACCTTTTTGAGGCCAACCGATAATAATTTTCCAGGCCCTCACTGAAGTTCTCCCACGCCTGAGGTTTTGCATCAGCGACAGCCCGAGCTGCAGCACGTTTGGCTTGCCAGTACCTGTCTGCTGCCTCTGGAGTCCACCAAGCGAATAAGACCCAATAGGCCTCCTTTTTCAGCTGGATGGCCTCCTTCACTGTAGGTGTCCACCACCGGGTTTGGTGGTTACTGCCATGATAGGTACTGATAACCTTCCAGCCACACCTGTGGGCTGCCAACTCAATAAATAATGGAGGCATGAAACATAGCCCATTCGGATTCCTTGTTACAAGCCTCTTTCAGGACATGGTTGTAGTGACATGATCATCAAACTGCGGCCTGGGGTGTCCTGGTGCCAAGTGCACTTATGAATACCCTTTTGTTCAAACATGCTGTTCATGATGGACAAACCATGACAAGCACAGAAGTCCAACAACAAAACACCATTCGGGTTCAGACTGGAGAGGCCATACTTACCGATCACACCCTTCCAGGTCACACTATCATTGCCCACATGGGCATTGAAGTCTCCCAGGACAAGTGAGTCTTCCGAGGGAGCGTTCTCCAACACACCCCTAAAGTCTCCAAGAAGGGTGGGTACTCTTAACTATCATGTAGCGCATAAGCACAAACAACAGTCAGGACCCATTCACCCAACTGAAGGCGGAGGGAAGCTAGCCTTTCAACAATCGGGGAGAACACCAATATGGGGCACCGAGACGAGGGCAACAAGGATGGCCACACTGGCTTGTTGTCTCTCCCCATGAGCAACTCCAGAATGGATAAGGTCTATCCCCTCCTGAGATGGGTGGTTCCAGAGCCCAAGTTATGCAATGAGATGAGTCTGACTAAATCTAGTCAGTATCTCTCAACCTCACTCACCAGATCAGACTCCTTCCCTGTCAGAGAGGTGACATTCCCAAGAGTCAGAGTCAGAAGCCTTTGGCTGCCACCCAACTCACAATGCACCCGACCCCTATAGCCCCTCCCAGAGGTAGTGGGTCCATGGGAGGGCAGCTCCATTTCTACTTTTGGAGCTGGGCCCAACCAGGGTTAATGGGCAGAAACCTGACCACCAGGCGCTCCCCTTCAATCTCCTCCCCCAGGCCTGGCTCCAGGATGGGGGGACCCCAGTGACCATCGTCCGGGCAAGGGAAACTGTGTCCTTTTAAGTTTGTCCATAGGGGTCTTTGAACCACACTTTTTCTGGACCTTCACCTAGGACCTGTTTGCCTTGGGTGACCCTACCAGGGGCATAATGCCCCCGACAACATAGCTCCACCACGATAAGGTGGCGATTCAAGGAGGAGTTATTGCTGATCTATCAGTTTTAAATAATATACAATTAACTAAGTTCTCTGTGTGTGTGTGTGTGTGTGTGTGTGTGTGTGTGTGTGTGTGTGTGTGTGTGTGTGTGTGTGTGAGTGAGTGAGAGAGAGAGAGAGAGAGAGAGAGAGAGAGAGAGAGAGAGAGAGAGAGAGAGAGAGAGAGAGAGTACAACTGTTGCTGTGCTCATTGGACATAACACTTAATGGATTACCAAATTCTTAGATTATTTTACCCATGAAATTATCTACATCAAACTTTAATCTGCAGGTACACACATGCTTTTGGATTAGCACACACACACACACACACACACACACACACACACACACACACACACACACACACACCATAAAAACCACTGAGTCTTATAATGGGGTATGATCATCACTATCCTCTTGTAATAGGACCTGTTTGGGTAGAAAAAACACTACTTCTTCTTTTTCTTTCGGCTATTCCCTTCAGGGGTCGCCACAGCGAATCATCTGCCTCCATCTCACCCTATCTTCTGCGTCTTCTTCTCTTACACCAACTACCTTCATGTCCTCCTTTACCACATCCATAAATCTTCTCTTTGGTCTTCCTCTAGGCCTTCTGACTGGTAGTTCCAACCTTAGCATCCTACTACCAATATACTCACTATCCCTCCTCTGTATATGTCCAAACCATCTCAATCTAGCCTCTCTGACTTTTTTTCCAAAACCTCTTACATGTGCTGTCCCTCTGATGTACTCATTCTTAATCCTGCCCATCCTTGTTACTAGTTTATATAAAAATATATACATTTATCATGCCAAAAGCCTTAAAAGGAAAAGTTTGAAAAAGAAAAAGAGTTTAATACTGGCATTAGTGGTAGAGGGATACAGTAAGCTGCAAGATGCTTCATCATTCCATCATCAAAATTACAAAGATGGCAGTTCATAGAAACAAGGTCAAGGAGACAGTGGGACAACAAAGTTACAGAAGAAGTGACTCTCTGAAAAGCAGGATGACCTCAAGTGACCTATAAAAAGAGTGGAAAATGGCAGCTGGGGCAAATACACTGTAAGCACAGCTTGGTAAGGTTGGGGTCATGCAAAGCTGGGATGAAAAAAAAAATTAGTAATGAGAAATAATGAAGAGCCAGACTCAAGTTTGCTATAGAGTAGACCCTAAGAACCTGACTTACTTGCATAGGCCAGCGTGTTTCTGCCCTGCCCTGCCCTGCCAGGCCATGGCAGGGCAGAAGCACGCTTGCATAGGCCAGGCCCTGCCATGGCCTGGCAAGCTGTCCATGGTGTACTCTGCCCTTGCCGGAATCGGCCATCTCGCAGCCCTAATTAGGATTAAGCAGTTCAGAAAATGAATGAATGAGTGTTCATGTTGTTCAAACACATAAATAGTAAAACCTGAGAACTGTTGTATTGTTGGATGTTTTTACACCTGAGCCTAAGCTCATCAGGCCGGTGCTTATTCCCGGTTTCTCTAGCATGAAGCTACCAGGAGTTCAACTCCTCCGGGATGGGACGCAGGTTACCTTCCCAGTACTGTATATTTTTTCTGGTACCCATTTATACTGCTGGGTGAACAGAGGCATACTTATGGTTGAGAGCTTGCCCAGGGCTCTTAGTACAGTGTGTGTGTGTGTGTGTGTGTGGTGGTGGTGGTGGTGGGGGGGGGGGGGGTCCCATAAATGGGATTCGAACACACAACCTCCTGATCATGAGCACAGCACCCTAACCACTACACTATCTCCTTCCCCCCCAAACAACAGATCAGGGCTACTCTTTGCTATGGAGATTGCGTGATGTTTACAAAACGTGCTTCCGCATGCTTTCCTGCAGTTGACTGTTTGGTTTGGATGTGTAGCAGGATGGAGGTCACTGGGATAAAGATCATGGGCTCTGGACTTAGCTCTCTCAGTCTGCCAGTGATGCGTTCAGGGCCAGGATTTGGATTTTTTATGTGGCCGTCCAGCACGTATCCTGTCCCCATCAATTTTTCACTCTATTACTCAAGATTCTGGTCATCACACCAGAACAGAAGCCTCACTTTCTTACTGCATATTGTGTGCAGCGACAGTGCATCTCTCTCTCTCTCTCTCACACACACACACACACACACACACACACACACACACACACACTTTCCCTCTCCCTTTAGCTCTACCCCGTGTGCGCGCGCTCGCGCGTAAATGTCCTCGTGTGCATGTGCGTCCCTGCGCGCGCGCGCGTTATAGAGTCCTGTCTCGTTCATTGGTGCGCTCATTGGACGTGTCATAACTTTTGGTGGATTACCCCAGTTTTATTCTGCCTCTCCAACACACTGGCAACCACATTCATCCGCAGTTCACTGTCACCTCTCTGCAACAGCGCCACCACTTTTTGCGCAAATCTTTTTTTTTTTTTTTTTTTTAAGCCCCATCCTTGTAAATACTAAAACACGTCAAGTCAAAAATCTTTGTGGGAAAAATGTGCTCAACTTCAGCACCGATCACCTTTTTATCCCCGACTGTCTGGGCACATGTGTGTGGTGACGGCTGGCGAGGTATTGTTCTCACCTCGCTCGTGCTGCTGAGCGCGCTCGTGCCTGACGGCCTCGGAGCGGTGACTGGCTGCGCGTCATGTGGCGCTCAGCAGATGGACAAGGGCTCAGAGGAGCAGTTCCTCATCGAACTGGCCAAAAAGCAGATCCTGAGTAAACTTCACCTGCAGGACAGACCCAACATCACCCAGACGCTGCCGCGCGCCACGCTCGCCACGGCTCTGCGCAAACTGCACGCGGGACGCGTCAAAGCCGACGGTACAGTGGAGCTGGAGAAAAGCCTGGCGCGCGCGCACAACACAGACCAGGCATATGAGATCGTCAGCTTTGCAAACATGGGTAAGGAGCACAGTTTTCGAAACTGTTATGATATTTATAGTCAGTAATAATATATAAAGCAAGACAGTACTATGTGGTGTGTGAGTGTGCGCGCATGCAGCTGTGCACTGCTGGTTTAAAGGCTGTGCAAGAATTCTTTTTTTAATCCTTAATTATAAAAGTCAAAAAGTAACTATCATTCATTCATTCATTCATTTTCTGAACCGGTGTGAATTAAGGTCGCAGGGAGGCTGGCGCCCATCTCAGCCGACTCGGGGCGATGGCTGAGTATAGCTAGCCTGGACAGCTCGCCAGGCCATTGCAGCCACCTGTTACAAGAGTTCTAAATACAGGGATCCAATTCATGCTGCTTCAGTGCATCATGGTTTTAAAAAAATATTCATCGAATTAAAAAATAAGAAAATTAAGCAACAATAGGAGGGGAAAGTTAAGAAAAATACCACAAAACAAGGCCAATCATGCAAAAAAAAAAAAAAAAAAAAAAAAAAAACCAACCCAAAACCTCCCATCAAAACTAGCTACATTTTTGTGAGGTATCTGAGTGGGTGTGGCCTTGTCTTTATATTTTATTTACATCTTATGCATTATTTTTGAATGTGTAATTGTTATAAGCATTTATAGCATAGAATATGTATTTATTGATATTATATACACCTATACATGTACGTATACATCAGTCGCGGATGGGAGTGATCCTACTTCGCAGAATTCGGTGGTCACGATGATCTCGGTCCCCATTAACCGTGAAAAGTGAAGGATCCCTGTAGTTCCCCAAAACAAAGTAGGTTATATTTAGCAAACTACACTCTCTAAAGTAGTCAGTCGATTGTAGCTTCTGATTACATCCTTCTGAGGTTATTAGGACGTTATTATCCTTCGCCTGAGCTATACATTGTTTACGTTATTATACTATGAGTCCTTTGAGAAATAAAGGATGGATAAAAAAAAAAAATCTGGTCTCTCCTCATATCGTTTTGAAACCCAAAATGCAGCACATGTTTATTGTTTTGTTTTATTTTGTGTTGTTGTTGAGGATGAGAAATGACGGGGAAATGGTGGCCTGGTGGTAAAGGTGTTGAATTACTGATTCCAAGCTTGGGGAGATCAAGCCCCACCATCACCGGGCTGTCACTGCTGCCCCCCCCCGCCCCTCCCCCGTGCAGCTAACTGGGTTATCAAAGGCTGGCTATGTCTCTCATTGTCTATGGTGTGAGGTTCATGTAAAAGAACCATTTTGGTCAAGAGTAGCTGCATAGCCTTCAGTGTGTTTGGCCTGGAGAGCAGTCCAAGGTGTACTCTGCTCTACCCTTGCCCAGAGTCAGCGGAAATGGGTGCCAACACCCCACCCCCCTCCCAACCCTAAATAGGATTAAGCTGTTCAGAAAAGGAATGAAAGGATGAGAAATGAGGTGACTTTCAAAGCCCAAAAGCTTTTAAAGCTAAATGTAGGTGACAGTCGTCTAAGCTGTACAATACAACCATGTTTTGCATGTACATGTAGCTTTAGCATGGATTAAACCCTGAACAACAGTCTATAGAACAGCAGCCTTGCAGTTACAAAAATCTGTAGAAAACATTACTATTTTAAAATGAACTGATCCAATCCCACAATCACACTCAAAGCATTCGAACCGAATTACCCTATGTTTGGCTTTTACCTTGTCTGACGTATTTTCCAAGGTTTTGAGCATATATATATATATATATATATATATATATATATATCTACCAAAAAGTATTGAGCACTCTCCTACGGAAGGATCTACTCAGAAAATCATATATATATATATATATATATATATATATATATATATATATATATATATATATATATAGAGAGAGAGAGAGAGAGAGAGAGAGAGAGAGAGAGAGAGAGAGAGCTGCACTCATGATCAGGAGGTTCTGTGTTTGAATCTCAGTTAGACCCCCACTGTACTTAGAGCCCTGGGCAAGGTCTTAACCACAAGTGTGTCCATCCAAGGGCATAGGCTGGTCTGACCGTGGGGGGGTTCACATCTCGGTTAACCGGAGCCTAAGCCTTAAAGGGGAAATGAAACCCCAACTAAATACGTTGGCGGTAGCTTAAGTATAGTTTATTGAAGTGATTGTGGCTTAAATTTTATGGAATCTCACGCCAACAACACGCAGTTTTTCAGCAGAAGACGATTCATCTATTACTCTCAGAAGACAAATCAAATATTATAGTCAACCAAAAACATTCTCAAATATATTTCAAACTACATCTGCAAGTACATGTGCTAAACACATTTACAAATTGAGCTAAAGTTATTTATCTATTCTAAGACACAAACAAATATTAATACATATTTACAGCACAAAGACATACTATTAATTTTATAAAAGTCCTGAGCATTAGGCTGCAGATCCAGGCTGGATGGCTTATGATTATTTTAGCCATTCATTCTCTTTGCGTCAATGTTTGTGTTCTAACACATGTGCAGGAACCGGAAGCGGTACAAACAAACTGTGCTTTATTCTCACACTCGCACTTTGTTTGGATTGACAGTGTTCAGCTATTATTGCTTACTGATAATATTATGTTTGTTGATTGGTCAGCTCGGGCTTGTACATGCGCAGTGCCTGTTACACATTAACTTCTGGTTTACTTCCTGACTCTCATCATGCGGAATTTATCTCCGACTTTCTCTTCAATAACAGTTATTAAGTTTATTTATAAGATTGTGAATACATATAATTTCTTGTCCAGCGGAACTCAACTCCTGCTGTGGGGGAGAGGGGTGCACATGCACCCTGTGCACCCCCCCCAGCCTACGGCCTTGGTGTTTCTGTTCATCCAGCAGTATAAATGGGTACCAGTAGAAATATACTGGGAAGGTAACCTGCGATGGACCAGCATCCCATCCAGGAGGAGTTGAGCTCCTAGTCGCTTCACACTATGGAAACCGGGGATAAGCACTGGATCGATGAGCTACTATTGCTCGGGTGTAAAAAGCCCAAAGGACTATATATATATAAATATATATATATATATATATATATATATATATATATATATATATATATATATCTTCTTTTCCTTTTGGCTTTTTCCCTTTCTTGGGAGTCACCACAGCGAATCATCTGATTTGCACATTTGATTTGGCATAGGTTTTTACATCGGATGCCCTTCCTGTCACAACCCTTTAACAAGGGACAGAAACACGTTGACAGCTTTGCAGCTACTCTTTATGAAAGTCAGCAATGGTTCTTTTACATGCCTGTCACCATAGACAGTGAGAGACAGTGAGTGAGATAACCCAATTAGCTGCACTGGGGGGACAGTGACAACTCTGTGGGGACTTGAACCCCCAACCTTAGGATAAGCGATCCTGCGCCCTATCCACTAGACCACCACTGTCCCTGACTATATATATATATATATATATATATATATATATATATACTTGTGTTTATATATATATACTTGTGTGTGTGTGTGTGTGTGTGTGTGTATATATATATATATATATATATATATATATATATATATATACATATATATATATATATATATATATATATATATATATATATATATATATTTTTTTTTTTTTTTTTGAAAAGAAAAGAAAATAGATAAGGTGAGAGCAGTGGTGGTCTCATGGTATAGGGCGCTGGATCGCTGATCCTATGATCCTCAGGTTGGGGGTTTGAGTCCCACTCTCCACAAGGTTGTCACTATCCCCCCAGTGCAGCTAATTGGGTTATCAAAAACTCGCCATGTCTCTTACTGTCCATGGTGAGACGTTCGGGTTAGGGCTAGGGTTAAGGTTGGGTTAGGGTTGAGGTTAGGGCTAGGGTTCGGGCTAGGATTCGGGTTGAGTTAGGGTTGGGTTAGGGTTAGGGTATGTAAAAGAACCATTGCTGACTTCAACAAGAGTAGCTGCAAAGACATCAGCATGTGGCCTGGCGAGCCGTTCAGGCTGTACTCTGCCCTCACCTGGAGTCGGCTGGGATGGGCACCAGCCTCCCCGTGACCTTAATTAGAATTAAGCGGTTACAGAAAATGAACTGAAATAGATAAGGTGCCAATTACCAGGTGCAGGCATGAATGAGAAACCTGAAATATTTTTGTCCTGCCTTAGGAAACTGTACTTGAGTAAAGTATTATTAATTATATTTGCATAGACAGGAACTTCTAAAACTTTCCAGTAGGTCTAATGCTGGGATCTAATTTCATAATTAGAAGTTTAACTTCATCTTAAGTTAGGACAGAGCATGTGTGTGTGTGTGTGTGTGTGTGTGTGTGTGTGTGTGTGTGTGTGTGTGTGTGTGGGTGTGTGTGTGTTCTCGTGATTTCCTTCAGTTTATTTTTTCTTATTAGGGAGCAAAAGCCTACATAAACAAATGTATATTTCTTACTTCTCTTCAACCCTTTATATGCTTTATCCATTTGGGGCAAATATTATAAAGATCCGCCTATTTCTTGTCCTCCTACTCCTGCATCCATTTCTCAAACATTTTCTTTTTTCATATTTATTTCCAGATGATGTGGATTCCAGCAGTACCAGCTCAATCTTGTCCTTCCAGTTTCTGCAGGAACAAGGTCGAAGCATCCAGGTGCTGCAGTCCTCCCTATGGGTGTATGTGCACCAAGCCAACATTCCCCACCCAGCTAGCCATGTCTCTGCCCAGGTCTACTTGTTAGAGACAAGTACTGGCAACCGGACCCTCCTGCTCCAGCGCAGCATTGAGGTAACACATGGTGGGTGGCAGACCTTTCCAATCACCCGCACACTGCAGACCTTCTTGGATGGTGAGCAGGAGCACTTGCAGCTGGAAGTGCACTGCGAAATGGCTGGCCAAAACCTGTGCAGCCAGACTGGTGCTGATGCATCCCAGAGGTCCTACCTGGTGGCAGAGGTGCAGCTCCATGCTGGTGACTCCAAGCATACAGTGAGCAAGCGCTCTCTGAGCTGCGGTGATGACATCAGCGTCTGCTGCAAGAAGGACTTCTACATCAAATTCCAGGACATCCAATGGCAGGACTGGATCATCGCACCTGAGGGCTACCACATGAACTACTGTGTAGGACAGTGCCCACAGCACCTGGCTGGCTCACCAGGCATCGCTTCCTCATTCCATGCCACAGTGTTTAGCCAGCTGAAAGCCAATGGCATTCATACTGCTGTCTCATCCTGCTGTGTTCCCATCCAGAGGCGTCCACTTTCCATGGTTTATTTTAACTCTCAGCACAGCATTGTAAAGACTGATGTGCCTGACATGATAGTAGAGTCCTGTGGGTGCACATAAACAAATAAGGAGTGTTTGAGTCAAGTTGAGTAAAAAAAAAAAAAGCACTTTTACCTTGAAGATTTCTGAAATCTTGTTTGAGATTTTAAATACATATTCAAATACACAGGGAAACATTATATGCAGGAATAGTATAAAGCAATCTAGCCGAACATGGTTTATAACAAAGCTGCTTTCGTAAATCATCCTATTTATTATTCCATTCCAAGAAAGATATTAATGGCATAAATATATTAATGCTATATTACTGAGATGACACCTCTTTAGTAATTAAAGAGAGGCTCCAAGTCTTTTCACTGTACTGTTTGATCAGTTTTTCTGAGGTCACTGGCCTGACCTCTGCCTGGTTACCCAATGATATGGGTAAACATTTAATTATTGCCACATGATGAAATGAAGGTCTAACAAGATATGATGATAAATGTGGTACACGGAGGTCTGCTTGCTGTTGGCTTGTAAAGCTTATATATATATATATATATATATATATATATATATATATATATATATATATATATATATATATATATATATATATATATATATATTCGATTCTGTCTAAATCTGAATATCCAGTCAACACATGACATGTTTTACTAAAGTTCTCAAAGTTTTTAGGTACTGTTTTGGTTATGTTAAGAATTAGCATAAGGTGTGTTTGCGTGTGTGCGTGTGCGAGTGCGTGTGTGCGTGTGAGTGTGTGTGTGCTTGAATTTTTTTTCCCAAGTATATTAACTTAAGACCTGTTCTTTAGATATGTTCCTTTATTTAGATACTGTTTAGATTTTGTATATTTTTTGCAAACCTATTGAATTTTATGCTGAAATCCAATGAAGGCATCTTTCATCAAACCATGAAAGGCAAAGCAATTACTTTCCACTGATTTATAAAGCACTTCCTGTCCCAAAACATATTAGCATGGGGATGTTTGAGGGTTATGGCATTATCATTATTTGCTTCATATTCCATGTTTACACATCTTTTGATTTCATCACTAGGGACACAGAAAAAGAACAAAGTCTTGCTAATGACAGGCTTATGCAACTTCTGCCTTTATAACGTTCATGTTTGAACTGAACACATGTAGGATTTCCAGGAAAGCTTTTAATATTTGAGGCTGCACTTTATTGGACATAAACTGAATAATTTAAATGCTGTATTTTATTCTTTTTCAAAGCTTCACACGTGTACATATTATTATTTTAGTTTTCCACTTCTATTACTACATGGGCAGTGGTGGTCTAGTGGCATAGGGCACTGGATCGCTGATCCTAAGATTGGCGGTTCGAGTCCCACTCTCCACAAAGATTGTCACCGTCCCCCCAGTGCAGCTAACTGGGTTATCAAAGGCCGGCCATGTCTCTCACTGCCTATGGTGTGAGGCATGTAAAAGAACCATTGCTGACTTTCGACAAGAGTAGGCTGCAAAGCCATCGGTATGTTTCCGCCCTGCGATGGCCTGGCGAGCCGTCCAGGGTGTACTCTGTCCTCGCCCGGAGTTGGCTGGGATGGGCATCAGCCTCCCCGTGACCCTAATTAGGATTAAGCGGGTACAGAAAATGAACTGATGAATTTCTATTACTATTGGTAAATACTACGCAGTAACACATGTCTAAATGCCTATACGTACTGAAAGATAAGTTCTCAGAAAATCATTTTCTAACAATATGCTATTTTCTTAAAGTATTATATTTTGAAAATCTTTTAAGTGTAATTGTATTGCTCTTTTCTATTTCAAATAAATGCATATTTTACCTATTAAAACAAGAGGCTTATTATTATTTTATATGTATAACTGACACATGTCAGCTGACATAATGACACCATATATATTTTGCTTGAAAAATAATCACTGATAAAATAATAAAGTATAAAGTGTCATTTGAATTACAAAAACTATAAATACTACCACTATTTTTAGTGCATGAAAAAAATTAGTGAATTTTATTTATTATCCAGTTGGTAGCTGTATCTCCTCTATTATTGATTTTGGACACTTAAAATCAATAGTGTCTGAAAGGCAAAGAGTGTGTTTGTTTGGGCAAACACTTTGAATTAGTTTTTCTATAGACAGTCTATATTTGTCAAGTAAACATTCATTTTTTTGTAATGCCAAGCCCACTGTGAAATTTATTGAAATCTTTAACAGCACATAGCTCATATTGAAGCTTTACATTCACAGCATACTGAGCACTGTGTGTGTGGTTTCTAAAGACAAGGGGAAGTGGATGATGACAGCATTTTGTTTAAAGCAGATCAAATATACTTTATATGTCAGGTCTGCTATAATGGTCCAATTATGTTGGATGGTCGGTTCGAAAACTAAGGTTAATTTATCCTTCCTGTCACCAGCTGACACACTTGCCACAGTAAATGCAGTTGGTGGAAGCATCAACTGTCAATGTATTGCTGCAACATTTCCATAAATTTTCAAAAGGTTATTAACAACCTTCTGCTATTTAAGAGCCATGATCCATCATCCAGCCATCCATTATTTGTACCACTTATCTGTCGGGTACAGATTCATATGCATAGTGTAATATTCTGTCATTTGATGTGTAATCATCTTGTCTTGACTCACTGACAAATTTAGTTTCCTAAGGCGCTAAGCAAGCATGAGGGATGCATTACCAACTATCACCAACCCTTGGAATGTTGTAAGGTGTTATGGTTGTCACAGGCTCCTTTGGTATAGTTTTCAATTTTATATTCTGCTTCAATGTGCCCTAGATTCCCCACTTATTGTCTATAGGTCTCAGTTCCTTGTTAACTAGCTAGACACTTTTGGTTTGTCAGGTTTTTGCTCCAGTTTTGGTTTTGGTTGCCAGTTCCCTCACTAACTCCTCATCCTGCAGTTGTGTCACTTTTCCATTTCACTGCCTGTGACGGAATAAAGCAGGACACAAGAGTAAATCAGTGAAGTGTTTATTAAGGACAGTCAGTGAATTTATAAACTAAGAGGCAACAGTTAATACTAAAAATTTAGTATATCAAATCTGCACACAAAAAGGAAACAGGACAGGTGACAGGAAAGGTTGTGGACAAAACCCGAATCTAAGTAAATGTACAATGCAATAAGGAACCATATGAGTAAAGATTAAAAAAAAATCTTCATGTGAGCATTGAAATTTGTAAACCATACACTTAAAGTATGTCTTCCATCACAAAACTGCATACCCAGAGGTTGTGGAATGTGGCAGCATGAACTGGGACTGTCATGGTCAAGTACAGTACAAGTCAAGACTGTAGTGGTGAGGCAAGGAGGGAAGAGGCAAGGCAAGATGTATGGTTCTGTACAAAGATGGACAAAGTTAAGTTCTGCAAAGGTGGATAAAATTGGGGCAACAACCAGGAGAGCAACAACATCCTCACTATGGTCATAACATGTACCAATAATATCCCTGCCAGGGTCCGGAGGTAGAGTGACAAAATTCTTGCCAGGATCAGGTTGGCTGCAAACACCATATTATCAGCATCTAGCTTGGCTGCAGATACCTCAGCACAGACCTCAAGCGGAGGCCATCTCACCCCTTGTCCCTGCCATCAGTCAACAGACTCATATGACCGTCCAAACAATTCCTGGAAAGGCTTCATCCTGGACAGTAAGAAAACCTTTCTCAGAAGGCTAGGGACCTCTGCCATATTGTTTTGGCTTGGTTGCACTGAACCTAACACACATAAGTCCTAGAGATAACAAACTGACAGTTGGCCATCTGTTAGCACTATGCTCTCAGTGAGTGCCTGTCATCCAACGATTTTTTTAGTGTGTCCAGTACATCGACACTGGTTGGACCACAGAAAGCTCATTTTCTGTGTTGGTAAAGGAAACGCACTCTGATTAGCTGTTCAGGTTCGTGAATGATTGCATGAGAAGAGAGATGGTTGAAACAAAACTCACAAGGACAGAGGTACATATTTTACATATTTTTTTATGATTTCTCCATACAGTGGTACCTCACCTTACGAAAGACCCGACAAACGAAAAATGCAGGTTATGAAACGCATTTACCTAAAATTTCCGTATATGGAAACAAAACAAATTCACGTTACGAAACGCGCCATCTCAAAAATTCAAACAATGTGCGAGTTGCTCTCCCATTGGCTTTCTCCCAACATCCCACCCCGCTGGCCTCCCATTGGCTTGGAGGAAGCTACATCTCCATAATAACCATGACACAGCTCCCTCCCAACATCGATAATGGAGCTGCATCTACATAATGCCCATGATGCTTTTTGTGTGTCCATTGTTCGTCAAGGAGTTCTAACATGCGTAAAGGACAGAGTTACTGTTGTTTCGTGAGTTTTTCAAGTGTGCTCATTGCAACTTTATTTTTTGGCTCAGGCTTTTAACCTTGCATAAACATTTGTAAGATTATAACTCTGCTAAGAAGACATGGTCAACACACGCGTGTACACACACACACACTCACGCGTGCACACACACACACACACACACACACACACACACACACACAAACACACACACACACACACACACACACATGCACATGTGATTCCCGGTGAAAGTGATTCCCGGTGCGAGTGAAAACAAGAAGCGAGCTCGTGGCATTAGCTTGAGTGATATCGCAAAGGAATATGGCTAAACCTGGAGGAAATCCAGACGAGTGCAGGGAGAACACTGTAGCACCCAAGACCAGGACTTAAACCCAGGACCTTTTTGCTGTGACGTAATAATAATAACCATTCCACCACTGTGCCACCTATATTCTTTTAGTTTATATATGTATATATATATATATATATATATATATATATATATATATATATATATATATATATATATATATATATATATATATATATATATATATATATATATATATATATATATATATATATATATATATATATATACAGTGGTACCTCACCTTACGAAAGACCCAACAAACGAAAAAATCCAGGTTACGAAACGCATTTACCTAAAATTTCCCTCTCTGGATACGAAATAAATTCACGTTACGAAATGTGCCATCTCAAAAATTCAAACAATGTGCGAGTTGCTCTCCCATTGCCTATCTCCCAACATCCCGCCCCGTTGACCTCAAATTGGCTAGAAGGGAGCTGCATCTCTATAATACCCATGACACAGCTCCCTCCCATTTGCTATTATGGAACTGCATCTCTATAATACCCATGATGCTTTTCGTGTGCCTTCGACCCATTGTTCGTCAAGGAGTTCTAACATGCGTAAAGGACAGAGTTACTGTTGTTTCGTGAGTTTTTCAAGTGTGCTCATTGCAACTTTATCTTTTGGCTCAGGCTTTTAAACTTGCATAAACATTTGTAAGATTATAACTCTGCTAAGAAGACATGGTCAACACATGCGCGCACACACACACACACACACACACACACACACACACACACACACACACACACACGCACGCATGCATACGTGTGATTCCCGGTGAAAGTGATTCCCGGTGTGAGTGAAAAGAAGACACGGGCTCGAGGCATGCGGTTGAGTGATATCACAAAATAATATAGCCAAACCCGTCTACCATCGGTACGATATTGAAGCAGAAGGAGGCCTTGAAAGGTATACTTTTATAATATCTAAAGGGTTTAGGGGGTAGTATTTGGGGGGCTTGGAATGAATCAGGCCTTTTACATGTAAAATGTGGCTCAACTTACGAAAAAATCAGGTTACAAAACCACTTCTGGAAAAGATTAATTTCGTAAGGCGAGGTACCGCTGTATTTTCCAACTTGGTGTTCTCCTTTCTTCATCCACAAACAACAGATAAATTGATGATTGTGATGGTCAACTTCTCAGTCACTATATCCTTGCTTTAAAGTAGTTTGAGAAAACTGCCCGTAAAAACAAACAGCCACAAGAAAAAAAAAAGTGGTATGTGCAGCCAAGATGTTGGCGGCAGATCCTTTAAGTCCTAAGTCCTCTATGTGAAATGGGGAATTTGGTGTAGATCTGTTTGTCCAGCACATCCCACAGATGTTCAATCGGATTTAGACCTGTACAATTTGAAGGTCATGTCAGCACCTTGAACTCTGTGATTTTATTAGAACCATTACTCAACAATATATTCAGGGCAAACTATGGGGGGTCTGTTATCCTTTCTAGGACTAACTTTGCAAGTAAGTGTTCATTGGGTAGTATAGTGAACAAACATGTGAACAGTGGGTTATTTCACATTGCTGTTTCTGACACTCTGTGGCTGTTTACAGTTCAACAGAGTGACAGACTGGTGGAAGACATTCTTTCTGCGTTGGGTGGTCTTGGTGTGCAGTGCTTTGTAATGCTTTCCAGAGGGAAGAAGTATAAAACAATTTATGAGTGGATATGAGGGGTCTGCAGACCTTCCCTTTTTCTGACCCTGGACTGATATAAGTCCTGAATAGAGGAAAGGTAAATGATGACAATTCTCTCAAAGCCATCATAACTTAGCCTTAGACAGTCACTTAAATCGTTATACGTGCCATCATTTATGCTTCCTATACACAAGAACTGCTTTTCTGCCTCATACACTCTGTCCTCAACAGGTGCCATTATAACAATAGGAACCAAATAATCAGCTATTCACTTTACTTCTCAGAGTTTGTAATGTAAGGGCTGATTGCTGTATATAAGGGGTCGGGAACCTATGGCTCGCGAGCCAGATGCGGCTCTTTTGATGACTGTATCTGGCTCTCAGATAAATCAGGTGGTCTTTCTTAACAGAATAAAGAATACATAATTTCACTGCTATTTAAATAAAAATACAAAAAAGCCACCAAATAAAACAAAAACAGATTAATAAATCTGGTGCATTTAAATCTATACATCTACGTATTTTCAATGCCACGTCACTGTGGCACTCAGCGGAGAGCCAATAGTTTCTGTATGCCAATGTGTGGGTGGGTCCTATACCTTGAAACTCTAATTTTATTGGATTATAACAACAGCCACAGTAACAATAAACAATCGTGTTGTTTTTGAGTAAAGAGGTAAATTTCCCTCATTTTTGATCGGCTCATTTGCACAAAGCCAAACACAGCTGGCAAGCAAACATAAATGGACAGACATGGAAAAACTTCAACCCGCAGACCAGCTGATTGCCAAAACTTGGGACGCGCTTCCTGTCACAAAAACACTACAGCGTGTGAGTCCTGTCGTATTGACCATGTTTGGCACACGAACAGTCCTTTTCACCTGAAAAACATCAAGACCAACCTGCAGTCACGTTTAACTGATGGAAGCCTAAACGCCTGCATGAAGCTGAACCTCACCACGTATCAACCAGACTATAAATCCATCAGCAAAACCATGCAGCACCAGAAGTCGCATTAATAGTAAGAAGTACTTTTCTTATTAATAAATAACTTCATTATAACAATGTCGGTTAAAACAAATTCAGAGTCTTATTATACTCTCAAATTGTTCTTTTTCAATTTAGTTGTATGGGTTGCAAACATATTCACACCCATGACCAAAACTCAATTTCTTCGAACAGAACAAAGCAAAAGTGAGTTCCACAGGTTTATATGAAAGGAAATAGCACAGACACAACAATGTCTATCACTGTTTTTGTTCGTAATTACTCTTTACTATGAATAGAGTGCAAAAGTCTGTATTTCATTGTTGAAAAAGTATTCACACCTTTACACTGAAGATGTTATTTTGCGTCGAAAATGATTGCACACTATAAACCATTGAATCACAGTGTCACAGGACTGTATTCGGTCACTTGTGACTTGTATAGGCTTGATTTCTCCCTATAAATAGTGCTCAATATTCACCTGTCCACAATCATCCCATGATTGTCAGCAGACAACAGTCATGAAGTCCAAGGAGCTGTCAGAAGACCTGAGAAAGAAAGTTGTAGAGAAGCATAGAGATGGGCAAAGCTATGTAGCCATCGCAAGTTCACTCAATGTGCCAAAAAGTACTGTTGCAGCACTGGTCCAGAAGTGGAAGCGCCATGGTACCACTATGAATCTATGAAGAATAGGGCATCCCTCCACGATCATGACAAAAGGCAAGATGAAACTGCTTAGGGAAGCCAGAGCAAACCCTTCTATCACTCTTGAAAACCTGAAGAAGTCTCTCCAGGGTGCTGGAACTAACGTACACAAGTCCACAATATCCCGCGCTTTACAAAAGGAAGGTCTCTATGGGCGTGTCGCAAAGAAGAAGCCATATCTGAAGAAACAACATCTCAAGGCTCGTTTACAGTATGCTACCACACATCTGAAAGACACTCCTGCGATGTGGGAAAGTGTGATCTGGACAGATAAAACAAAAGTAGAACTTTTTGGCCTGAACACCAAGAGGTACGTTTGGCGCAAAACCAACACAGCAGATGATCCGTTTCATACCATCCCTACCGTGAAACATGAGGTGGGAGCATAATGCTATGGGGCTGTTTCTCTTCCTCTGGTCCTGGTGAACTTGTCCATGTGCAAGGGATTATGAATGGTGCAAAATATATTGACATCCTGGAGAAAAACCTCTTCAAGTCTGCAAAAAGCCTGAGACTTGGGAGGAAGTTCACCTTTCAGCAGGATAATGATCCAAAACATACGGCTTGAGTGACACAAGAATGACTCAGGAAGAAGAAAGTGAAGGTTCTAGGCTGGCCCAGCCAAAGCCCAGATCTCAACCCGGTAGAAAACCTGTGGAGGGATCTGAAGATTGCCGTCCAGAGCGTGTGAATACTTTTGCAACAATGAAATAAAGACTTTTGCAATCTATTCATAGTAAAGAGTGCTTACGAACAAAATCAGTGATGGATTATTGTGTCTGTGCTATTTCCTTTCATATAAACAGGTGAAACTCACTTTTGTTTTGTTCTGTTGTGAGAAATTCAGTTTTGGTCATGGGTGTGAATACTTTTGTAACACACTGTGTATATATATATATATATATATATATATATATATATATATATATATATATATATATGGTAGGCCTCCGTCAGTTCCGAAGGACTATGGCTGCGCTCTGGCTGGTATCCCGGCTGGTGATACTCCCCAGTGCGCAGAGCCCGGATAGGGAGTAATGAGGGACAGGCTGTTACCCAAGCAGCAAGTCCCCCGTCTCGGCGCCACCGGAAGGATCCAATGGAAAGGCAAGTGCCGATACGACTGGGTTCCAGTGCCGTTGCAGGAGAGAATCTACGGTCAATTTAGAACGGCCAATTAACCTACAGTGCACGTCTTTGGATTGCGGGAGGAAACCGGAGCACCCGGAGGAAACCGCACGGGGAGAACATGCAAACTCCACACAGAAACGCCCAGGCCGGGAATCGAACCCAGGCCTTCTTGCTGTGAGGCGGACGTGCTAACCACTACGGCACCGTGCCGCCATATATATATATATATATATATATATATATATATATATATATATATATATATATATATATATATATATATATATATATATATATATATACAGTAAAACCTCCGCTGACGAACGCTTAAGCTCACGAACTTTTCGCCTCAAGAACATTAACTTTGCGAGCATATAGTCTCTGCTGACGAACTAGTTTTCGGCGGACGAATCAAACCACGCGGTCGAACAGCGCCACGGTGGCGGCCACGAGAAGCTGACGCACGCTCACGGCGTCCCAGTTAAATCACCTCTTTCTTTGAGTGCGGACGTGGTTTGTGTTTGATAGACATTTTGGACCATATTGAGTGTACTTTTGCTATTATGGGACCGAAAAAGACCCCACCACAGGCGGAGATCATTGAAAAATACGAACGAGGTGTGCGTTTGTGTGACTTAGCGTCCCAGTACCAGTACGCTAAGTCTACCATTGCTCCCATCCTTAAGAACAAGGAAGCTATTAAGGGTGCGTGTGTGGCTAAGGGCGTTTCCAAACAGTAGGCGTTTCCAAACACTCCTTCCAAACAGTAAGTCCCTCCCTTCCTCCTCCTCCCACTCCATTCCATCAAGCCATCAACTACCATCACAAAGGTAAATAAAACGACTTTATTATACAGTACAGTTTATTTCCTTAATTACAATACAATAGCACATTTATTATACATAAAATAAGGTATATTTTTGTGTAGTTTTAAGGCTTATTTAGTAGAAAATTATGTTTTATGGGGACCTGGGAACGGATTATTCTCATTTTAATGGTTTCTTATGGGAAATAAATGTTCGGAAGATGAACTTTTCGCCTCACACACACTTTCTGGGAACCAATTATGTTCGTGAGCTGAGGTATCACTGTATATATATATATATATATATATATATATATATATATATATATATATGCAGTGAGAGCAGAGAACAAGTGCAGGAAAACCTAGAGAGGTGGAGGTATGCCCTGGAAAGGAGGGGAATGAAGGTTAGCCTCAGTAAGACAGAATACATGTGTATGAATGCCAAGGACCCAACAGGAACGGTGAGGTTACAAGGAGCAGAGATAAGGAAGGTGGAGGATTTTAAGTACTTAGGCTCAACTGTCCAGAGCAATGGAGAGTGTGGAAAAGAGGTGAAGAAGCGTGTGCAGGCTGGTTGGAGAAAAGTGTCCGGTGTGATGTGTGATAGGAAGGTATTGGCAAAAATGAAAGGAAAAGTGTACAAGACGGTGTTGAGGCCAGCAATGTTGTATGGTTTAGAAACAGTGGCCCTGGGGAAAAGACATGAGACAGAGCTGGAGGTAGCAGAGATGAAAATGTTGAGGTTCTCTTTGGGAGTAATGAGGATGGGATAGGATCAGGAATGAGCACATCAGAGGGACAGCACAGGTAAGACGTTTTGGAGACAGTCAGAGAGGCTAGATTGAGATGGCTTGGACATGTACAGTGGAGGGATAGTGAGTATATTGGTAGTAGGATGTTGAGGTTGGAACTAACAGGCAGAAGGCCTAGAGGAAGACCAAAGAGACGATTCAGGGATGTGGTGAAGGAGGACATGAAAGCAGTTGGTGTAAGAGAAAAAGATGCAGAGGATAGGATAAGATGGAGGCAGATGATTCGCTGTGGCGCCCCCTGAAGGGAAAAGCCGAAAGGAAAAGAAGAAGGATATATATATATATATATATATATATATATATATATATATATATATATATATATATATATATATATATATCATATGGCTGTCAGAGGATTACATTTTAAAATATGTCTTTTTTTTGGCTCACTTAGTCAAAAAGGTTCCCGACCATTGCTGTATATTGTATTGCAATGCCTATACAATCCATTAAATGTTATGTACATCACTCTTCAAAGTAGCTTATTTTCTCATAATAATTGGCAGGATTATGAGTGCACCAGTGTAAGAAAATGTTAACATGCAGGGTGTACAGTAAATACTGTACATAGAGCTTGGAATGAAGTGCTACCTGCGGTCAAAATAAAGAAGTGTGTAATCCAGGGAAACCTAGTGACTCACTGAAACATTGACACACTAACCCACAGACCCACTAAATTACCCACACATGCGTCCGCGCACACAGATAATCTTCCATTCCATTAATCCCCACTCAGTGTACTGCTCTTAAGGCTTCTTACATGGCATAGTTAGCTTCACACTGTCTTATTAGCCAGAGGATAGTCTGGTGAAAATGCACACATAGGAGGTTTTAGTCTGCTATAACCAATTCAAATGTTATAAAACCGTAAATATACAAGCTAAACTTTCAGAGCACCTGTAAAGCTGTAGTCGGCAATCTGTGCTCTATGGAGTCTCCTGGCAATCTCATGCACAAGAAATACAGCAGAGGTTCATCACCTCTGAGGAATTAAATCAAATCTGCAAACAAACAAACAAACAAACAACCCCCCCACACATACACACAAACACACATTTTTCCGGACAATACTAGTTCCATCTATAACAGCTATTGTAGAGCATCACCCATGCAATGTGTAATAAACCTCTTATCATTGCCCACTGTTCCACTGTCCCAAATAGAAGCTGGAAAAACAATGGAGTAGATGGCACTCATATTTCAAGATCGATCTCATCTAAATCAATCTTATAAATTTAACCTCTTAATATGTTTGTGATCACTCTATTATAAAACGTTTTTGTTTACATGTACGGGTATTTTCAAGTCATATGATGCAAAATTCTTTTATATTTCTTCCAGTAAACGAATTCTGAAGATTTTGTATGTGCCAACTTATTGTTGGCAATATAAATACAATATAAATTGTTTTATATATTACAGGTGAATGAAATGGCTTCGACTAGAAGATCTTTCAAAAATTAGCCTGAACTGATCTGCTACATCTGCGATGAATACACCATTGTACCTAACAGGAATTAAGTCTCAAGTGTCATAAAGCATGCTTACAATTCTTATTAGTCTCAAGTGTCATAAAGCATGCTTACAATTCTTATTTTGGTCTTAAACTTGGTGACCAGGATAAAGCTTGGGCGCCATACATGCACACTGCATCAGTGGACCAAATGCAAGAAGACTTGTCTGAAGTTTGGAATTCCCATGGTTTGGAGGGAGACGACAAACCATATCACTGACTGCTACTTCTGCGCTATTGATATGACTGGGATCAACAGAAAGAACCGAAGCAGCCTCATGTATCCTGATCTTGAATCGGCACGTCATCCTGTAACTCACTGTAATGAAATTCTAGTACCTGTCTTTGGAGTACTTCCTGTCATCAGTGACGAAAATTCCTCCAGTGCACCAGAAGATGAAGAAGAGTTTCTTAATGATGATGTTCCACATACTTTTTCCCAAAAGAAACTAAATGTTTGTGATCTCAGCTTGTCAAAGTCGTCTGTCAAGCAAGTGGCATCCACATTGAAGGAAATGAACTTCCTTTCTGACAATATTCAAATCACGTTTTACCACAAGAGACATCGGGTTCTTCCGTTTTTTTTCTTTGAAGAGAAAGACTTGGTGTACTGTACAGATATTGCTCAGTTTCTGCACAACCTTGGAGTGCAACAGTAGGAACCCAAAGACTGGAGACTGTTCATTGACAGTGGGAAAAAAGAGAACATACAAACTTCACATAGAAACGCCCTTTCCATGTCTGGGACTCACATCCAGGGCCTGAAGGCTCACTTGCTGTGAGGTAAAATCAAAATCACATGTGATTTTGAAACATTTTTAATGTTTTTTTTTTTTTTTTTTTTTGCCAAGTGGTTTAATTTTAAAGGTTTTTAAATTCATTATTGGACCTCAAGCTGTATTGGTCACATGACATGTATTTTAAAATGTCATTCCATAGCCAACCCCATCATTCCTACCAAATGTATTGGCACTGCAGTATACCTATTGAACAGATCATGAAAATGAGCCCAGGCCGAGGCAGTGTCCAGTAAGGGCTCCTCAACACTGCAAAATTGACTGCTAGGTTGTGGGTCAATGGTCAACTTAGCTCTGCAAACTAGAGCAAGGTTGGTCCAACATTGATTCCCATGGCCTGTATGCATGCAACCAAAATTTTTTGTTTTTTTACTCGGTACAACCCTTTTTGCATCATATTATATCATTCATTCATTCATTCATTTTCTGAACCGCTTAATCCTAATTATGGTCACAGGGAGGCTGGTGCCCATCTCAGCTGACTCTGAGCAAGGTCAGGGTACACCCAGGACAGCTCCCCATGCCATCGCAGAGCTTCATCATATCAGTCAGCAGATAATAGACTAAGTTTAAGCCTAATATCCTGTTCTCTGTTTCTCTAGTGGCCTGGGAATTGCAAATCAACCATATCACAGAGTCCTTCAACTGTTTGTACAGTCCTCAGAAAGTCACATGGAGCAGGTCTGAGCTAGCAAACTCCCACGATGCATTTCGAAAGCCACTTGAAATAACTTCCAAAGCTTTGTGCTGATCCCATTACTCAAGACCCAGTTACCTGATTTATTTAAACAGTTACATCACACTCATTCTGCAATCCCTACTTCTCACCATCTTCAACCTGATGTGGTCATGGGTAAAGCTTTTACTGCATACAGTATATTACACAATATCTTCATCCAGCACAGATTACAGTCTAGTTTTTCTGTATGTATGTTAATTCAATCACAATCAGTGTGAGTGTGAATGGATGTGTGTGTGTTTG
Organism: Plotosus lineatus; assembly: GCA_024760905.1. Taxonomy (NCBI): domain Eukaryota; kingdom Metazoa; phylum Chordata; class Actinopteri; order Siluriformes; family Plotosidae; genus Plotosus; species Plotosus lineatus. The sequence goes on from CM045741.1 coordinate 35,002,641, forward strand.
CCCTACGATGACATGGGAAACTGTCCAGGAACCTTGCCCTCACCTAGAGTCGGCTGAGATGGGAGCCAGTATCCCCACGACAATTATTAGGATTAAATATCTTAGAAAATGAAAAAAGAAAGAATAATTCGTTCACATTCAGTAGCTGCTTTATTGTAGTCTGGGTCACTGCGATTATCGTGCCAATCCTGTGAACAATGGATGCAAAGTGGAAAAGTCAACAATGGATGCAATAGAAGTCACAATGAATGCCAATACTTTACAGAGTGGCATGCACGCATCCTCATACATTCATTCATTCATTTTCTGTAACTGCTTAATCCTAATTAGGGTGGCGGGGAGGCTGGAAGCCATCCCAGCCAAGTCCGGGCAAAGGCAGAGTACACCCTGGACAGCTCACCAGGCCATCGCAGGGCAGAAACCCGCTGACGGCTATGCAGCTCCTCTTGTCGAAAGTCAGCAATGGTTCTTTTAAATGAACCTCACACCATAGACAGTGAGAGACATGGTTGACCTTTGATAACCCAGTTAGCTGCACTGGGGGGACAGTGACAACCCGTTGAAATTGGGGCTTGAACCCCCAACCTTAGGATCAGTGATCCAACACCTTTTACGACCAGGCCACCACTGCCGTACTCCTCATTCATTGTATAAAAATTCACCGCTATACCTAAGTGGTTTTGGATAGTAGAAGAGAACCAGATAACCAAAGTCGCCATCACAATTATACAACGTTTCCCAATATAATTGTGATATGCAGATAACAATGCAACTGAAAGGAAAAGTGTACAAGACGGTGATGAGGCCAGCAATGTTGTATGGTTTAGAAACAGTGGCGCTGAGGAAAAGGCAGGAGGCAGAGCTGGAGGTAGCAGAGATGAAAATGTTGAGGTTCTCTTTGGGAGTAACAATGATGGATAGGATCAGAAATGAGTACATCAGAGGGACAACCCATGTAAGATGTTTTGGAGACAAAGTCAGAGAGGCTAGATTGAGATGGTTTGGACATGTACAGAGAAGGGATAGTGAATATATTGGTAGTAGGATGCTGAGGTTGGAACGACCAGGCAGAAGGCCTAGAGGAAGACCAAAAAAGAGAATTATGGATGTGGTGAAGGAAGACATGAAGGTCTTTGGCGTAAGAGAAGAAGATGCAGAGGACAGGGTGAGATGGAGGCAGATGATTTGCTGTGGCGACCCCTGAAGGGAATAGCCGAAAGGAAAAGAAGAAGAAGAGATAACAATGCAACATCATTTTCATTGGTTAGCACATCCACCTCACAGCAAGAAGGTCCTGGATGTGAGTCCCACACTTGGAAAGGACTTTTCGATGTGAAGTTTGTTCATTCTCTTTATTCTTACATGAGTTTCCTCTTGGTATCCCAGTTTCCTACCACCATCCAAAAACATGGACATTAAGCGAAACAGATGTTTCAAATTATCCCTAGGTGTGGATGTGAATGATTTTGCATGTTGATCCTATGATGGGCTGGCAAACTATTCAGGATGTACTATACCCTGTCGTCAACCAGAGACAGCTAAGACTTTGTCCAGGCTCCCCGTATATTATAACAATATAATTAATATAAATAAATAATGCAGCCATGAGGTGGGGGGGCACTAACCAGTGTCTCTCCCCCTCATGCCGGTCCCAAGCCCGGAGAAATGTAGAGGGTTGTGTCAGGAAGGGCATCCGACGTAAAACCAATGCCAAACATTTATGATGCAAATCAGAAGTATTACCCCCATATCGGATCGGTCGAGGCCCGGGTTAACAACGACCGCCATCAGTGCTGTCAATCAACAGGGTGCTGATGGAAATTGGACTACTGTTGGTCGAAGACGTCAAAGAAGGAGAGATGGGAGGCGTGTCCGTAGGCAGAGAGAGAAGAGGAAAGGCATGAGTCTAGGACTGAGAGTGGGGACTTTGAATGTTGGAACTATGCAAAGAAAAGGTAGAGAGCTGGCTGACATGATGCAGAGGAGGAAGGTGGACATACTGTGTGTTCAGGAGACCAGGTGGAAAGGTAGCAAAGCTAAAAGCTTAAGAGCAGGGTTTAAGCTATTTTATCACGGTGTGGATGGGAAGAGAAATGGAGTAGGAGTGATCTTGAAAGAGGGGTTTGTCAGGAATGTTCTAAAAGTGAAAAGAGTGTCAGACAGAGTGATGAGTCTCAAGTTAGAAATTGAAGGTGTAATGCTCAATGTTGTTAGTCCTTATGCCCCACAGGCAGGATGTGAGCTAGAAGAGAAGGAGAGATTCTGGAGTGACTTAGATGCAGTGATGCAGAGTATTCCCAGAAGTGAAAGAGTGATCATTGGGGCAGACTTCAATGGACATGTTGGTGCAGGCAGAGGGGACGAGGATGTGATGGGCAGGTTTGGTATCCAGGACAGGAACGCAGAAGGACAGATGTTGATAGATTTTGCAAAAGGGATGGAAATGGATGTGGTGAATACTTTCTTCCAGAAGATACAGGAGCATAGGGTGACTTATAAAAGCAGAGATAGGAGCACACCGATAGACTACATCTTGTGTAGGCGATGTAATTTGAAGGAAGTCAGTGACTGCAAAGTAGTAGTGGGTGAGAGTGTTGCCAAACAGCATAGGATGGTGGTATGCAGGATGACGCTGATGGTGAGGAAGGTGAAGAAGGCAAAGGCAGAGCAGAAGACAAAGTGGTGGAAGCTGAAAAAGGAAGAGTGTCGTGTTGTCTTCAAAGAGGAGTTGAAACAGGCTTTGGGTGGCCAGGAAGTGCTTCCAAATGACTGGACAACCACAGCAAATGTGATCAGGGACACAGGTAGGAGAGTACTTGGTGTGTCCCCTGGAAGGAAAGTAGATAAGGAGACTTGGTGGTGGAATGAGGAAGTGCAGGAGTGTGTACAAAGGAAGAGGTTAGCTAAGAAGAAGTGGGACAGAGAGAGGACCGAAGAGAGTAAACAGGAGTACAGGGAGACACAGCGTAAGGCAAAAGTAGCAGTGGCAAAGGTCAAACAGAGGGCGTATGATGACTTGTATGATAGGTTGGACAGTAAAGAGGGAGAAAATGATCTATACAGGTTGGCACAGCAGAGAAATAGAGATGGGAAGGACGTGAACCAAGTTAGATTGATAAAGGACAGAGAGGGAAATGTATTAACTGATGACAGAAGTGTGCTGGGAAGATGGAAAGAGTACTTTGAAGAGCTGATGAATGAGGAAAATGAGAGAGAAAAAAGAGTAGAAGAGGTGACCATTGAGGAGCAGGATGTAGCAAAGATCAGTAAGGGTGAAGTGAGAAGGGCATTGAAGAGGATGAAGAATGGAAAGGCAGTTGGTCCTGATGATATACCTGTGGAGGTATGGAAGTGTCTAGGAGAGGTAGCAGTAGATTTTCTGACAAGAACATTCAACAAGGTCCTAGAGAGTGAGCAGATGCCGGAGGAGTGGAGGAGAAGTGTGCTGGTGCCCATTTTTAAGAACAAGGGAGACGTGCAGAGTTGCGGCAACTACAGAGGGATAAAGTTGATGAGCCATACAATGAAGTTATGGGAAAGAATAGTGGAAGCTAGACTAAGGGCAGAGGTCAGCATTTGTGAACAACAGTTTGATTTCATGCCAAGAAAGAGCACCGCAGATGCAATGTTTGCTTTGAGGATGTTAATAGAGAAGTACAGAGAAGGTCAGAGGGAACTACATTGTGCCTTTGTGGATCTGGAGAAAGCATATGACAGGGTGCCGAGAGAAGAACTGTGGTATTGCATGAGGAAGTCTGGAGTGGCAGAGAAGTATGTTAGAGTGGTGCAGGACATGTATGAGAGATGTAAGACAGTGGTGAGGTGTGCTGTCGGTGTGACCGACGAATTCAAGGTGGAGGTGGGACTGCATCAAGGGTCACCTCTGAGCCCCTTCTTGTTTGCTATGGTGATGGACAGGCTGACAGACGAGGTGAGACAAGAATCTCCATGGACTATGATGTTTGCAGATGACATTGTGATCTGTAGTGAGAGCAGAGAACAAATGCAGGAAAATCTAGAGAGGTGGAGGTATGCCCTGGAAAGGAGAGGAATGAAGGTTAGCCTCAGAAAATCAGAATACATATGTGTGAATGAGAAGGACCTAGGAGGAACGGTGATGTTACAGGGAGCAGAGATAATGAAGGTGGAGGATTTTAAGTACTTAGGCTCAACAATCCAGAGCAATGGAGAGTGTGGAAAAGAGGTGAAGAAGCGTGGGCAGGCAGGCTGGAATGGTTGGAGAAAAGTGTCCGGTGTGATGTGCGATAGGAGAGTTTCAGCAAGAATGAAGGTAAAAGTGTACAAGACGGTGGTGAGGCCAGCGATGTTGTATGGCTTAGAAACAGTGGCGCTGAGGAAAAGGCAGGAGGCAGAGCTGGAGGTAGCAGAGATGAAAATGTTGAGGTTCTCTCTGGGAGTAATGAGAATGGATAGGATCAGGAATGAGAAAATCAGAGGGACAGCCCATGTAAGATGTTTTGGAGACAAAGTCAGAGAGGCTAGATTGAGATGGTTTGGACATGTACAGAGGAGGGATAGTGAGTATATTGGCAGTAGGATGCTGAGGTTGGAACTACCAGGCAGAAGGCCTCGAGGAAGACCAAAGAAGAGATTTATGGATGTGGTGAAGGAAGACATGAAGGTCGTTGGAGTCAGAAAAGAAGATGCAGAGGACAGGGTGAGATGGAGGCGGATGATTTGCTGTGGCGACCCCTGAAGGGAGCAGCCGAAAGTAAAAGAAGAAGAAGAAGAATTAATATAAATAAATCAATCGTATGTAGAGCAAGAGGATAGTGTGTGCATAATGTACATATTTGTACATTCTCTTGTCTGTGCAAAAGGTAAAGTGGGTTCAAAGTAGGGTTAAAGTGGGACTAGATTTGAAGTACAGTAAATGGAACTGGCGTCTTAAAGTGAGGGTCCAGTGATTGATAAGTGTTGGCATGCGGTTTTCAGCAGTTTAGTTGTCTGATTTGTTTGAGAACAGAAGCTGTCCTTGAACCTGCTTGTTTGAATCTGGATGTTCTTGTACCGCCTGCAGGAAGGTAGAAGCATAAAGACTCCTTACCTGAGATGGCTGGGATCAGAGAGGGTATGCTGTATCTTTTTCCTCCACTAATGTCTGAAGAGGTACAGGGTGGCTTGCAATTCAGCCCGGTTAATGTGTTCTGCCAATCTGACAACTCTCTGTAGAGCTTGCTGCTCCAAGGTATTACAACTGCCATACCAGATTTCATTACAGCAAAAAAGAATACTTTTATGAGAGCATCAATCGAAGTTGGTAAATGGTAAATCTTGCTAAGGAAGAAGAAGAAGCGTCATGCCACATTCATAAACATACTTTTGTATGTAGTATGATCAGTTCAGAGCTCTCTCCACCTCCATTCCCTCGATGTGGATGCAGGTGTGTCCTCCTGTAGTCCACAATGAACACCTTGGTTTTGCTCATGTTGAACAGCAAGTTTTCCTGACACCATCCACCACGTCCAGTTCCTCAAAGAGACACTGATACTGTATGCAGGTTGAAGAGCTTGATATCAAGCCTGGATTGAATTGTGTTGTTGAACATGGAGCTGAAGACAATGATCAACATCTTCAAGTGTTCCTCTGGTCTAGATTAGAGAAGGCAGTTTACAGTGTGAGGGCGATACCATTGTCTATGGATCTATTTAGCCTGGAGTAGTGAACTGAACGGAAGTGGGTTGAGTGTTGCGAATAGTGAGGATGTAACATGAGTTTTAACTATTCCTTCAAAACATCTCATGACAAGGGAAATGAACTGGGTGATAGTCATTAAGGCATCTCACATTTGATTCCTTTGGGACTGGAATGATGGTGAGTCTCTCGAAATGCTACACTACAGACAGAAGCAGGAATGCAGCCATGAGGCGGGGTGGGCACTAACCAGTGTCTCTCCCCCTTATGCCGGTCCCAAGCCCGGATAAATGCAGAGGGTTGCGACAGGAAGGGCATCTGGCGTAAAACTTCTGCCACATTTCTGATGCAAATGATCAAAACAAAATTCATACCGGATCGGTCGAGGCCCGCGTTAACAACGACCGCCATCAATGCTGTTAACCAACAGGGTGCTGGTGGAAATTGGACTACTGTTGGTCGAAGACATCGAAAAAGGAGAGGCGGGAGGCGTGTCCGTAGGCAGAGAGAGAGAAAAGGAAATGCATGAGTCTAGGACTGAGAGTAGGGACTTTGAATGTTGGAACTATGAACGATTAAGCTAGAGAGCTAGCTTACATGATGCAGAGGAGGAAAGAAGACATACTGTGTGTTCATGAGACCAGGTAGAAAGGTGGCAAGGCTAGAAGCTTAGGAGCAGGGTTTAAGCTGTTTTATCACGGTGTGGATGGGAAGAGAAATGGAGTCGGAGTCATCTTGAAGGAGGGGTTTGTCAGGAATGTTCTAGAAGTGAAAAGAGTGTCAGACAGAATGATGAGTCTCAAGTTAGAAATTGAAGGTGTGATGGTCAATGTTGTTAGTGCTTATGCCCCACAGGCAGAAGAGAAGGAGAGATTCTGGAGTGAGTTAGATGAAGTGATGCAGAGTACCCCAAGAGGTGAAAGAGTGGTCATTGGGGCAGACTTCAATGGACATGTTGGTGCAGGCAACAGCGGGGATGAGGAAGTGATGGGCAGGTTTGGTATCCAGGACAGGAATACAGAAGGACAGATGTTGATCGATTTTGCAAAAAGGATGGAAATGGCTGTGGTGAATACTTTCTTCCAGAAGATACAGGAGCATAGGGTGACTTATGAAAGCGGAGGTAAGAGCACACAGGTAGATTACATCTTGTGTAGGCGATGTAATTTGAAGGAAGTCAGTGACTGCACAGTGGTAGTGGGTGAGAGTGTTGCCAAACAGCATAGGATGGTGGTGTGCAAGATGATGCTGATGGTGAGGAAGGTGAAGAAGGCAAAGGCAGAGCAGAAGACAAAGTGGTGGAAGCTGAAAAAGGAAGTGTCGTAGTGTCTTCAAGGAGGAGTTGAAACAGGCTTTGGGTAGTCAGGAAGTGCTTCCAGATGACTGGACAACCACAGTCAATGTAATCAGGGAGACTGGTAGGAGAGTACTTGGTATGTCCTCTGGAAGGAAAGTAGATAAGGAGACTTGGTGGTGGAATGAGGACATGCAGGAGTGTGTACAAAGGAAGAGGTTAGCTCAGAAGAAGTGGGACACAGAGAGGACCGAAGAGAGTAAACAGGAGTACAGGAAGACACAACGTAAGGCCAAGGTAGCGGTGTCAAAGGCCAAACAGAGGGCGTATGATGACTTGTATGATAGGTTGGATAGTAAGGAGGGAAAAATGATTTATACAGGTTAGCACAGCAGAGAAATAGAGATGGGAAAGACGTGCAGTAAGTTAGAGTGATAAAGGACAGAGAGGGAAATGTATTGACTGATGACAGAAGTGTGCTGGGAAGATGGAAAGAGTACTTTGAAGAGCTGATGAATGAGTAAAATAAGAGAGAAAAAAGAGTAGAAGGAGTGACCGTTGAGGACCAGGAAGTAGCAAAGTTTAGTAAGGGTGAAGTGAGGAGGGCATTGAAGAGGATGAAGAGTGGAAAGGCAGTTTGTCCTAATGACATACCGGTTGAGGTATGGAAGTGTCTAGGAGAGGAAGCAGTAGATTTTCTGACAAGAATATTCAACAAGGTCTTAGAAAGTGAGCAGATGAGGGAGGAATGGAAGAGAAGTGTGCTTGTGCCCATTTTTAAGAACAAGGGAGATGTAGAGTTGTTGCAACTACAGAAGGATAAAGTTGATGAGCCATACGATGAAGTTATGGGAAAGAACAGTGGAAGCTAGACTAAGGGCAGAGGTCAGCATTTGTGAACAACAGTTTGGTTTCAGGCCAAAAAAGAGCACCACAGATGCAGTGTTTGCCTTGAGGATGTTAATAGAGAAGTACAGAGAAGGTCAGAAGGAGCTGCATTGTGCCTTTGTGGATCTGGAGAAAGCTTATGACAGGGTGCCGAGAGAGGAACTGTGGTATTGCATGAGAAAGTCTGGAGTGGCAGAGAAGTATGTTTGAGTGGTGCAGGACATGTATGAGAGATGTAAGACAGTGGTGAGGTGTGCTGTTGGTGTGACAGAAGAGTTCAAGGTGGAGGTGGGACTGCATCAAGGGTCAGCTCTCAGCCACTTCTTGTTTGCTATGGTGATGGACAGGCTGACAGACGAGGTTAGACACGAATCTCCATGGACTATGATGTTTGCAGATGACATTGTAATCTGTAGTGAAAGCAGAGAACAAGTGGAGGAAAATCTAGAGAGGTGGAGGTATGCCCTGGAAAGGAGGGGAATGAAGGTTAGTCTTCGTAAGACAGAATACATGTGTGTGAACGACAAGGACCCAAGAGGAACGGTGAGGTTACAGGGGGCAGAGATAAAGAAGGTGGAGGATTTTAAGTACTTAGGCTGAACAATCCAGAGCAATGGAGAGTGTGGAAAAGAGGTGAAGAAGCGCGTGCAGGCAGGTTGGAATGGATGAAGAAAAGTGTCCGGTGTGATGTGTGATAAAGAGTATCGGTAAGAATGAAGGGAAAAGTGTACAAGACGGTGATGGGGCCAGCGATGTTGTATGGTTTAGAGACAGTGGCCCTGGGATAAAGACAGGAGGCAGTGCTGGAGGTAGCAGAGATGAAAATATTGAGGTTCTATTTGGGAGTAACGAGGATGGATAGGATCAGAAATGAGTACATCAGAGGGACAGCACATGTTAGATATTTTGGAGACAAAGTCAGAGAGGCTAGATTGAGATGGTTTGGACATGTCCAGAGGAGGGATAGTGAATATATTGGTAGTAGGATGCTGAGGTTGGAACTACCAGATAGAAGGCCTTGAGGAAGACCAAAGAGAAGATTTCTGGATGTGGTGAAGGAGGACATGAAGGTAGTTGGAGTAAGAGTAGAAGATGCAGAGGATAGGGTGAGATGGAGGCAGATGATTTGCTGTGGCGACCCCTGAAGGGAAAAGCCGAAAAAGGAAAATAATAAGAAGAAACCTCATCCATGTCATGCTCATTAATGCACTCCTGTACAATCAGAAATACTGACTTTTGAACCTTCCACTGATAACAAGTTGTCAGTAGCCGATTATGTCTTCCAAAGTTCAAGCCCTTGTGGCTATATTTGTTACAGTAGCATGGCATTGTCTCAGGTACTACCAACTCAGGGCTCAAAGGTCACAGTCTTTCAGCAGTGGTTTTCAATCCTACCCTTTACGACCTTGCCTTTGTTCAAAATCCCAGAACATTTTAACAATACTGTATGGTGTCGTGTAGATTTTGAAAAATACAATTAACTTGAATATTTAAAAATACAACCGAACAAATATTCATTCATCATTCATTAATTTTCTGAACCGTTTGATCCTAATTAGGGTCACAGGGAGGCAGGCGCCCATCTCAGCCTACCCTGGGTGAGGTGAGGGTACACCCTAGACAGCTCGCCAGGTCATCGCAGAGCCAACATTCACACTCACATTCACACCTAGGGGAGATTTGGAACAGCCAGCTTCCTGAGACTATCGGTACTCAAACTCACACCGTCCCTCACTCTGCTCCTGTAGTCATGCTGCAGCCTAATTTCTTTCTATAAATGTACTATTTATTATATATGTAATTACTGTGCATGTTTCTGGACTGTGGGAGGAAACCGGGGTACCCGTAGAAACCCACACAGGCACGGGGAGAACATGCAAATTCCTCACATAAAAGCCTGAGCTGGGAATAAAACTCAGGGCTTCTCGCTCTGAGGCGGACGTGCCAACCACTACGCTACCATGTTGCCCCAAGCAAATATACTGGAAATAATTAAATTGAACTTTTATCAGTTAATTAAAGGTTCAGTTTTGGGAATTACTCTGTAGAGTTTGCAGGTTCTCACCTTGCTTGATAGGGTTTCTTCCAGGTACTCCAGTTTCCTTCCACACTCTAAAAAACATGCACAGTAGGCTAACCAGCTGTTCCAGAGAGACCCAAGGTGTAAGTGTGAATGGTTGTGTGTGTGTGTGTGTGTGTGTGTGTGTGTGTTGGCCCTGTAACATCCTAGCGAGCTGTCCAGGGTGTACCTTGCCCTTACCCAGATTTGGGTGAGAAGGCAGCCTGCCTCCCCACATACCTAATTAGGATTAAGTGACTAAAAAATGAATGAATGAATGAATGAATTGATTAAATAAAATGAATTAATTAAGAAATCATATACAGTATTTGGTTTTTATTGCATTTTAAAAATGCTAATTTTTAAAATATAAGGGGTTAGTTAAAGAAAATATAACAGGAGAGGGGGCAATTAATGTGCTCTTTCCATTGGTCTGTGTTCCAGTTCTAATGCTAATGGACCATTCCCATTGCAGACTTTTAAGGGAAGGGATATCTCTCATAGCCACCATCATATTTTTCAGTGAATTATGGCGTAGTCTTCCATTAGATTGAACCAAAAGATAGCCTTTGTCCCCCCCCACACACACACATCAATGTGCCTTAGGTACCTAACAACCAGGACCACATTTGGTCCAAATACTAACCACTGAAATGCCTCACAATACCTTCAAAACATCTCACAATACCTTCCATTTTGGAGATACTTTGACCCGGTCATCTCGCAGTCCCAGCTGGGGCATCATATAGAAGAGGTATGTTTGTCCTTTCCCACGGCAAAGTTTAGTGTATCAAGAATGAAATGAATTATGGCGTAGTCTTCCATTAGATTGAACCAAAAGATAGCCTCCCCCCCCCCACACACACACACACACACACATCAATGTGCCTTAGGTACCTAACAACCAGGACCACATTTGGTCCAAATACTAACCACTGAAATGCCTCACAATACCTTCAAAACATCTCACAATACCTTCCATTTTGGAGATACTTTGACCCGGTTATCTCGCAGTCCCAGCTGGGGCATCATATAGAAGAGGTATGTTTGTCCTTTCCCACGGCAAAGTTTAGTGTATCAAGAATGAAATGACCATGGACCATGGACCAACATCATGGTCGGCGTATGCACGCTTCCTTTCATGACACCAAGAGATGATGCTGGGAAACTGTTAATAATGTGAAAACAATTTGTCAGAGTGATGTGCACATAAGAGACACGTGAACAATTAACAGTGATAAACAATTAACACATCCCCATGTTTGCATTTAGATGAGCAGATATAAAAGCATGCGCAAAGTAATACAGAAAATATAGTTAACAATCATGTCTGCCTTACAAAAATCCACAAAACAAACGGGAACTTTTTAACAATCCAATAAAACCAAGAGTGACGGAAGAAAAATATTTAATTCATACTAACTGAGACCTTAAAACATGTCATTCAAGAACAAATTAAGGAATTTAAATTTTTTTAAAATTACTTCCTGTAGATGGCGTCCTCCGGTACGAATGCATTCTTGAAATCTGCTGTTGAGATTCCTCATTGACTGCTCGGATACTATGAACTTCATCCTGAATTCTCTGTTTTCCAGAGTTCTTGGTCGAGTCATATACACTTTACTCTTGAGATAGTTTCGTAAGAAAAAAATCACAAACGGACAAATCTGGCGATCTAAGAGGCCAGGGAACGTTACCGAATCTTGAGATCACACGGTTACCGAACAATTCTCGCACAGCCTCCAATGATTGCCATTGTGTGATGTCGCTCCATCCTGTTGAAACCAGGTTCCTCTTCAAAGATATTAATCCAACATTTTATCGCGTGTTTTGATCGAACAGCATCATGGCATCCTAAGTTTTAAAAACATCGGAACTCCCTCTGCACAGCTGTCAAACTATCACTGTTTTTATAAAGCATTTTTACGGCTAACGCACACTGTTGCCCGTTCCACTGATCCATTCCATGGTTACTAAAATGGCGGAGTGTTTACTTGCTCAAGGCCACTGTCTCGCAGTGCTGCCACTTGCTTATGTCTGCCAATACGCACTTCAAAAGTTCCTATTTTTTTAAGTCACACTGAATTAGAAGACATTTCAAATGGCGCAGTAAAAGGAAAACAAGTTTTCAGAGACGGAGGAGATTTAACTAGCAACTTCAGGTTCCAGAGGGCAACAGTGTTCCTGGAGCTGTGCACGAAGCCACGGCCAGCCTTGGAGCGTAACATGTGCTGTCAGTGCCCACACAGGTGCTGACCACACTGGGGTTCTTAGCAACAGGGTCATTTCAGAGGAAACTGGCTGAGGGATCTGGACTGTGCCAGTCTACCCTGAGCTGAGCTATGCTAGCTGTGTGGGACAGAATAATCCACCTGTCTGCCAGGTATATCAAATTCCTATACAATGCATCTGAACAGAACAACATTAAAGTGCAATTTGCAGCAAGAGCTGGTTTTCCTAATGTAATCAGCACCGTCGACTGCACATACATTGCTATAAAAGCACCATCACTGGATGAATTTGTTTATGTCAGTGGGAAGTGCTTTCATTTGATCAGTGCACAGATCATATTCGATGCGCAAACGCAGTTAACTAACAGTTGTGATGAGGTGGCCTGGTTCAGTGCATGGCTCATACATCCTGAGTAACAGAATGGTTGGAAACCAACCACAAGCTAGTAAATTTATTGTATTCTTTGCAGCTACTCTTGTCGAAAGTCAGCAATGGTTCTTTTACATGAACCTCGCACCATAGACAGTGAGAGACATGGCAGGCCTTTGATAACCCAGCTAGCTGCACTGGGGGACAGTGACAACCTGTTAAGAGTGGGGCTTAAATCCCCCAACCTTAGGATCAGTAGTCCAGCACCTTTACCACCAGGCCACCACTGCCCTGGCTGTCATATATAAATACAATCGGCCCTCTACTTACGAAATAAATCTGTTCCAGTGATTTTTTCGTAACCTGGAGTTTTCGTAAGTAGAGGTGCATTTTTACATGTAAAACTCGTGATTCGTTCCAAGCCTCCCAAGATTACCCCATAAACCCTTTAAAAATGATAAAAGTACACCAATTTTGTATGAAATATGTGTTAAAAGTAAAAGAAAATTATTTATTAAACCATTTACACATTTTATTAACATATTAAACCATCTTATTAACATATTTATTAATTTAACCATTATTAAACATTTTTTATTCATTTTTACATTCATTATTAAACATTTGTGGCACGCTCTGTAGCGCGCTCCACCGAATGCAGGCGCCGCCCACACTCGGCAGAGCGCGCCACATTTGTATGATGCACCAAAACTTGAGTCCAGCAGGTAGCGCTTTAAGACGATACCCAAAATAAAAAGAGCTGATGTAACACTAATGAGCATGAGCTACAGGAGCAAGTGCTGCGGTGAGAAGCAAAGACAAGCCGGAAGCCCGGAGATCTAATAGAGCAGGATCCGCCTCTCGATAGCCTTCTGGCAGATGGGGTACTCGCTCATGTGGTCGCCGCACAGCTGGAAAGTGCCATGGCCGCACATGAAGATCATGTTCTTCAGATGATGCGGGCGCCGCCCACACTCGGCAAAGCGCACCACCGAATGCAGGTGACGTTGCAGCCAATGCCGGAGCTTTTGAGACGGGGCGCGGCTCATCCGGACCTCTGATCTGTCAAGCAGGTAAGTGCACTTTGAATACTTGTTTAGTACTCAACATTCACCTGTTTGCTTTTTAAATAATTTTCTTTTACTTTTACCACATATTTCATACAAAATTGGTGTACTTTTATGATTTTTAAAGGGTACTCAACATTCACCTGTTTGCTTGAGGGATCGGAGGTCCAGCTGAGCCACGTTTTGCCCACATTCGGCGGAGCTCGCCACATTTATTAAACATTTACTGAATTAAACAACTTAAAAAATGAAAAATAAGCTGCAATGAGCACTCTCAAAACAACTCACGAAACTCGCACACCAACAGAACATCTCTCCTTTACACGTGTGACAAACAAGCATTATAGGTACAGTACTATGGAGATTCAGCTCCCTCCTGACCAATGGGAGGCTAGTGGGAGGCCAGCGGGACGGGATGTTGGGAGACAGCCAATGAGAGAGCAACTCGCGCAGTGTTTTAATGTTTGAATGGTGCGTTTAGCGTTTTTTGTAAGAAGAAGTTGTTTTGTATATAGAGGACAAAAATTTAGGAAAAAATTTTTGTATACTGGATTTTTCGTATTCGGGGTTTTCGTGGGGGGGGGGGGGGCAACTGTACTAAATTATATGCAGCTTAAAGCAAGCCCACTGATCCCATTTAAGGTTAAAGCATAGATTTCTACATGGGGCCTTTGGCTGGAGTCATGTGTAACCTTTACCTCTTGCCTCCTGACAGCACGAGTAGCTCATCATTAGTTATCAATTTGGACAAACAGTGGGAGCTTTTTAATATCAGTAAGAATGATTTTACTTTTTGCCCTCATTGGTGGTTCGAATTGTACAACTTTACACACAGCTGGGTTATAGCAGTCCCAGCAAGGCAAGAGAGGGGGTTCACTCTACAATTACCATTTTTAGTTATATATTTTAGTTGTTGTTTTTTTTTTTTTTTTTACAATATATGTAAAATGTGGGTGCATATCTTGAAGGCTAACTGTTTATATTTTCTGTGTAAACAAAGATTGTTGCTAGTTTACTGTATTCTTTGGTGTGTATATTACTGATTTCGGTCCAATGTATACAGAAGATTAAAAAAATTGAATCAGTATAACTTCGTGACATCACAGCCATGAGAAGACAACAGATACACTTTATAAATTAAGCACAAAAAAGAAACTAAAAATTCTATGTACAGTTGTGTTCAAAATAATAGCAGTGTTTAAAGAAAAAAAAAGTGAATAAAGTTCAAAATCCTTATAAAAGGTTTTATTTTCATACACGCAAATGCACACTATACACTCTATTCCAAATCAAAACATGAAGAAAAATATATCAAATTTGTATTATTTCTTTCAAGAAATTGAAGAAAAGTGAATATTAGACTGTTCAAAAAATGTTTTTCCTTTACAAACTCAAACATTCAGTGTATGAACTGAAAAATGTTGTCAGGTTTTGTTTTCCTTTGAATCACTGAACTAATATTTATTTGTATAATCACTGTTTCTGAGAACTGCTGCACACCTGTGTTGTGCAGTCGACCAACTTCTAGTACCTGTGAGCAGGTTTTCCAGCCCATGATGATTGGACTACATTCTCCAGTTCTTCTGTATTTACTGGTTCTGCCTCAGAAACTGTATTTCTGATGTCACCCCACAAGTGTTCTATTGAATTACGGTCTAGGATCTGGGCCGCCACTCCATAACATCAAACTTGTTGGTCTGGAACCCATATGTTGCCTGTTTACTGGTGTGTTTTAGGGTGGTTGTCTTGTTGGAACACCCATTTCAAGGGCATTTCCTCTTCAGCATAAGGCAGCAAGATCTCTCCACGTGTTCTGATGTATTCAAACTGATCCATGATCCCTGGGATGCGTAAATAGGCCCGACATCGTAGTATGAGAAACATCTCCATATCATGATGCTTACACCACCAGGCTTCAATGTCTTCGCGGTGTACTGTGGCTTGAATTCAGTGTTTTTGGGGTGTCGTCTGACAAACTGTCTCCAGCCACTAGACCCAAAAAGAACAATCTTACTTTCATCAGTCCACAAAATGTTGCTCCGTTTCTCTTCAGGCCAGTCAATGTGCTCTTTGGCAAATTGTAACCTGTTCAGCACATCTTTTTTCACCAGTGGGACTTTGCAGAGGCTTCTTTCCGATAGCTCGGCTTCACATAAGCGTCTTCTAATTGTAACAGAACTCACAGGTAACTTTAGACCTTCTGTGTTCTTCCTGGAGCTGATTGGTAACTGAGTTCTTGCTATTTGGGCTCTTCCATTCACTCGAATTGTATTTTTTCACTTTCTTTCACATCTTTCAGGTTTTAGCTGCCATTTGAAATCATTTTGGATCGTTTTATCTGAGAAGCCTCTCATTTTCTGAACAATACCTGGAACAACCCATTTTCCTCAGAATTTCAGCGAGAAATGTTCTATAACCAGCATGTACAACATTTGCTGCCTTCCTTCCTGAAATAACAATTGGCACTTGATTTTCAAAGAATGAATGACATCACTAATTGAACTCCACACTGCTATTATTTTGAACACGCCCCTTTCAATTAGTGATTCCATTACACAGAATCAGCAGCAGCATGTCATGACTGTTGGTTCTGTTGGATTCTAATACTCGACTACACCTCATAGTAAATTATTTTTCATGTAGAAATAATATAAAAGTAATAATTTATACCAAAAACAGGGACTGACCAGGTTAGTGATGTCTGACTGATATTATTCTGAACACAACTGTATATAAATATTTGTCATTTTAAAAAAAATTCTTGATTGAGATTTCATCTTTATTTCACTCTTGCTTGTATGTAACAATTATGTGTACACAATTTCCTCTGCAATCAATAAAGTATTCTAATTCTGATTCGTTCATTCATTTTCTGTAACTAGTTAATCCTAATTAGGGTGGCGGGGAGGCTAGCGCCTATCCCAGCTGACTCAGGGCGAGAGCAGAGTACACCCTGGACGGCCCACCAGGCCATCGCAGGGCAGAAGCATG
This sequence comes from Plotosus lineatus, assembly GCA_024760905.1. NCBI lineage: Eukaryota > Metazoa > Chordata > Actinopteri > Siluriformes > Plotosidae > Plotosus > Plotosus lineatus. Next base: position 35,019,196 of record CM045741.1, read on the forward strand.
CTGGCAGCTTTGTAGCTACTCTTCTCCTGATTCTGATTCTGATTATGAAATACCAAAGCAACACCCAAAAACAGCAGCAACAACAACAACAACAACAACAAAAGTGAATGATTAATTTACTGCCAAGATTAATCTAAAATATTTCCAAATTTTGGACAAAAACAATATCCAGTCAGTCATGATGGGTGCAGTCTGTCAGGGTTAACAGGGTTGTTTGTCTTTCACAGCAGACAAGAGTTCTGCTAATGTTACAAGATAAACAGATAAGTGTGTGAAGGTAGTTTTTGTTTACTTACCGGTCTTTATGCAGATCAGTGGTCCCCAAACTACGGCCCGCGGGCCGGATACGGCCCATCTCCACATTTGACCCGGCCCCCTGAACAATACCAAAGATGCATTATGATTACTTTTTTTTTAGTCTGGCCACACAATCAAGACTAATACACACCTAGAACATGACATTCTATTCCAGCCTTCTGCCATCTGTGCCCCTATCTGGACACGCCCCCCCCCCTCAAAAAAAACAAAACAAAAATCCTCGACTCTCTCCTGTCAAATAGAATGGAATAATGGTGAAAAGGTTATGGGAGAGAAAATTTGATTCAGAATGCAGAGTATTTAACCTGCAGTGGACAAATGGTTATTTTTTTGTTCAATGCAAAGAAAACGTTGCTTGTTTCATCTGTCAAGAGGCGGTGGCGGTATTCAAAGAATACAACCTGCGCCGACATTCTGAATCTCGTCACAAAGACGAGTTTGATTGCTTGCAGGGCCAAATGCAAGTAGACAAACTCTCAAAGCTAAAAAGTGGACTGTTCACTCAGGAGAATACATTTGTCCGCCAGGCTCAGCTGAACCAGTCTTCTGTTCGGGCAGTTTTCGAGTTGCTCAACTGATAGCAAGCAGTGTGGTTTTTTTTTGTTTGTTTTGTTTTTTTATTTCCTGACTTTTTTTCTGTGAAGGTCCCAGAAAGGGTTACTAATATTTGGTTATGTGTGACTTACTGGAAAAACAATAAAAGTTTACATTTAGGCAGCCCTGCGATCGTCACTTTTTCTGTTACAAACTGACCCTGGCCCACCATCAGAGAAGGGAAAAGTTATGTGGCCCTCGCAGGAAAAAGTTTGGGGACCCCTGATGTAGATCAATCTTGAAATTGTCACAGAAAAACAGGATTCCAAAAAAGGCACCATCTCACATCTTCTTTCTATGATGGGCTGACAGACAATACAGTTGCTGGCCAGAGTCCTTCAGCATGCAGCATGTGAGTTGACTCCTTGCTGAGAGTATAGAATTCTTACAACATTCTGTATAATATGAGCCACTAAACCCGCCAAAATAGAAAGAAAAATCATGTTTGATATCATTAGGATTTCACTGTAAACTTTACAGAAACACTGTGTCAGAAGTTTCTTCATTGGTAGTTAACAGTGCATGTAAGAGCTGGATGAGCAATTCGGTTCGGAGATACACTGCCCTCCATAATTATTCATTCAATTATTTATATTTATTATAATTATTATATTTATTATAATTATCACCCCTGGTTAAGATTTGTTCTTTTGTGTCGAATGAAATCTTTTTTTTTTTTTTTAATAATTATAATAAAATTAAAAAAGAGGAAATTCCAACCTTTAATTCAAGTGCATTTATTCAATGGGAAAAAATCCCACATTATGAAATAATTCTTTTATATCAAATCATGGGTGCTACAATTATTAGCACCCCTGATGTTAAGAGTTTGTACAGTCGCTTTTTACCAACAAAACAGCATCTCCTATAATGTTTCACAAGATGGGAGAATACAGAAAGAGGGAACTTGGACCGTTTCCTCTCTGTACAATCTCTCTAAATCATCCAGCGACCTGGGTCCTCTCCTCTGTACTCTCCTCCTCAGCTCACTCCACAGGTTTTCAATGGGGTTGAGGTCTGGGAACTGAGATGGCCATGGGAGGAGCTTGATTCTGTATCTGTTAACCATTTCATGTTTAGGGTCATTATCTTGCCGAAATACCCAGTGATGACATTGCTTCAGCTTTCGGGCAGAGGCCACCAGATTTTGATTTAAAATGTCCTGGTATGTCAAAGTGTTCGTGATGCCATGCACCCTAACAAGGTTCCCAGGGCCTCTGAAAGAGAAACTGGTCCACAGAATCACCGATCCTCCCCCAAACTTCACAGTGGGCATGAGGTGCTTTTCTGCATATTCATCTTTTGTGTTCCGCCAGACCCACTTAGAGTGTTTGTTGCCAAAAGCTCTATCTTGGTCTTATCTGACCAAAGCACACGGTCGCAATTGAAATCCCAGTATCACTTAGCGAACTCCAGATGTTTGCGTTTATGATTGCGAGAAAAGGGTTTTTTCCCTGCATGCCTCCCAAACAGCTTGTTGGCATGTAGATTGTGCCTGATATATTTTTTTAAGACTTGTGACCCCAAGATGCTCCCATTTGTTGCACTTCTTTAACAGTGAGCTTTGGATAACATTTTATTTCTCTTACTGTCCGCCTCACTGTGTGTGGTGGCAAAATAACCTTGCATCCGCATCCAGGCTTGTTTACCACTGTTCCAGTTGTTTTAAACTTATTAATGATTCTTCCGACAGTAGATACAGGCAGATGCAGGTGACGTTTCATAAAATAATTATTTACTCCTCAGGGATTTTTTTTTCACTAAAAATAAACTTAAGTTGAAGGTTCAATTTTCAGTGGGAGTAGCTTCTGCAATAAACATTGAATTTATTTCAAGGCTTTTAACACATCTCAATAAATATGGAGGGCAGTATATACTCAATATGCTAAGTAACATCATGTACTGTATTTCAAATTTCTCATCATCATCATCATCTTCTTCCGCTTAGTCCAGGGTCGGGTCGTGGGGGCAGCAACCTTAGCAAAAAGGTCCAGACATCCCTCTCCCGAGCTACTTCCTCCAACTCTCCCGGGGGGACACCGAGGCGGTCCCAGACAAGCCGAGAGACATAGTCCCTCCAGCGTGTTCTAGGTCGACCCCGGGGTCTCTTCCCGGTTGGACATGCCCGAAACACCACACCAGGGGTCCTCCACTCCTCCACTTGGGGCAGGACCTCATTCCCGACCCGGAGGGTGCATTCCACCATTGTCCGACTGAGAACCATGGCCTCGGACTTGGAGGTACTGATCTTCATCCCGGCTGCTTCGCACTCAGCCGCGAATCGCTCCAATGAGAGCTGGAGGGCCCGACTTGATGAAGCCAAAAGGACAACATCATCCGCAAAAAGCAGAGACGATATCCGATGGCCACCAAACCAGAGCCCCTCATCGCCTCGACTGCGCCTAGAAATTCTGTCCATAAAAATTATGAACAGAATCGGTGACAAAGGACAGCCTTGGCGGACTCCAACTCCCACTGGAAACGAATCCGACCTGCTGTTACCAATACGGACCAAACTCTGGCTCCGGTGATATAGCGACCGAATAGCTCGTAGCAACGGATCCGGAACGCCGTATTCTCGGAGCACGCCCCACAAGATCTTTCGAGGGACACGGTCGAAAGCCTTCTCCAAATCCACAAAGCACATGTGGACAGATTGGGCAAACTCCTATGCCCCCTCCAGAATCCTGTGGAGCGTATAGAGTTGGTCAAGAGTGCTACGGCCAGGACGAAAACCACATTGTTCCTCCTGAATCCGAAGTTCGACTATCGGTCGGATCCTCCTCTCTAGTACCCCTGCATAGACTTTCCCAGGTAGGCTGAGGAGTGTAATTCCCCAATAATTGGAACACCCTCCGGTCCCCCTTCTTAAAAATTGGGACCACCACCCCAGTTTGCCAATCCAGAGGTACAGCCCCCGATGACCACGCGATGTTGCAGAGACGTGTCAACCAAGACAGTCCTACAACATCCAGAGCCCTGAGATATTCCGGGCGGATCTCGTCCAACCCCGGAGCTCGACCACCGAGGAGCTTTTGACAACCTCAGTGACCTCCACTCCAGTGATGGGCGGACCCTCACCCGAACCCCCAGGGTCTTCCTCTTCCACGGAGGGCATGTTGGTGGGATTGAGAAGGTCCTCAAAGTATTCCCTCCACCTCTCAACAACATCCCCAGTCAAGGTAAGCAGCTCCCCACCTCCACCGTAAACAGTGTTTGTGAAGAACTGCTTCCCCCTCCTGAGGCGTCGGATGGTGGCCCAGAACCTTTTTGAGGCCAACCGATAATCACTCTCCAGGCCCTCACCGAACTCCTCCCACGCCCGAGATTTTGCATCTGCGACAGCCTCGGCTGCAGCACGTTTGGCCTGCCGGTACCCGTTTGCTGCCTCAGGAGTCCCACAGGCTAATAAAACCCGATAGGCCTCCTTCTTCAGCTGGACGGCCCCCTTCACCGCAGGTGTCCACCACCGGGTTCGGGGATTACCGCCACGACAAGCACCGACGACCTTACGGCCACAGCTATGGGCTGCCGCCTCAGCAATGGAGGCACGAAACATGGCCCATTCGGATTCCATGTCCCCCGCCTCCTCCGGAACGTGGTTGTAGCTCTGCCGGAGGTGGGAGTTAAAGGCCTCTCGGACAGGGGGCTCCGCCAAACGTTCCCAGCAGACCCTGATTACACGCTTGGGCCTGCCAGGTCTGGAAGGCAACCTCCCACACCACCGAAGCCAACTCACCACCAGGTAGTGATCGGTAGACAGCTCAGCTTCTCTCTTCACCCGAGTGTCCAGAACATATGGTCGCAAGTCCGATGACACGACTACAAAGTCAATCATCGAACTGCGACCTAGGGTGTCCTGGTGCCAAGTGCACTTATGGACACCCTTATGTTCGAACATGGTGTTCGTGATAGACAAACTATGACGAGCACAGAAGTCCAACAACGACACACCATTCGGATTCAGACTGGAGAGGCCGTACCTACCGATCACACCCTTCCAGGTCACACTATCATTGCCCACATGGGCGTTGAAGTCTCCCAAGACAACGAGCGAGTCTCCCGAGGGAGCGTTCTCCAACACCCCCCCCAAAGACTCCAAAGAGGGTGGGTACTCTAAACTGTCATTTGGTGCATAAGCACAAATAACAGTCAGGACCCGTCCCCCACCCGAAGACGGAGGGAAGCTACCCTTTCGTCAACCGGGAGAACCCCAACATTTGGGCACCGAGACGGGGGCAACAAGAATACCCACACCGGCTCGCCGCCTCTCCCCATGAGCAACTCCAGAATAGAAGAAGGTCCAGCCTCTTTCGAGATGGATGGTTCCAGAGCCCAAGCTATGCGTTGAGGTGAGCCCGACTATATCTAGTCGGTATCTCTCCACCTCACGCACCAAATCAGGCTCCTTTCCCGCCAGAGAGGTGACATTCCATGTCCCGAAGGTCAGAGTAAGCAGCCGAGGATCAGTCCGACAGAACCCATGCCTTTGGCTGCCACCCAACCCACACTGCCCCCGACCCTAAAACTCCTCCCACGGGTGGTGGGTCCATGGGAGGCGGACCCATGTCTCCTTTACGGGCTGGGCCCGGCCAGGCTCCAGGGGCATAAGCCCGACCACCACTCGCCCGCCCTCGAGCCCCTCCCCTGGGCCTGGCTCCAGGAGGGAACCCCGGTGACCCGCGTCCGGGCAAGGGAGACTGCTTCCTTTGTTGTCTCGTGTCTTAGAGGTTTGTTTTGAATCGCACTTTGTCTGGACCTTCACCCCGGACCTGTTTGCCTTGGGTGACCCTACCAGGGGCATTTGCCCCCGACAACATAGCTCCTAGGATCATTAGGTCACACAAACCCCTCCACCACGATAAGGTGGCGATTCAAGGAGGGGTATATATATATACATATACAGTGATACCTCAGCTCACGAACATAATTGGTTCCCAGAAAGTGTGTGTAAGGCGAAAAGTTCGTCTTCCGAACATTTATTTCCCATAAGAAACCATTAAAATGAGAATAATCCGTTCCCAGGTCCCCATAAAACATAATTTTCTACTAAATAAGCCTTAAAACTACACAAAAATATACCTTATTTTATGTATAATAAATGTGCTCTTGTCTTGTAATTAAAGAAATAAACTGTACTGTATAATAAAGTCGTTTTATTTACCTTTGTGATGGTAGTTGACGGCTTGATGGAATGGAGTGGGAGGAGGAGGGAGGGAGGGACTTACTGTTTGGAAGGAGTGTTTGGAAACGCCTACTGTTTGGAAACACCCTTAGCCACACACGCACCCTTAATAGCTTCCTTGTTCTTAAGGATGGGAGCAATGGTAGACTTAGCGTACTGGTACTGGGACGCTGAGTCACACAAACGCACACCTCGTTCGTGTTTTTCAATGATCTCCGCCTGTGGTGGGGTCTTTTTCGGTCCCATAATAGCAAAAGTACACTCAATATGGTCCAAAATGTCTAGCAAACACAAACCACTTCCGCACTCAAAGAAAGGGGGTGACGAACTGTGATGCCGTGAGCGTGCGTCAGCTTCTCGTGGCCGCCACCGTGGCGCTGTTCGACCGCGTGGTTTGATTCGTCCGCCGAAAACTAGTTCGTCAGCAGAGACTATATGCTCACAAATTTAATGTTCTTGAGGCGAAAAGTTCGTGAGCTTAAGCGTTCGTCAGCGGAGGTTTTATTGTATATATATATTATATATATATATATATATATATATATATATATATATATATATATATATATATATATAAAAACTGAAAGAACCTTCTGACATTTCTAATAATCATGGTCAGACAGATTTCAAATGATCATGGACAGTTATTCTGCTTTACTCGGAGTCACCACTTAATTCATATTCAATTCAATTCACTTTACAATTTATCTTCTTTTCCTTTTGGCTGTTCCCTTCAAGGGTCGCTACAGCAAATCATCTGCTTCCGTCTCACCCAATCCTCTGCATCTTCTTCTCTTACACCAGCTACTTCATGTCCTCTTTCACCACATCCATAAATCTCCTCTTTGGTCTTCCTCTCGGCCTTCTGCCTGGTAGTTCCAATCTCAGCATCCTACTACCAATATACTCACTATCCCCCCTCTGTACATGTCCAAACCATCTCAATCTAGCCTCTCTGACTTTGTCTCCAAAACATCTTACATGTGCTGTCCCTCTGACGTACTCATTCCTGATCCTATCCATCCACGTTACTCCCAAAGAGAACCTCAACATTTTCATCTCTGCTACCTCCAGCTCTGCCTCCTGTCTTTTCCCCAGGGCCACTGTTTCTAAACCATACAACATCGCTGGCCTCATCACCGTCTTGTACACTTTTCCTTTCATTCTTACTGATACCTTCCTATCACACATCACACCGGACACTTTTCTCCAACCATTCCAACCTGCCTGTACACGCTTCTTCACCTCTTTTCCACACTCTCCATTGCTCTGGACTGTTGAGCCTAAGTACTTAAAATCCTCCACCTTCTTTATCTCTGCTCTCTGTAACCTCACCGTTGCTCTTGGTCCTTCTCATTCACACACATGTATTCTGTCTTACTAAGGCTAACCTTCATTCCCCTCCTTTCCAGGGCATACCTCCACCTCTCTAGATTTTCCTCCACTTGTTCTCTGCTCTCACTACAGATCACAATGTCATCTGCAAACATCATAGTCCATGGAGATTCTTGTCTAAACTTGTCTGTCAGCCTGTCCATCACCATAGCAAACAACAAGGGCTCAGAGCTGATCCTTGATGCAGTCCCACCTCCTGAGAATGCAGTCCCACCTCCCACCTGAGAGGAAGCCAGGGTAGCCAAAGGAATCCCACTCCACACAGAAACACCCTCACCAAACCCAAAACCTTCTTCCTGTGAGGTGGATTTGCCAGCCACTATGCTCTCATGCTTTTTGGAAAAAGAGTTTTTTCTCCCACTTTAAAAAAAAAAAAAAACATGAGAGTCAATAGGTGGCGCCAAAAGATTAGTTAGCTAACACATACATTTTACAACAACAAACATTTCTAAGAGCAAATGTATTGTGATCGAAAATAGAGATATAATTATACAATTAGTCAAATTCAGAAGAGAATGTTTAAGCATTCCATACTTAGATTTATTCTTGAATTACTATTAAAACATTTGTATCAAGGTTCATGTCCTCACTGACTTTTCAATAGGTAACAAGTCTTGAAAGCATAATGTAATATTTGTTTTATAGTTGTGGTATTTTCCAGAATGGATTTTGTATCTGAAGATAACATAAGTTGCTTTACAACAGTAAGCCTCTCCTCGTACTAGTCAATAACAAAATAAAACCATTTTAGATTATGAGGTTGGCATTTAACTCATTAATTTTACTGTCCAAAACATCATCCGTCTATAAATATACATACTGTATACAGTAAATCTTATGAACCTGGTGTAAAAGTAAGCAAAGATATACTTAATATGCAAAATTCTTAGAAAAAAAGGAATCACACTCCACAAATTACCAATATTTCCACTTTGTTGCAGAAGCATGGTGGCATATTGGTTCGTACATCTGCCATAAAATAAGGTCCTGGGTTTAGGCATTTCTATTTGAATGTTCTTCTCATGTATAGATGGCTTTCTGAGTATTTCCGGTTTCCTATAGACACGCAACGTGCTGCGGGATTTCGCCCAGATGGTTTTCGCCCAGGTGTTTTTGGTCCAGATGGTTTTCACCCAGATAGTTTTCGCCCAGGTGTTTTTCGCCCAAATGGTTTTCACCCAGGTGTTTTTTGCCCAAATTGTAGGAACATGTTTTTCATCCAATTTTTTTTAAATATTTTTTGATATTGTGAGAAAAGTATAAGTAACATAAGCATATATACACATATACGTATACAAATTTTATTTAGGATATGAAGTAGAATTAGGGTTAGGATGAGGGGTTAGGGTTAGGGAGTATGTGTTACTTTGGTGACATACAGTGTTAAAGGGAAGTGTTAAAACAGTTTATGCCACCAAAGCAACACATATGATTTACACTTACCCTGCTAAGCTTATCTCAGGATTCTACTTGTAATTATCACCTCTCATTAAGGGAAGTGTCACAAATCTGTAAATAAACATTAATAAGTGAATTCAATAAAAAATTTTAAAAAATTTAAGTTGGGCTAAAAACATGTCCTCACAATTTGGGCGAAAACCACCTGGGCGAAAACCACCTGGGCGAAAACCATCTAGGCGAAAAACACCTGGGTGAAAACCACTTGGGCGAAAATCGTGGAAATCGACATGCACATTAGGCTAATTGGCTTTTCCAGACTGCCCTGAATGTGGATGCGTCTGTTGTCCTGTGATGGTCTGGTGGGCTGTTCAAGGTGTACCCCACCTTTGCCCAGTGTCAGCTGAGATAGGCTCCTGCCTCCCCATCAGACAAATAGGATTAAGCTGTTCAGCAGATGAGTGCGTGAGTCACTGAGTACTTTGCTAGAAAGCTGTTATTAACAGCTCGGAGACATTTACAGTGAGTAATAATAAGTAAATATAACTTGTACTTTTCAGTATTGTGTTTGATTTTTAATGGATAAGAAAAGATAAAGTTTATTTATCCACTGAAAATATATTCCGTAACAAAAAGTGTCTGAGTAATTGTGGAGTTAGAACACGGATAGCCATCTCCAGAGCGGAAAGTGATGGTTATAAGGACTGGTAGATTTATATATTTACTGATCCTGCTTAGGGAATCAATGTCACATGTGGTATGCTTTGTAAATCCCACCCCACCCCACCCCGGCCTGCACAAGGATTTCAACCACTCAAATAATCGAAAGAGACCTAATTCCTGTGGATTTAAGTGGATGCAACCTACCACCCATTTGAGGTGAATGGGTTTTATTGTAAGAAGAGTAAAGAGTATTATCTACCTGAACAGTAACTCAAAGGGTCATATTAAGATGAAGGTTTAAATTTTTATACTCCTCTACTCACTTGTGTGATTTGCTACAATTAGTTTTCCTTCAGTAACCATAGTATATGAGGTAATGCAACATGACACTTTAAAACTTTAATTGTTAAAACCTTTTTAAAAACAAAATTATATTAATACAGTATTACAGTTCTCCTCACATACAAATATCTAGTGTTCCAAAGCTGATGAAGCAACCCCACTTACACGAAAGATGAATTTTCAAACTGAAGCCTGTGCTGCACTGTCCTCTGCTGGGGAAAAAATGTATTGTATTAATTTTATTATTACATTGTGGAACCGGTGGTGTAGTGGTTAGAGTGTTGGGCTCATGATCTGGAGGTTGTGAGTTCAAATCCCACTGAGACCCTCACTGTGCTAAGACCCCTGGGCAAGGTCTCAAACACAAGTGTGCCTCTGTTCATCCAGCAGTATAAATGGGTACCAGTAAAAATATACTGGGAAGGTAACCTGCGATGGACCAGCATCCCATCTAGGAGGAGTTGAACTCCTGATTGCTTCACGCTATGGAAACTGGGGATAAGCACCGGCCTGATGAGCCGCTAGGCTCGGGTGTAAAAACCCAAACAGTCAATCAATCAAATTAATTTTATGTCCAATATAACTTATCGCATGCTCTCCCAGTGCTTGCGTGGGTTTCCTCGGGATACTCCGGTTTCCTCCCACAGTCCAAAAACATGCACAGTAGGTTAATTAGCTGTTCCAAATTGCCTCTAGGTGTGAGTGTGAGTATGAATGTTTTGTGCGAGTGTTGGCCCTGCAATAGCCTGGTGAGCTGTCCAGGGTGTACCCTGCCCTCGCCCGGAGTTGGCTGAGATGGGCACCAGCCTCCCTGTGACCCTAATTAGGATTAAGCGGTTCAGAAAATGAGTGAATGAATGTAACTTATAATATCATCAGGTTTTCACTTTTACTGGTTAATTCTAATTGTAGTCTCCTTCTCTTTAGAGCAATACTATAGTTGGGATGTTTTATTTAAGGGTGATATCTGTACTTCTTTGTCCATTAAAGATCATTGAATCATAAGTAAAGCACTGTAGCATCACGTTGAGAAGGTTCTGGTTTGATTCTCATTGACTAACAAGGGCCTTATTGTGTGGAGCCTGCTTGTTCTCCCTGTACTTGGAAGGCTTCCTTTCCAAAGGCTAAAGGGATATTATTTAATACATAGTTGTGAATTTGTGTGAACGGTTGTTTGTGAATTACATACTAATTACTATAGTATGAAACAGAAGTATGAGTTCCAGTGAAGATGAATTCTCTTATTGTCAAATGCAAAACGTTAATGTCCCCTTTGGGTAATCAAAACAGTAATAGGACAGGCTGTGATCTCATTATAATACTTAAAGTGAGAGGAAAGGAAAACTTTCCAGAATCTAATGTTACACATGAACATGTGCATAGTTTTATCAGCAGGTGGTTTTCATTACACTTTCTAAATTTTAACCTGCTAAAACCCGTGTGATAATGTGTGTTAGCCTGTTTGAAAAGGCTGCTGTTTCACTCTCATGCGAGTTCGGAACTGCAAGAAGAGGAAATGAATCCCCAAGTTCGTATAAGGCACGTTAATGGTAAAAATAACATAATACAGATATTAAACTAACAAATCAGATATACGTAAATATATAAACTTCACAATAAGGTAAAGCTTGCAAGAGTCAGATTTCTGTTTTCATGAAAATTGCCACTGCATTTAATACATTTTCTGATTTTCTTGAATAAAAAGTGGTGGTGGGCATTGGTGATTTTTACCAAAATGTTCTCGAGCTGCATAATGTCAATGATTTGGACATGGCAAGAATCACATTTGCTTCTACAGGTCAAAATTTGTAAAAAGAAAAACACTTCATTTTAAGTAGTCTCCCTGAGGTGATTCATTATTTCATTCATTTTGAACAGCTTAATCCTAATTAGGGTTACGGGGAGGCTGGTGTCCATCTCACCTGACTCTGCGCGAGGGCGGGGTGCACCCTGGACAACTTGCTACGCCATCACAGGGCCAACACTCACACAACCATTCTTACTCACACTCAAACGTAGAGGTGATTTGGAGTACTCAATTAATCTACTGTGCATGTTTTTGCCTGAGAGAGAAAACCGCACGCATACATGGGGAGAACGTGCAAACTCCACTCAGAAACGCCAGAGTTTTGACCCAGGACCTTCTTGTTATAAAGCAGACCTCTACACCATCGTGTTACCCTGTGAGGTGATCGCAAAAACCTATTTCTACTATATACTGTATCTTGCTTCAGGACCTCACAGCCTAACCATAGTTAACTGAGATTGGCTCCAGTTTCCTTCACTACCCTGTAAGATAATGAGTATAGATAATGGTTGGTTAAGAAATAAAAGCGCATTCTCATATACACTGATCAGCCATAATGTTAACACCAGCTCATTGATCTGCAGCTAGGCAGACCCAAATGTGTCAAGCGTGTCCTGACAGCCTTTTAAATAGCCAGCATTGAAAGTTTCACCAATATATCCTGCAGTACCGCTTCTTTGGGGTCAAACCAGATCAGTCTTGGGCACCAATGACACTCTTACCATTTCATTGGTGGTCTTGCCATTCATCTTTTTTCTTACCTCTGAACACCAGGAATACCCCACAACACCTGCTGATTCGGTGATGAATAGACTGTCATTTAGGCATCACAGTGTGGCCTTTGTAAAACTCACTCAGCATGCTAATTTTTCCTGCTTACAGCATTTCAAGTTTGAGAATTGGCCATTTACTATTTGATATTTAGTATTTGCCTAATGCATCCCCACCCCTTGACAGGCTGAATATTTTATGCAAACCCAGATCAGCTAAAAAAAATTGCATACTTATAAAACATGCCATATAGTTTCATACATGCAGCCTGTTTTAGATTAAAAAAACACATGCATAAACCCTTAAATTCATCTATCATTTTGAATTAATCCCAAATTAATTCATGCAAAATTAAGTAAAATGCAACAGGGCTTATAAATACCTGTATTTGCAGTGCATGTTTGCAGTTTCCAATATATTTTCATAACATCTTTGCAGAATTACTTTGCTCATCTTCTCATCTTGCCACAGCTTATTTCTGTTGTCTTTCTCCCTCTGCACTGTGCTCTACAAGGGTGGAAATGAGAAGCTGGGAGAGAAGGGGAGAAGCTGCCTTTTATATGAGCCACTGTGTGTGGTGTATCGGTAGCAGCTCTGGATCTTGGACCAATGGGAAGAAAACATGTGCATGAGCCCATCTGTAATGGAAAAACAAATCCCATAACCATGTGGATTTTGTACAGCAAAATGCTCAGGCAAAAGACGTACTGCAAGATGCACACACCATAATAAACAATCTGTCTATATGTAACTATATCATGGAGAAAACAGATTTTAAAATATCTGAATGTTTTTGCAATACAAGTCAAGTTGAGATCGAAACAGTAGTGAAATAATTAATCACATAAAAGTAGAATTTTTTTGAACATTAAAAAAAAGATTTTCCTGATAAGCATTATGTCTGGATAACAACCAGATCCATGATCTTAATCTGTCAAAATACAACAGATCTTAAAGATCTACTTTTATTTGGAAAGTGTTGGTCAGAGCTTGGTCATTCCTTTATCGCTTCCATGAATGGATTGGCCACATTAGCTTCTGCCCTGGCTTATGGCATGCCATTGAACTAATCCGCAAAGCCCTTTCTGAGCTTGGTCATGCATCTGTGAATGGACATCTGTGTGATTTAAACTATTTGTGAAACAAGCTACAGCTTGCTTATTCGAATTTACTGGATGTACAGGTGGTCAGTGCCTTCTGGGCCTGAAGTAGTAAAGCTGAACTTTACTAATTTCTTTTGAAAGCCTCTTTGAAGTCTATTTTTAAAACAAGCAAATGTTGCCTCTGTTTTCAGCACAATGTTGCTGTCCTTCTACTTTGTGGAACATTTTCAAACACCCATGTGGCTTGTAAAAGTAGTTGCCCCTTTATATTCCCTGTTTTGTTACCTTACAATCTGAAATCTATATAGATTTTTTTTCTTGGATTTAATGTAATAGACCTACACAGTAGCCCAAACTGGTGAAGTGAAATTCAAAGGAAAAATATGTATGTTTATATAAAATAAATAAAATAAAGTTGCCCTTCTTTAGGCTAGTTGGCTATCTGGAAAATCTGCATTTGTGGGTACTGTATGATTATCAAAATCAGAAATACTTTATTAATCCCGGAAGAAGTCTTGATAAAGAAACTGGCAAATATACATACATACATACATACATACATACAGGGGCAGTGGTGGTCTAGTGGTATAGGGTGCTGGATTGCTGATCCAAAGTTTGGGGGGGGGGGGGGTTCGAGTCCCACTCTCCACAAGGTTGTCACTGTCCCCCCCAGGGCAGCTAACTGGGTTATCAAAGGCGGGCCATGTCTCTCACTGTCTATGGTGTGAGGCATGTAAAAGAACCATTGCTGACTTTCGTAAAGAGTAGGCTGCAAAGTCGTCAGCGTGTTTCTGTCCCTTGCTAAAAAGGGTTGTGACAGGAAGGGCATCCGACGTAAAAAAAAAAAAACCTCTGCCAAATCAAATGTGCAAATCAGATGATTCGCTGTGGCGACTCCCGAGTAAAAAGGGAAAAAGCCGAAAGGAAGACAGACATACATACATACATACATATATACATATATATACATATATATATATATATATATATATATATATATATATATATATATATATACACACACACACACACACACACACACACACACACACAAACACAGACGTGGTTAGGAAAATTAATAAATGAATGATTCTGTTCACACCATGTGACGAAGGGATCCACTGCAGCCTGATACTCCGTTTCATTACCTCCATTGATACATTTGAAGTTAAGCTATATCCCCATTTCACTGGAATACGGCAGGACTGACGGAAGCAAAAATGTTGTCATCCGCAAACTGTCCACAATTATTCCCTCATCTTCCGTGTCATTCCGTGTGATTCTATAGTTATTCCTCAAGTCTTCCTCCACTTCCGTATGCTTCCAGCAGGCCAAAATATTCCGTGAACGTGCTTTTGAACATGTTCAAAAGAACGTTCACAGAAAAAAAAATTCCGTGAGTGTTCCTTGGGGGTCACTTTGGCATACCTGTTCCGCATTTGCTGTGAACGTTTCAAGAGTGTAAGAATTTTCATTTTTCCGTAGGATTTTCACCCATTTTCTGTGTAAAAATGCCGAGACTCCTCTGTAGACAGTGTTCCGCACCCTTCCGGTAAACGATCCTTGCATCCCATAGTCCAGTGAAATGGGGGTATAAGAATTTCCACATTTCTGTAGGATTTTCACCTGTTTTGCGTGTAAAAATGCCGAAAATCTTCTGTAGATTGCGTTCCTAGCCTTTCCGCTACGATCCTTGCATGCCGTAGTCCAGTGAAATGGGGGTATAAAGTTCATTGTGTAGAGGGTGACGAGGAAAGGGAAGGGAACGGTCCATTGAAGTGCTCCAGTGTTGCTGACTCGTGTGTTTGACACGCAGTGCTGCAGACACACACATACTGTGGCCTTCTAGTCAGGTAGTCCACAATTCAGGCACAAGATGGGTGTCCACCTGCATCAATGTCAGCTTCTTACCCAAAATGGTAGACCTGATGATGCTGAATGCACTAGAAAAGTTAAAAAAAACATGTCCTCATGGTGCTCCCCGGCTGGTCCAGGTGGGTTTAGACAACTAAACATTTAGATGATGATGCCCTTGACTCTGAGACAAGGCCGGAGGCGAACTCAAGGGGGTCCATATGTTGTCTAACCATGGGTCAGAGTAGATTCAGTATTAGTTTCTTGAGGGTCTTCATGATACGTGAAGTCAGTGCCATGAGTCTGTAATCCTGGGGGCCATTGGGACCAGGGATCTTTGATACAAGAATGAGGCAAGCCGTCTTCCACTGTACTGGGACCCTCTGTTGACTCAAACTTATTATGACGATGTAATGTAAGACTCAACAGAGTTTGGGGAGGGCACAGATTTTTCAGACACAAGGTCTCACCTCGTCCGGTCCTGCTGCCTTGTCTGAGTGGAGTCTTTTCAGTTGTTTCTCAAGCTGATTATAAATGAAGTTGACAGGTGGGGAAAAGGGTGTCAGATCTATCACAGAAGGCAGAGGTGCAGTGAGGAGAGGAAGGGGGAAAGAGTGGCGTGGCAGAGTTTTTAGGCTTGCTCCAGATGAGTTGGAGGGGTGCTGTGCAGTGTCAAATTGGTTAAAGAACATCAGTTTGTTGGCAATGACTCACGGCCCTTGGCTGATTGATGGCCTGAAACCACTCCAAAACTCTCTCACATTGTTCTACTGAAGTTTGCACTCCAGCTTTCTCCTGTAGTTGTCCTTTGCCTCTCTGATCTTGACTCTCAGTGAACTTTGGCTCATTCTCATCTCCTCTCTGTTGCCAGCTCTGAATGTCCTCTTTTTGTCGTTAAGGAGAGATTTATTGCCTTTAGTCACCCATGGGTTGTTATTTGGGTAACCAAAGATAATCTGAGCTGGGACATTGATGTTGGTGCAGAAATTAATGTAGTATGAAATGCACTCAGTAAGCCTATCAACGTTATCATTGTATGACTCACAGAGCATGGGCCAAACCATAGTTTGAAAGGTGAATTAGAGCTCTTCCACGGCCTCCTCCGACTATCTCCTAACAGTCCTTCTAGTTTCAGGCTGCCTCTTCGCAACAGGCACATAGCATGAAGAAAGAAAAATTAAGTTGTGGTCTGATCTTCTCAGTGGTGGGAGGCAGACTGCCAATCTAAAGTTCTCTCCTCTCTGTTGGGACAGTCCACACACTATACAATGTTCATTAGTGTATTGTCCATGATGATGTGGTTGAAGTCACAAGACATCACAATGTATTGACTATGTTTGATATTTATTTTGTAGCTTGTTTAAAGCACTTAATGACAGTTATTTCATGAAAATGTGCCATGTTCTGGGTGACTCCAAACTTTTAACAGTAGTGTACTGTACTGTACATATATACAGACACGTGTTCTGAAAGGCTCGGCACGGCGGCATAGTGGTTAGCGGGTCCACCTCTCAGCAAGAAGGTTCTGAGTTTGACTCCCTGATTTGATGAAAGCATTTCTGTGTAGATTTTGTATGTTCTTCTCTTGCTTGTGTATTTTCCTTTGGATAGACTGGTTTCCTCCCACAGTCCAAAAATATAAGTTAGGCTAATTGGCTGTTCTACATTGCCCCTAAGTGTGAGTGTGATTGTCTTGTACGTGTTGGCCCTGTGCTGGGTATACAAGCTATTCCGAGTGTAGCTTGTCTTCGACCAGTATTGGATGACATAGGCATAGAATTAAGCACTTGAACAAATGAGTTTGTAAGCATTCAGAAAAATCCTACAATCTGCAACACCACTAATCAAGAAGCCCAACCATGCAAATAAGAGCATGAAAACAAAACAGGCCAGGGATGGTGGGGTGCAGAAAAACAGATCAGGGTCGAGCTATTAAAAAAATCCAGAACTTGAAGAGTCCATGTATTTTTATTTAGTTATTTATTTATTTATTATTATGAAAAATGTTGAGGTTCTCTTTGGGAGTGATGAGGATGGATAGGATCAGGAATGAGTACATCAGAGGGACAGCACATGTAAGAGGTTTTGGAGACAAGGTCAGAGAGGCTAGATTGAGATGGTTTGGACATGTACAGAGGAGGGCTAGTGAGTATATTGGTAGTAGGATGCTGAAGTTGGAACTACCAGGCAGAAGGCCTAGAGGAAGACCAAAGACAAGATTTATGGATGTGATGAAGGTAGTTGGAGTAAGAGTAGAAGATGCAGAGAATAGGGTGAGATGGAGGCAGATTCGCTGTGGGGACCCCTGATGGGAAATGCCGAAAGGAAAAGAATTATTATTATTATTATTATTATTATTATTATTATTATTATTATTATTATTATTATAACCATTAGAAAGGCAGGTCACAAATTTTTATGCATTTTACATATTTTAATTATTATAGAGGCAGGTCAGGGAAGCACAGTGTGCTCTAAGCAGAGCTCAGCATTATGCAAGTTTAACAGCTTGGAACCTGTTTAGAGTTTTAGTACTGTATATACTACACAGAAAGCTAAAGAAAAACTATTTTAAAACGAGTTTTAGTTTTTGTGCATACTTTAACAATGATAGACTAGAGCAGGTAAGCTACACACTTTGCTCCACAAGCGTAAGCATGTTAGGTAAAGGTATGTTTTTAAACTCATTCAGAATTTAGTATATTTGACACAGAATCATGAAAAGCCATTTAAAATACCCCCCACACCCCTTTAAACTATCACTGGTGGGTTCCCCATGCTTCAAGCCAAGCTTCAAGCCAACAGTCTTTTTGAGCCTATTCATGTCTAAATGTCTTCTTATTTTCCTTTCGACTGCTCCTTCAGGGGTTGCCACAGCAAATCACCTGTCTCCATCTCACCCTATCCTCTGCATCTTCTTCTCTTACACCAACTACCATCATGTCTTCCTTCACCACATCCATAAATCTTGTCTTTGGTCTTCCTCTAGGCCTTCTGCCTGGCAGTTCCAACCTCACCATCCTACTACCAATATATTCACTATCCCTTCCCTGTACATGTCCAAACCATCTCAATCTAGCCTCTCCGACTTTGTCTCCAAAACATCTTATATGTGCTGTCCTTCTGATGTACTCATTCCTGATCCTATCTATCCTCATCACTCCCAAAGAGAACCTCAACATTTTCATCTTATCTAATTTAATATGTAATACATTGAAATGTATTTATCATGTAATCATCGTGAAATCACACTCCTCAGCCTACCCGGGAAAGTCTATGCAGGGGTACTGGAGAGGAGGATCTGACAGATAGTTGAACCTCAAATTCAGGGGAACAATGTGGTTTTCATCCCGGCCGCGGCACTCTTGACCAACTCTATATGCTCTACAGGATTTTGGAGGGGGTATGGGAGTTTGCCCAATCTCTCCACATGTGTTTTGTGGATTTAGAGAAGGCTTTTGACCATGTCCCTGGGGCTATCTTGTGGGGCGTTCTCCGGGAGTATGGTGTACCGGACCAGTTGCTATGGGTCATTCAGTCTCTGTATCAGCAGAGCCAGAGCTTGGTTTGCATTGGCAACAACAGGCCAAATTTGTTTCCAGTGAGGGTTGGCTGTCCTTTGTCACTGATTCTGCTCATAACTTTTATGGACAGAATCTCTGGGTACAGCCATGACTTTGAGAGGTTCTAGTTTGTTGGCCATCAGATCTCGTCTCCGCTTTTTGCGGATGATGTTGTTCTTTTGGCTTCATCAATCAAGGAATTCCAGCTCTCATCGGAGCAATTCACAGCGGATTGCAAAGCAGCCAGAATGAGAATCAGCACCTCCAAATCCAAGGCTATGGTTCTCAGCCGGAAAAGGGTGGAATGCACCCTTCGAGTCTGGAATGAGGTCCTGCCCCAGGTGGAGAAATTCAAGTATCTAGGGGTCTTCTTCATGAGTGTGTGTGTGGGGGGGGGTGACAGATTGACATATAGATCGCTGCAGCCTCTGCTATAAAGTGGAGCCTGTACCGGTCCATTGTGGTGAAGAGGGAGCTGAGCCACAAAGCAAAGCTCTCGATTTACCAGTCGATCTATATTCTAACCCTCATCTATGATCACAAGCTTTGGGTAGTGACCAAAAGAATAAGATCGTGGATACAAGCGGCTGAAATGAGCTCCCTTCGCCAGGTTTGAAGGTGAGAAGTTCAGCCATCCAGGATGAGGTGGCTTGGACATTCGGTTAAAATGCCTCCTGACTGCCTTCCTGGTGTGGTGTTTCGGGCATGTTCAACCGAGAAAAAAACCCGGGGTTGACCTAGAATATGCTGGAGGGAGATCTCTCGGCTGGTCTGGGAACGCCTCAGTGTCTCGACAGAAGAGCTGGGCGAGAGTGACATCTGGTCTTGATTGCTTAGGCTGCTGTCCCCACAACTGGACCTCAGAATAAGAGGCAGAAGAAGATGATAATGATGATACATAGAAATGTAATCAAACTGCACTGTGCATACGTATTCAATGTTTTATTGGTATACAATATTCTACATGGATACATAAGAAAAATAATATGAGATTTTATGGTTTATTTTTTTCCATTTCAAAGCATATAAAATTGCAATATGTGTGGAGTAGCAATGAGTATGTTCAGCTCCCATGCTCTTCATCAAATTAAATGATACTGAAAGTAGGATTCATATGATAACCATATGTGAGAAGGGTCAAATGTTGGCAGGATGGCAGAGAATAGATAAAAGCAAGAAACAGAGAAAAGTAGTTATAACTAAAGTCATCTGACACATGGTTGTAGCATCTGTTACAAAACAAGCCTACGCAGAGCCTCAACCATCAATCACCATTTTCTCCTGACAAGACAACAAAGCCAAACAGCTTTTAGAGGAATTCTACTGAGTCTATAAGCAATTATTTTACTTATTTTAATAGATAATTTTATATTCAATGTACTGCAATGGCCTGGCAAGCTGTCCAGGGTGTATTCTGCCCTCACTGAGAGTTAGCTGAGATGGGCGCCAGATTCCCTGAGATCCTAATTAGGATTAAGTGGTTCAGAAAATGAATGAGTATTCAGTGCAGGCCAATTATAATATGAATAAAGTTATCAAAAGTTATGTCAGCAGAATTATCACATGCTCACTGCGTACATGAATTTCTTGGCTGTACTGGGCGTCCTATGAAGTCACAGAACCATTCTTTTTCCTGTTGAAGAATGGGTCACAAAATACTTCTTTTTGGCATACAAGTTTTCATTCTTTCTAAAGCAAGAGCTTTTTGCTGTGATGTGGACATGCTAACTACTATGCCACCAATAATAACATAAATAGTGAAATAAATAAATATATATATATATATATATATATATATATATATATATATATATATATATAACAAAAGGACAGGACAAAGGCTTTCTATTGAAACTCCATATAAATGGAGATAAATGGAGTTTCAATAGAAAGCCTTTGTCCTGTCCTTTTGTTATTTGCTCTACCAAAAAGTATTGAGCACTCTCCTACGGAAGGATCTACTCAGAAAATCCTCTATATATATATATATATATATATATATATATATATATATATATATATATACATATATATATATATAAAGGACAGTACAAAGACTTTCTATTGAAACTCCATTTATCACTACAGATCTGTTTCGAGGGGTGGTGAAACCATCCTCTCTCTTCGGGTGATTATAGAACTTCTATAATCACCTGAAGAGAGAGGATGGTTTCACCACCCCTCGAAACAGATCTGTAGTGATAAATGGAGTTTCAATAGAAAGTCTTTGTCCTGTCCTTTTGTTATTTGCTCTACCAAAAAGTATTGAGCACTCTCCTACGGAAGGATCTACTCAGAAAATCCTATATATATATATATATATATATATATATATATATATATATATATATATATATATATATATATATATATATATATATATGTATATATATATATATATACAGTACACCAGTACACTCATGCTTTCAACATCCTTACTTACTTACTTAATCCTTTTCATACTGATTGTACATAAGGCCGTCACCTTAGAGCGCCAATGCTGCCTGGCATCTCTGCACCTGTCCACATGTCCATTCTACTTCCTTCATTTCATTCTCCACTGATTGCCTCCAGGTTTCCTTAGATCAACCGCTCCTTCTCTTCTCCGGTGGTGTCCATCTCATAGCTACTCTTGGGATGGAATCTGGTTGCATTCTGCAGACGTGTCCTATCCATCTCCATCTTCTCCTCTTTATCTCTTGGGATAGTGGGCAGGTGTTGGTTTGTTGGTACAGGTCTTCATTTTGAGATGATATTTGGCCAATATATACAGAGTATTCTCCTGAGGCATTTGGTCTGAAATACATCTATCATATTGCAGATGGTCTGTGTAACGTTCCAAGATTTTGATCCAAAAAGGAGAAGTCCAAGGACATTGCTTTTAAAATATCCTCAATTTGATGGTAACTGTGATCTTGTTTGACTTCCAAATGTTCCTCAGGGAATCAGAAAGCTCCTCTGGCTTTAGCTAATCGTGATCTTACATCAGCTTCTGAGTCTCCACTGGCATGGATCTTACTGCTCAGGTAAGTGAATTCTTGGACCTCTTCGATGTTCTCGTCTCTCAGTTGCACCACTTCTGTAGACATGGCATTAAGCTTTAGGAGTTTGGTTTTATCGGTATTCAACATCCTTAAATATCTTTTAACTTGACAAGGCCTCTTATTTTCCTCTTGGTGATCATGATTGACTAAAGCTGGTAACTGGTGCCAGCATAAAAAGGGTTTGTCTGACAGCACTCATGGAACGAACCACTCTCTACCTATTGCAAACCCATGATGCATTTGGCCCCTTTTTTGGTTTCTGTTGCTGTATATTTTTACAGTTGCAAACCTTTGCAGAACCTGTTTTCTTGGGCAAACATTTATTCACATGTTGGAAAAATTTGAACAGGCCCAATGTGCATGCATTTGGATTATGGGAGGAAACCACAGCAATCAGAGAAAACCCATGCAAATAAGGAGATAACATGCTATCTCCATAGAGAAATGCCCATGTTAACCACAGGGCTCAAAGCCCAGGATGTTCTTGCTGTCCAACATTAGACTGACCAAAGCACAGTAAAAAAATAAAATAATTAATCTGAGCTATAGATGGTTCTAAAAAAAGAACCAAACTGCCAACCCCATCTAAGAGGAAGTCAATTTGGACAGCTGAGGACCTACCAATTCACAAGCCTGCCATGAACTGGAAGCTGCAAGAACATGAATGTCACTGTTTGCCATCAAATAAATTTAATATTACCATTGACTGAGGGGTTTCTGTCCTAGAAAAAAGCCACAAGTCCAAATTCAACATCGTCAAGCTTGAGTAAAGTTTCCGGATGGCCACATTTCTTGAAAGTTTGTAAACCATTTCGGATTTTTTTAAATAAATATTAATATGAGCAAAATTAGGGTTAATTTAGTCATTCATTTTCTGTAACCACTTAATACTAATTAGGGTCATGGGGAGGCTGGCGCCCATCCCAGTCGACTCCGGGCGAGGGCAGAGTACACTGTGGATAGCTCGCCAGACCATCGCAGGGAGGAAACACACTGACGGCTTTGCATCCTACTCTTGTCGAAAGTCAGCAATGGTTCTTTTACATTCCTCGCACCATAGATGGTGAGATACATGGCCAGCCTTTGATAACCCAGTTAGCTGCACTGGGGGGAGGGGGGGGGGGGGGCAGTGACAACCCGTTTTGAATAGGGTTTGAACCTCCTACCTTTGGATCAGTGATCCAGCACCTTTACCACCAGCCCACCACTGCCCGGGTAAATTTAAGTGCAACCAAGGCATCAGCTTTTCATTTTCTCAATTACTAATTATGTTACCCAGAAAT
>CM045741.1:35047515-35057515 GCA_024760905.1 Plotosus lineatus
TGCCCTGGGGAACACCACAAATAACACTATGATGCGTACAATCTACTTCTTTGTACCTGACATACTGCGTCCTGCCACTCAAATAACTCCTAAACCACTCCAAGGCCAAGTCACGAATTCCATACGAGTTCAATTTCTCTAAAAGAATAGTATGGTCAATTGTGTCAAAAGCCTTGGAGAGGTCCAGAAATACAGCAACAAACAAGAATTAATTGGAAAGGGCTTGGGCAACATCGGCATAGAATTTTGAGATTATGTCAGTTGTTGAATGATTTGATCAAAAACCAAATTGAAATGGAGATAACAGACATATCATATATATCATATAAGTATTTATAGAGTCTGGTATGTACTACATTCTCTAATATTTTCAGAAATGAAGGTAATATCGAATTTGGTCTATAATTATTAATTTCACTTCAACTTTTTAATTTATATATGGAGATGACCTTTGCAAGTTTCATATTTTGAGGTACTATTCCAGATTCCAATGATTTATTTACAATAATAGAAATGGGTGTAATCACAGCGCTTTTAATGATTTCAAAATGGAAATACTTACGTATATCATCAGGACCCAAACTTTTTTGTTTGTTTGTTTTAAGTTTGACAGTATATTACCAACTTCAAAAATATCAACTGATGTCATGAAAAAGGAATGAGGTCCACTGTGACGTAAATAATCAGGAAATGTTATTTGTGAGTTGGGAATATCCCGAGCATATTTGGAGCCAATATCACTAAAACATTCATCAAAAAAGTATCAGCTATTGTCTTGTTCTCATTTATACGTTCATTTTGAATATTAAAAGTGTCAGAGTATAGACTGTTTATTATTACTTTTTTTTCCAATAATAGAATTAAACAGTTTCCTAAGTAGTGGTAGTAGTGGTAGTAGGTAAACCTCAAAGTAGCAGTGCAGACAACATAGAAATAGATTCATTAGACGATGCTTGTAACAGGAGAGGAGTGAGTTATAGTCTCTCTCTCTCTCTCTCTCTCTCTCTCTCCTTGAAGGAAAACAAAAAGTTCACTTCCTGTTTCGGGGTGGTCCTCGGAGTGTGTTGCAGGCGGAGGGGGAGGGGGGATGGGGAGCGGAGGGGAGGGGGAGGGGGGACTCATTGCTCAGCTCGCATGCTCGCGCTGCCTCGAAAAACTTCGGGCTCTCTGGAACAGGATACCCAACATGGAGCTGAACTACACCGCTCCTTCCAAACTCCAACTTTAGTGGAAACTTTTCCTGGATGTGTGTGTGTGTGTGTGTGTGTGTGTGTGTGTGTGTGTGTGTGTGTGTGTTTGTTTTCTGTTTTTTTTTTTTCTGTCGGATGTGTGTGTGTGTGTGAAGTGGAGAAGTGCGTGTTGGAGTGAGGTGAACACTTTAGTTCACGCGCCTGGACTCTCCATCTGTATCCGCGTGCGTCCAGAAGGAGAAAAACACGGGCTTTATTGGAAATTCACAAAAACCCCGAAGGGACGCAGCCAGGCTTCAGCTTCAGCGCTGCCTTTTCCTTGAGAGTTGATTTGAGCATTAGTATTACAAGTTTTTTTTTTTTTTAATTTATTATTATTATTTTTATTTTTGCATGATTTTTTTTTTTTTTTTTTTTTTTTTTGCATGATTTTTTTTTTTTTTTTTTTGCATGATTTTTTTTTTTTTTTTTTGCATTTGTTTATTGTTTTTTGCAGGGAAAAACCTAAAGGCCACACAAACTAATGCGGACTTCTGGGAAATCTGAAAGGTAAGTGTCTGTCCCATCCGATCTGTTTATTATAGGCTGTATTACACCCGAATAAACAATCCTCCTTAGAATGAACCATGTCTGTGACCCGAAAAAGCCCAATATGTGGAAAGGCTTGAGTACTGGGTTCGAGCAAGTGTACTTTAGTGTTAATCAAGGGGAATGTTTGCGCATTGATTAGCAAACCAAACATTTGTCTCTATATGACACTGCAGAGGAGAATCACTTGAGTAGAGATGGGACACATAAGCACATGAGCATACACAGACCCAGCCAGCTAGTCCCTCAATAGCCTCAGAAGCTCAATGAAGCAGTAGAATAGTATACACTCTCAGTGATGAGGTTTTCTTGGTGATCCATGATCCTCACAAACACTTTTTAAGTTGATGCATATTATAATGATATAGCCTATTGCTTTAATATTTACTATATTAATAACCTACTCACTCATTCTCAAGTATTTGCTGAACCAATTAATCCTATCAGAGTCACAGGGAAGCTGGAGCCTATCTCAGCTGACACACAGGGTGTACACCCTGAACCGTTTGCCAGACCACCGCAGGGCAACACAGGTTCAACCATTCACGCCTATGGGCGATATGACAGAGCCTGCTCGCCCAATGTGCATGTCTTAGCACTGTGGGAAGAAACTGGTAAGCCTGGAGGAAGCCCACGCAAGCACACACAGAAGCACCCAAGCCCGGGTTTCAAACCGTGGACCTTCTTGATGTGAGGCTGATGTGCTAACTGCTACACCACAGTGCTGTTCTGATTAATATCCTGTCTGTCTGTCTTCCTTTCGGCTTTTTCCCTTTTACTCGGGAGTCGCCACAGCGAATCATCTGATTCGCACGTTTTGATTTGGCGGAGATTTTTATGTCGGCTGCCCTTCCTGTCACAACCCTTTTTAGCAAGGGACAGAAACACGCTGACGACTTTGCAGCTACTCTTTACGAAAGTCAGCAATGGTTCTTTTACATGCCTCTCACAATAGACAGTGAGAGACATGGCCCCGCCTTTGATAACGGGGGGGGGGGGGGGCAGTGACAACCTTGTGGAGAGTGGGACTCGAACCCCCAACCTTTGAATCAGCGATCCAGCGCCCTATACCACTAGACCACCACTGCCCCACGTTTTCCTGCATAATCAGCAAAGCTGGACGTTTCTGTCAGTTTTATGTGTCAGCCAGAAATAAAATGTATGATGGTGGTCTTCTGGGGTCAAATAAGGCATCTGCTTTCCTAAAGTAAGGCTTATACAAATTCTGGCAGCATAACTCATATACACACACACACACACACACACACACATACACAAAATCCTTATTCATATTCCTACATTCATATGCTCTTCATATACTGAAATCATAGGCAATAGATCGTTATAAATGTAAATTTATTCATACAGTAGTACTTCTTAAGAACACCACTTCAGCGGAAGCATTGTCACTTTTGATAGGAGGTCCTAGAAAGCCATCTTCTGTTTGGAGGTCACAGAATTCCTGTGTGGCTCGAAGGCCGCACCTCAGCAGCTGTTTCTCGTAACCTGAAATACTTTAGGAGAAAATATCTTTTCCAAATGTGCGTCACCGCAGCCAGAACTAGACATCAGGCTTGCCATCTTGGTGATGGATTTAAAAGAGTGGTTCTGGGAACATTTCTACTCAGACACAATTTCAATTTAACTAACTACACTAAAATCAGGGTTTTATTGATGTTTTCTTTTTTTTCTTTTTTTTTTTTTTTTTTGCTCTAAAACAAGTATTAGCAGTTCATGTATTTACAGATAATGGAAACGTATCAGCATAAATTCATTACTCAAATTACATATCACGTTTAAATCAGTTGTAATACCTTTATTTGGCTCCTACAAGTGTGTACTTATTATTAAGCCACAAATTGTTGTATCATTTAAAATCTTTTCATTTTTGTTAATGACTTTATTCAGTTTTACAATTTCCTTTTTTTTAAAGTATTTTTTTTTTCCTCGGCACTTTGGTGATGTACAAATTGTATTGTGCATCCATTCAAACATCATTTGATATGAACCAAATGAGGCAGGCACGTTGAATGTCCTGCCTGTTGCAACAAAATTCTCTAATAATTACCAATTAATTTTTAGCGACCTTAGCATCAAATATTTAGACTAAAATAATTTTTAAAAATACTGTATGTTTTAAGTTTCTTGTCATGAAGCATTTATTTTCATCGATTTTTAAAAGCTCAGCAAGATATTGAACGCAAGAACACGCTGAGACGATGTTCGCATGACATGTCAGGTTGTAATCTCTAGTACACTTTCATTTAAAAAACATCCGAACTACATTTTGTACCTTTGCAACCTTTTCTCCTTTGTCTGGCTCATTTTGCTTTCTATGTATTTGATATAAAAACCTGAAGTGAATTTGAAAATTGCAGTGTAAACACGAGGGAAAGAAAGCGGTGGTGGGGACAAGTTTTGAGAGAAGGGGGAGATCCGGAGTGTAAAAGCTTATGTAAGCTTTACTAATCTTCATAATTGCAGTGTAAAGAGCTCAGTGAAGCATTTAGTGTGGTTAGAGCCCTAAACATCTTAAACGGAACAAAAAATTTTTCCCATCAATGACTTTGTGTTGTGGTTTGAATAAATTGGGATATTTCAACAGGAACAAGGAGCTACTACAGATTAAGTCAATTTCTGAGCTGTGGTTTGGTGTTTTCTGCTTATAAAATAATGATGATGATGATGATGATGATGATGATGATGATGATGATGATGATGATAATCATAAATTATTCACTTTTTTCAGCGGTTACATATTACTGAATAAGGGGGCAGTGGTGGTCTAGTGGTTAAGGCGCAGGATTGCTGATCCTAAGGTTAGAGGTTCGAGTCCCCACAGGGTTGTCACTGTGTAGCCACCCAGTGCAGCTAACTGGGTTATCAAAGGCGGGCCATGTCTCTCACTGTCTATGGTGAGAGGTTCATGTGAAAGATCCATTGCTGACTTACGTAAAGTGTAGCTGCAAAGTCGTCAGCGTGTTTCTGTCCCTTGCTAAAAAGGGTTGTGACAGGAAGGGCATCCGACATAAAAACCCATGCCAAATCAAATGTACGAATCAGATGATTCGCTGTGACGACTCCCGAGAAAGGGAAAAAGCCGAAAGGAAAGGAAGAAGATATTACTGAATAAACAGTGCCCAGAAACATACTTCTGTTTGGTTGAGGCCTTTCTAATAAGCCCAAATAAGCCAGCATCCCCTTGACTGTGTTATTCTCATAGTAGACTGAACATTGCATTCGGAGCTGTGTATGTATCCCTAACATCAAAACATGGCTCATAATGTCACTGATGACAATAGACTACGATTGTAAATCAGTGATCCCTTTCTGGCTCACACACACACACACACACACACTCACACAAATCCATATGGATTCTTCTGGCTGTGTCCCATTGCAGGCTGACATGGTTGCTGAACTTGCCCTATGAGAGGTGAGAATAACTCAGTAGGGTTTCTTCCTTTCCCCTGTTATTCATTATTAGTGTTTGATGGAGCAGTGGTAGGGCCAAAAGGCTCTCATTAGCAAGTACCCTCCCACCCATACATCCCCACAGACCCACACACACACACACACACACACACACACACACACACACACACACACACACACACACACACACACACACAGCCCAATAAACTTCCTTTAGATTCAGTGTATCAGACCATTTCAAGTTCCTAACAGAGAGGTGTCAAGGGGCTTGCATATGCATGTCACCTTTTGCTAACATGAAGGTGGAGATCACAAGATTAAACCTCACTCATAAATGACTGTATGTGTTATGCCATTACCACATGCTTATTATGCTGTAATAGAGCTCTCTAAGTTTGGTGATACTGTTTAAGTGTGAATACAGGATCTTCAGGTATTGAACTTACAGGCTTAAACTCAATTGAAGTTTTGTGGTTTTGGGACTGTGATTATTTTAGAGCAAAACTAGTTTATTATGAAGCATTTTTTTTACCAGATTAGAAGAAAATGCAAAATATATGTGTGTGGGACACTGTTTGCGGCTCCACAGAGGTGTATGTGTGTGTGTGTGTGTGTGTGTGTGTGTGTGGGTGTGTGTGTGTGTGTGTGTGTGTGTGTGTGTGCACGCGCGTGCGCATGGTGTATGTGTGTGTGTGTATGTGCGTGCGTGTGTGTGTGTGTGTGTGTGTGTGTGTGTGTGTGTGTGTGTGTGTGTGTGTGTGTGTGTGTCTCACACGGAGCAGGCAAGCGGCATCAAGTGCGTTGTTTTTTCCAACTGGATTCCTTTCTCAGGCTGCGCAGCAAGATGCCCCCATCACGTGAGCTTTTCCTTTTGCTTCACCCCTCCATTCCTCCCTCCGGTGTAGAGACCACCCTCATAGGGAACGTAGCCCCCCAATCAGCCCCTTTCACACCCCGTGAACCTGAAACAATCAGAGTTTAATAGCAGCTGTCCATCCACTAGAGAGAGACAGAAACAGACAGAGCAAAAGACTCACACTAAATGTCCCCTGCTCTCTCTCGCTCTCTCTCTCTCTCTCTATCTCTCTCTCTCTCTCTCTCCCCCTCACAAAACTTTTGTCTTTCTTCTTTACTTCATTCTGAGGATAAGGAAAACCTAAGAAAGGACACGGCTGATTCCATGCATCTTTTATCCTCTCTGCCTATAGTGTGGATATATATCTCTTCTTTCTTTCTTTCTTTCTTTCTTTCTTCCTTTTTCTCCCCTTCGAACCTGTTTAAAGTTGTGCATACCCCTACATTGTTCTTGCCTAATGATTACTTCAAGACTTTTTGTCATAAAATTGGATGCATTGTTGCAAAGCTACAGGTGTAGGGAGTATAGAATGTCACCACAGAATGTCATTATATGCTGTTTTTATGTCAGTGATTGTTGGGTCAGTGACTCGGGTGTACTTGGAGGAACTTAATGAGTGGGGGAGGGGTTCAGAGGTAATGCAAAGTAGTTGGTTTGACACAAAAGGGCAAAGGCATTAGATGTTTCGCCTTGGGATGATCACTTCAGACTCACCCCAACAACAGAACCGGCCAAAGCAAAGGACACCACTTCAATAGTATTGATGTGCAGCGCTGCACAGTTCTATGAATTATCAGTTGCATTAACATTTATCTGAATTCTAGATAATAGCAATATTAGTAGAAAACTAGAGAGTTGGCTCCCGAGTGGCATATCGACAAGGTGCGTGACTATTAACCGGAGACCGTAAGTTCGAATCCGGTTTAATACCACAGTCATCCCGGACTGGGAGTCCATGGGAGCTAATTGGCCAAGATCTCATGGGAGGGATTGCCGGCCAATCATGGGCGTCTGTGAGCTCATTCATATGAGGGCGTGGATGGGCTTTCCCTCTGAGTTAGACCGCCCCGCAAATGCACAAAAAGTGGCGGGTGGCTAGCACTGCATGTCATGGATGGGGTGTGTGCATGCTTTCGCCCTTCCATGGTCTGTGGTGGTCATGTGATCGGGAAGGCAATATCTGATGGGTGGGAATGGGATATGACTAAATTAGAGAGAAAATGGGGCGAATTTATGAAAATCAGAGAGCAAGATTTAAGTTCAGTACAGTTTCCACAAGCATATTTCTAACTGACTAATATGTTCACTGCTCCTTTTCTTTGCTGTTTGGTTGGTCTCTTTAAGTGGGAGTGGCTCTGAGACAGCCCATGTGGTAGATATTAGTATTATTACTGTATAATGAGATCCAGGTGCTAATCAACCACACATTTGGCATGATTTTTTTTTTCAACTTTTTGTCTGAGCTTTGCAAATTTTCAAGAGGCTTGTTACTGAGTTGAAAATGAGTGAAGTGCTGAAACTTTATCCTGAGGAAAGCAGAGGAGTTGCTTTGATTGCAGTGCACCCTGAATTAGGCTTGTGTTGCAGGTCGAAACAGTTGGCTAATTGAGTTAAACCATACAACTGAGCATTAACTGGAGTAGTCCTTTTGACTGGAGAGTTTCTAAAAAGTAGAAGTGGGGCATTGTTGTCTTCTTGGGAGCTTTTTATGTGTCTGCCACTAGGGGGTGAAAGCATTATGTTCTCGAGTAGTCATTCTGTCGGTCTGCTTATGCGTCTGTCCGAAATGCTGATGGACATTGTGACACTTATGGATATTGTAAGAATTAAAGGGTCAGTGTTGGTAGCATCCATATGGAATTATCACTTTAACAAACTGAATTCAAATTTGTTAAAAAATGTGTAATCAATCCAAACCGGATCAAGGTCACAGCAAGGTCAAATGTCTGAAATTGTTTTTTTTCCTTAAATAAGGTCTTTACTTTTCAACAAATTAGGAACAATAAGGACTAGACTTGGTGGTAAAGCCATCTCCATAGTGCAAGTTGTTGTGAGTTTGTCATTATTCTTTTAAGACCCGCCTACTTGTGAAAAGGGCATAATGCTGCAAAAGTGCCAAAAGTAGTAGTGCATTGTTTCTGATGTGTTGCCTGTGAGAACATTAAGAGTTTTCTCACATATGCTTTCTCACTCACTCACTCATTTGCCAAGCTGCTCAATCCTACTAGGGTAATGAAGAGGCTGGAGCTTATCTCAACCAACACTGTGTGAAGTTGGGATGTTGTTGTTCATCCTTCAAGGTTGAAGATGACCATGACTTCATATCAGATCTATGATCTTCGGTATGGGTGAAGTAATGACTTTCGTTTGACTTGGATTTAAGTGACGGCGAGTAACGCAGATTGTCAGCCTCACCCCTCTCGTCCCGGTCTATCCGAGTCCAGTGGCGCGACAAAGTCGAGACGGCTGGAGATAGGTCAGGATGCAGTGGATGGCCAGCGGTGTCCTGTGTGTCTCACTGTGCCCTGGTAGCGCTCCACAATGCTTGCTGGTTCGCCTTCTTGTCCTTCTTGAATCGATTTGGTGATTTCTTCGCACAATCAGCCGGACCCAGTCTTCGCATGCGTAGGTAGACAGGTCCTACTCTTACCGACTGTTTTGTGGCATGCACACATGACAGTGGAGACTCAGACGCTTGGTGGCCGGGACGCCTGACCCCATCACAGGTCCAAAAGAAACTCTTTAAACTCTAAACTCTAAACTCTTGCCCACTGCCATGAAGTTGGGGTACACCCTGAATAGCTCGTGAAACCATTGCAGGACCAACAAACACAACCATTAACTTTCACATTCATGCCTAGGGGTAATTTGGAACAGGGAGTTAGTCTAACTGCAGGCCTTTAGACTGCAAACTCCACACAGAACTGCTAAATCCCAGGACTGTAAGACGGATGTACTTTCACTAATGATGTTTTTACAGTTTAAGAACATTTATGCAAGGACGTTACTTCTGCAGTGTCAAGTCATTAAAACGCTCACATGACATCCTTCTTTCGCAATATCTCAGCTGTTTGTTGACATTAATGCTAAAACATGCTTGAGCGTTAGCTGTGTACGTAAAGCAGTGTCAACGGGAAGAAGCGCGACACTGATATTTGATTAAAAAAATGTACTGGATGTAGAACACCGTGTCAAATAAGGTCAATCAAGGTAAATAAATTAATTCAAATTAGATAAAAAAAACAAAAAAAACAAAAGCTAAACCATCTCCTGATTAGTTCGGTAGGTAGTGAGGCAATCACTCAAACTGAAGGTTGTAGGTTCACGCCTCAGATATGGCAAAAGAAACATACAACTTTTAAGTGCAGTGGTCGCCTGGTGATAAAGCTGCTGGATCACTGATCCTAAGGTTGGGGGTTCAAGCCCCACTCTCCACAGGGTTGTCACTGCCCCCTCCCCCAGTGCAACTAACTGGGTTATCAAAGGCCTGCCATGTCTCTCAGTGTCTAAGGTGTGAGGTTCATGTAAAACAACAATTGCTGACTTTAGACCAAAGGAGCTGCATAGCCGTCAGGGTGTTTCTGCCCTGCGATGGCCTGGTGAGCCGTCCAGGGTGTACTCTGCCCTCACCTTGAGTCGGCTGGGATGGGCACCAGCCTCCGCACGACCCTAATTAGGGTTAAGCGGTTACAGAAAATGAACGATGAATAACTAAAACATAGCACAGATCTTGGTTGTTGCTTTCTGTGCACACTTGAACGTCTCCCTGCTTTTCCAAGAATTTTGGCGGAATTTAATTTTTTTAAAAAAAAATCAAAGCAATGTTTTGTTAATCAGAAGGCAAAGCAAAATTTTATGAAACATTTCCAGCCATGATGGTGCAGAGACGTAGTGGTTGGCACATTCATCTCATAGCAAGCAGGTCCGAGTT
>CM045741.1:35062515-35122515 GCA_024760905.1 Plotosus lineatus
ACCGCAAATAGTCAAGGGCCTACTGTATATGTATTTTTTTTTTTCATAAATGTTGCACTTTGCAATTGTTGTATTGGTTTATTGAGTCCAGTCCAGCTATTTTACCCCACTGTTGTAAATATTTTAATACAAAATTTATATTCGTATATCATAACATTTAGCGGAAGTACGAAACTAGAATAGATGACAAGACTGTGCTACTATTGGGGAATGCTCAGTGCTTTAATGCTCATTTTCCAGTCTGAACTTCAGATCTGATAAGGCTCACTCTGCTTTGAGCGCTTTCGTGCCAACCCACTTTGTTTGTTTTATATGAGAGGGGGAAAAACTCACAGCCCGCATCTTTCCTTCTTGTCGATTTGGTCTGTAAATAAAATGCAGGACATGCTGTCCTGGTGGCATTGGGACTGTAGCGGAGCAACTGAAAGCAGATGCAAAGTGAAAAATCAGTACAGATCACTTCAGAACCGGATGTAGGCAATATAGAATACCCCTCCTGTGATATTTCATGGTACTGTATAGCTCATTTTAATTTTATTATCTATCTATCCATCCTGTTTTTCCTTCAGGGTTGCGAGGGAAGTGGAAAACAATCCCAGTTCGCTCTACAGAATAGGTCGCCAAACTAGCACAGACACAAACAACCATTTACAATAATATTCATACCTATGGGTAATTTTAGCGAAGCCAAGCTAACCAAATGTGCACGCCTTTGGACTGTGGGAGGAAACCAGAGCTCCAGAGGAAAGCCACACATCTACAGGTGACGCATGCAAACTTTACACTGAAAAGCCCCAAACAGCAATGAAATTACAGCGACAGTGACAACCGCTGCAATCCCATGTTACTCTTTATATAATGCTAATTCTGAGTAGTATATACCAGTATATATGATCTGATAGCTTGCCATCTCAGGATTATAAATCATTATTCCAAGTGAATAATGCTCGAATCAAAATTACAGACATTCCCAGTTTGTCATGGGCAGGCAAAATCGTCATCACAATTTAGAATGGAAAAATGAACCCGGAAAATATCATTTTAGTTTGTTTTTCTTCTTTTCCTTGTAGTATGTCGTAAAATGTTAAATTAGTATGCGAACACACCTTTACAAAGCTGGTTTTCTTCTGTGTTCATGTTGTATGTAGACGAAACTATTCCAGAGTACATACAGACCTCCACCCTATTAAGTACGTAGTTAAAAAGCGTACAGCTGATCAGAACACTATGTCACATTTAAATATTAATCCATTCAGTTTTTTCTGTACTGCTTAATCCTAATTAGCATCACAGGAAGGCTGGCGTCCATCTCAGCCAAATCTGGGCAAGGGCACAGTACACCCTTCATGCATCGCCAGGCCGAAACACAGAACACATCACAGGGCAGAAAGACACTGATGGCAACCCAATGGCCTGCTTATTACGACGTCAGCAATGGTTCTTTGAAATGCCTCTCACCACATTTTAATCTGCTTTTTTTATATTTCTGTGTAATTCATAGAAAAAATATTGAATTCATTGGCAAACATCCCTTTATGGAGCTGTATTTTCATTTCATTTCATTTTCTGTAACCGCTTCATCCTAATTAGGGTCACGGGGAGGCTGGTACCCATCCCAGCCAACTCGGGGCGAGGGCAGAGTACACCCTGGACAGCTCGCCAGGCCATCGCAGGGCGGAAACACGCTGACGGCTTTGCAGCCTACTCTTGTCGAAAGTCAGCAATGGTTCTTTTACATGCCTCACACCATAGACAGTGACAGACATGGCCGGCCTTTGATAACCCAGTTAGCTGCACTGGGGGGAACAATGACAACCTTGTGGAGAGTGGGACTCGAACCCCCAACCTTTGGATCAGCGATCCGGCACCTTATACCACTAGACCACCACTGCCCCTTGGAGCTGTATTTCTTTCTTTCTTTCTTTTTTTGTGTGTGTTCATGTCATGTATATTAACTCCGACTGAATACATTTAATACTGTAGAATTTATTAATTCAGCTCAGAGAGCAGAACTCACATGACAAGCCTCTGTTGTGGTTAAAATATGCAATTAATGTATGAATATCTTGGGGGGGGTGTTTTTTTTTTTTTTTATATTATGTTTCCACCTAGTACTACAACAACACTGTAAAGGGAGCTGTAAAGAGTTGCCTTTACTCAGCTGTCTGCACTTGGAGCTTGCCTTGTTCATCATAATTAAAAAAAAAATTATTACCATAGGTAGCACAGTGGTGCAGTGGTTAGCACGTCTGCCTCACAGCAAGAAGGTCCTAAGTTCGATTCCCAGCTTGGGAGTTTCTGTGTGGAGTTTGCATATTCTCCCTGTGCTTGTGTGGGTTTCCTCCAGGCACTCTGGTTTCTTCTCAAAGTCTAAAAACATGCACAGTGGGTTAATTGGCTGTTCCAAATTGGCCCTAGGTGTGAATGTGACTATAAATGTTTGTGTGAGTGTCACCCCTGCGATGGCCTGGGGGGCTGTCCAGGGTGTACCCCACCCTTGCCTGGAGTCAGCTGAGATGGGGTCCAGCCTCCCTGTGACCATAATTAGGATTAAGTGGTTCAGAAAATGAATGAATTATATATATATATATATATATATATATATATATATATGCACACACACATTGAATCAGCTTTTGCAATCAAAATATCTCTGCCAAATTTTGTCAAATGTCAAAAAGTTCAGGCAATAATCTGCTCACAGTCTTATAAAGCATGTGTGCGTTAGAAAGAAATGTGTCGTTATTGTCTTTAGTTAAAGGTAAAGTCTGTTGGGCATTTTACACCCGAGCCCTAGTGGCTCTTCAGGCCGGTGCTTATCCCCGGTTTCCATTGCGTGATGTGACTAGAAGTACAACTCCTCCTGGATGGGACGCGAGTTCATTGCAGGTGACCTTCCCAGTATATTTTTACTGGTACCCATTTATACTGCTGGGTGAACAGAGGCACACTTGTGGTTAAGACCTTGCCCAGGGCTCTCAACACAGTGGGGTCTAACTGGGATTTGAACACTCAACCTCCTGATCATGACCCAGCACCTTAACCAGTACGCCACTGACCCCACTTATTGTGTGTTAGGGTGTATTAAAAAGGTTTTCTATATGCATGTACTGTTTTTAAAAAAATAAATTAAGTGTCTTCTTCTTCTTTTACTTTCGGCTGCTCCCTTCAGGGGTCACCACAGCAAATCATCCGCCTCCACCTCACCCTGTCCTCCGCATCTTCTTTTCTGACTCCAACAACCTTCATGTCTTCCTTCACCACATCCATAAATCTCTTCTTTGGTCTTCCTCGAGGCCTTCTGCCTGGTAGTTCCAACCTCAGCATCCTACTGCCAATATACTCACTATCCCTCCTCTGTACATGTCCAAACCATCTCAATCTAGCCTCTCTGACTTTGTCTCCAAAACATCTTACGTGGGCTGTCCCTCTGATATACTAATTTCTGATCCTATCCGTCCTCGTTACTCCCAGAGAGAACCTCAACATTTTCATCTCCGCTACCTCCAGCTCTGCCTCCTGCCTTTTCCTCAGCGCCACTGTTTCTAAGCTACACAACATCGCTGGCCTCACCACCGTCTTGTACACTTTTCCCTTCATTCTTGCTGACACTCTCCTATCGCACATCACACCGGACACTTTTCTCCAACCATTCCAGCCTGCCTGCACACGCTTCTTCACCTCTTTTCTACACTCTCCATTGCTCTGGATTGTTGAGCCTAAGTACTTAAAATCCTCCACCTTCGTTATCTCTGCTCCCTGTAACATCACCGTTCCTCCTGGGTCCTTCTCATTCACACACATGTATTCTGATTTTCCGAGGCTAACCTTCATTCCTCTCCTTTCCAGGGCATACCTCCACCTCTGTAGATTTTCCTGCACTTGTTCTCTGCTCTCACTACAGATCACAATGTCATCTGCAAACATCATAGTCCATGGAGATTCTTGTCTCACCTCGTCTGTCAGCCTGTCCATCACCATAGCAAACAAGAAGGGGCTCAGAGCTGACCCTTGATGCAGTCCCACCTCCACCTTGAATTTGTCGGTCACACCGACAACACACCTCACCACTGTCTTACATCTCTCATACATGTCCTGCACCACTCTAACATACTTCTCTGCCACTCCAGACTTCCTCATGCAATACCACAGTTCTTCTCTTGGCACCCTGTCATATGCTTTTTCCAGATCCACAAAGGCGCAATGTAGCTCCCTCTGACCTTCTCTGTATTTCTCTATTAACATCCTCAAAGCAAACATTGCATCTGTGATGCTCTTTCTTGGCATGAAACCAAACTGTTGTTCACAAATGCTGACCTCTGCCCTTAGTCTAGCTTCCACTATTCTTTCCCATAACTTCATCGTATGGCTCATCAACTTTATCCCTCTGTAGTTGCTGCAACTCTGCACGTCTCCCTTGTTCTTAAAAATGGACACCAGCACACTTCTCCTCCACTCCTCCGGCATCTGCTCACTCTCTAGTACCTTGTTGAATGTTCTTGTCAGAAAATCTACTGCTTCCTCTCCTAGACACTTCCATACCGCCACAGGTTTATCATCAGGACCAACTGCCTTTCCATTCTTCATCCTCTTCAATGCCCTTCTCACTTCACCCTTACTGATCTTTGCTATATCCTGCTCCTCAATGGTCACCTCTTCTACTCTTTTTCTCTCTCTCATTTTACTCATTCATCAGCTCTTCAAAGTACTCTTTCCATCTTCCCAGAACACTTCTGTCATCAGTCAATACAGTTCCCTCTCTGTCCTTTATCATTCTAACTTGCTGCACGTCCTTCCCATCTCTATTTCTCTGCTGTGCCAACCTGTATAGATCATTTTCTCCTTCTTTACTATCCAACCTATCATACAAGTCATCATACGCCCTCTGTTTGGCCTTAGCCACTGCTACTTTCACCTTACGCTGTGTCTCCCTGTACTCCTGTTTACTCTCTTCGGTCCTCTCAATGTCCCACTTCTTCTTAGCTAACCTCTTCCTTTGTACACACTCCTGCACTTCCTCATTCCACCACCAAGTTTCCTTATCTACTTTCCTTCCAGAGGACACACCAAGTACTCTCCTACCTGTGTCCCTGATCACATTTGCTGTGGTTGTCCAGTCATTTGGAAGCACTTCCTGGCCACCCAAAGCCTGTTTCAACTCCTCCTTGAAGACAACACGACACTCTTCCTTTTTCAGCTTCCACCACTTTGTCTTCTGCTCTGCCTTTGCCTTTTTCACCTTCCTCACCATCAGCGTCATCCTGCACACCACCATCCTATGCTGTTTGGCAACACTCTCACCCACTACTACTTTGCAGTCACTGACTTCCTTCAAATTACATCGCCTACACAAGATGTAGTCTACCTGTGTGCTCCTACCTCCGCTTTTATAAGTCACCCTATGCTCCTGTTTCTTCTGGAAGAAAGTATTCACCACAGCCATTTCCATCCTTTTTGCAAAATCTATCAACATCTGTCCTTCTGCGTTCCTGTCCTGGATACCAAACCTGCCCATCACTTCCTCGTCCCCTCTGTTGCCTGCACCAACATGTCCATTGAAGTCTGCACCAATGACCACTCTCACCTCTGGCGGTACTCTGCATCACTTCATCTAAGTCACTCCAGAATCTCTCCTTCTCTTCTAGCTCACATCCTGCCTGTGGGGCATAAGCACTAACAACATTGAGCATTACACCTTCAATTTCTATCTTGAAACTCATCACTCTGTCTGACACTCTTTTCACTTTTAGAACATTCCTGACAAACTCCTCCTTCAAGATGACTCCTCCTCCATTTCTCTTCCCATCCACACCGTGATA
Source organism: Plotosus lineatus (assembly GCA_024760905.1). Lineage (NCBI taxonomy): Eukaryota > Metazoa > Chordata > Actinopteri > Siluriformes > Plotosidae > Plotosus > Plotosus lineatus. The sequence continues at coordinate 35,068,335 of CM045741.1, forward strand.
AAATAGCTTAAACCCTGCTCCTAAGCTTTTAGCTTCGCTACCTGTTCTCCTGAACACACAGTATGTCCACCTTCCTCCTCTGCATCATGTCAGCCAGCTCTCTACCTTTTCTTTGCATAGTTCCAACATTCAAAGTCCCCACTCTCAGTCCTAGACTCGTGCCTTTCCTCTTCTCTCTCTGCCTACGGACACGCCTCCCACCTCTCCTTCTTCGACGTCTTCGACCAACAGTAGTCCAATTTCCATCAGCACCCTGTTGATTGACAGCACTGATGGCGGTCGTTGTTAACCCGGGCCTCGACCGATCCGGTATGGGGGTAATACTTCTGATTTGCATCATAAATGTTTGGCATTGGTTTTACGTCGGATGCCCTTCCTGACACAACCCTCTGCATTTCTCCGGGCTTGGGACCGGCATGAGCGGGAGAGACACAGATAATTTATCTCCTAAGATAAGCAACTTCCCCTGACATGTCCCCCATATGTGGCTGCGCTGCATTTTTCATTCTTTGTAATAACTGCATTTATCCTTTATGTCCATCTGTCATTCAGCGTTTTCAGTTTGAGTGCAGTTTTCAGGCTCATTGTGTGCAGAAAGGTCCCACAGAGACCTGCACTTCCACTTCATCTCATCCTTTGGACTTTTAGAGTTTGTTCTTTTCACAATCCTGGCAAAAATGGCACAAAGTATGATTAATAAGCAGCATGAAGTCATTGCTAATTTGCTTTTGCGTGATACAAATTCTTCATTGGTAGTGTAACCAAAATACAGACGCTCCCCAACTTACGTTCATCCGTTTTACGTTTTTTCGATTTTACGTTGTTCCCCCCCCCAAAAAAAAAAAAAAAAGTCAAATTTTGAGTTTAGACGTACCTACGTAGTACGCTGATGTAATGACACAATGATGCTGCATCCATTGTTTACTAGTACAAACTACAGACTAAACGTGCCCCTCCTTCTTCCCAGTTCATATATATATATATATATATATATATATATATATATATATATATATATATAGATATGTAAGTTTATCAGTTATATAGCGTGTTACTCTTGTGTTAAGACGTCGTCTCTGTGATCTTTGTGTTTACACTGTTTTGCGGACTTTTGTAACCCTAAGCAAATATGGTTGGCCAGAAGTGTAAGCCTACTAGCATGCGTGCAAGTCTCATACACAGAGATGAATTAACTATCTGCTCAGATCGGCACAATCTAATGCATACTCAGTTAAGCAAAGAGAGTTGTAAAATGAATGAAAACCCAAATCCACAAATTACAGAACAATTACAGATATTTATGATCTTTTAGCAAAATCCTAAGAGTGTATACTTATTTTTATATTAATATTCATTAGGATTTGTACTTGTTCTTTGTATGCATCTCTTGAATAAATTACTTAGTTACACAAAAGAAAGAACTCTCCGCTTTGCTGGGATTTACATCAGTGTAGGCTGTGTTCTAAACGAGTTCAACGGTACCCTTGCGCACTTGAAAGACTTGTCTTTATAACCCATAAATATATAAATAAACGACTTATTTGAAATTAATGTTGATATTATTTGATATATTTGATATTATTTTACAATTTATGTTTATAATAATTGATTTAGGGGTGTTTTATGAGATACGGTAATGGTATTTATGGATGTATAGTACAGTATGAGCGTCATATGTCACACGTCATACGTCATACGTCACTGTAACAACTTACGTTCACTTTCAACTTACGTTCGGCTGTCCGGAACAAATTAAAAACGTAAGTCGGGGAGCGTCTGTAGTACATAATTTACTTTATAATTTTTATATGCTGTGGTGGAGAACTTATTCAGGATCCGAAAGTTTCAGCCGCACTCCCTGTTGTTTTGGAACACATGCACCCATACAAACACACACAAACACTTCTGATACCATCAAGTTCCGCCCTCATTCATCAAGGCAAAGCGATATCTTGTGTGGTGCTTGCCACTGCCACATATGTTTTCTCACCAGTGGATTGGGTGTGCATGTGTCATCAGGCAACTGGTGATATGACAAAACTTCCTTTTGAGAACAGAAGTGATGATAAATATCTCACCAGACAATTGATCACTCTGACCTGAATATTGGAATTTCAAGATAAGCTCTCACACACACACACACACACACACACACACACACACACACACATATATATATATATATATATATATATATATATATATATATATATATATATATATATATATATATATATATGTATGTATACATACACTGGGATCCCTCACTTTCCGTGGTTAATTGGGACCGAGACTGCCGAATTCCGCGAAGTAGGATTCACCCCCCAGACTGAAGTATACATACATGTATATGTGTATAGAATATCAATAAATACATATTCAAAGCTATAAATGCTTATAATAACAATTAAACATTAAAAAACAATGCATAAGATGTAAATAAAATATAAATACACATCGACAAATGAAACTCCTCACATAAAAATGTAAGTAGATGGGAGGTTTTGGGTTGTTTTTGTTTTGTGTTTGTTTGGGGTATTATTTATTTATTTTTGCATAATTGGCCTTGTTTTGCAGCATTTTCCTTAACTTTCCCCCTATTTTGCCTTAATTTCCTTATTTTTTAATTCGATGAATATTTTTTAAAACAAAACGTGATTCTCTGAAGCCGCATAAATTGAAGTGCGAAATAGCGAGGGATCCTTGTATGTATGTATATATATATAGTATGTATATATATATATATATATATATATATATATATATATATATATATATATATATATATATATATATATATATATATATATATATATATATATATATAGATACATATATAGATACATATATATATATAGTCGGTCCCCAATTTACGAAGACCCCTTTGTACGAAATCCCCGGATTACAAAAACATTTTCTTGAGTTCCGTCCCCGAAATACGAAACAACCCCCTCATACGAAAAGAAATTCAAAATTCAAACGGGCCAATCAAAATTTCACACAACGCGCGAGTTGCTCTCTCTCATTGGCTGTCTCTCAACAGCCTGCCCCTCTGGCCTCCCAGATAGACACAGAAGGAAGCTTCACGCTTTAGTTTTTAGTTTAGTTTTTTTTTTAATTGTTTTAATCCAGTAAATGTTTAATAAATGTGGGTGTATTTGAGCTCATCTGTAATTCCGATCCCTCAAGGAATTAAATTAAAGTTGAGTTTGTCAAGCAAGGAATGCGCTTTGAATTCACGTCTTGTGGGCGTGGCCCGCAGCCCGGCGAGAGAGAGAGAGAGAGAGAAAGAGAGAGAGAAGGAATAACTGTTTAGTTTTTAGTTTAGTTTTTTTCAGTTGTTTTAATTCAGTAAATGTTTAATAACTGTGGGTGAATTTGAGCGTATCTGGCATCCCGATCCCTCAAGGAATCAAATTAAAGTTGAGTTTGTCAAGCAGGGAATGCTCTTTGAATTCCAGGTTTTGTGGGCGTGGCCCGCAGCGAGAGAAGGAGTTAGAGAGAGAGAGAGAGCGAGAGAGAGAGAGAGGTGTGTGTGTGTGTGTGTGTGTGTGTGTGTGTGTGTGTGTGTGTGTGTGTTAATAAAAATGTTTAATAAAATGGTTTAATGGTTTAATAAATAATTTAATTTTACTTTTAACACATATTTCATCCAAAATTGGTGTACTTTTATAATTTTTAAAGGGTTTATGTGTGATGTGTGATAGGAGGGTATCGGCAAGAATGAAAGGAAAAGTGTACAAGACGGTGTTGAGGCCAACAATGTTGTATGGTTTCGAAACAGTGGCCCTGGGGAAAAGACAGGAGGCAGAGCTGGAGGTAGCAGAGATGAAAATGTTGAGGTTCTCTTTGGGAGTAACGAGGATGGATAGGATCAGGAATGAGCACATCAGAGGGACAGCACATGTAAGACGTTTTGGAGACAAAGTCAGAGAGGCTAGATTGAGATGGTTTGGACATGTACAGAGGAGGGATAGTGAGTATATTGGTAATAGGATGCTGAGGCTGGAACTACCAGGCAGAAGGCCTAGAGGAAGACCAAAGAGACGATTCATGGATGTGATGAAGGAGGACATGAAGGTCGTTGGTGTAAGAGAAGAAGATGCAAAGGATAGGGTGAGATGGAGGCAGATGATTCGCTGTGGCGACCCCTGAAGGGAAAAGCCGAAAGGAAAAGAAGAAGAAGAATATATAAACGCTCCCCAGCTTACGAACGAGTTCTAATTGAAAGCATATCCTTTCTCTTTCTCTCGCTCTCTTTCTCGCTCTCTCTCTCTCTATAATCACCACATTATCAATATCATTATGTCCCGTGTTTAAATTCCTGGTTCCTCTCAAGCACAGCAGAGCGGATCTGATCAGATTTACAGAGAGTTTCACTATTATCCAGTTCATTATAATACTGGAGTCAATTTGTTTCTTCTTTGAAACATTTGGCAGGAGTTCAGAAATGTATCCAGATCACACACCCCCTCTGCCGGAGCCTAGTATTAGATGTACTTCAGGATAATGTTTAATCATATTTCATACTTATATTTATGATATTTTGTTCTATAGATTTTATTCCATTTCTATTACTACTTGTTCTTCAGTTTCATTTCACTTTCACTCTCGACCATGGACCGGATTTTCATATCTCCGGAAGTTCGTAAAACGAATGTTTGTAAGTGTGGGGGGGTGTGTCTGTATGTATGTATATATATATATATATATATATATATATATATATATATATATATATATCTTTCTTTCGGCTTTTTCGCATTTCTCGGGAGTCGCCACAGCGACACGCTGACGGCTTTGCAGCTACTCTTTACGAAAGTCAGCAATGGTTCTTTTACATGCCTCTCACCATAGACAGTGACAGACATGGCCCGCCTTTGATAACCCAGTTAGCTGCACTGGGGGGACAGTGACAACCCTGTGGGGACTCGAACCCCCAACCTTAGGATCAGAGATCCTGTGTCCTATCCACTAGACCACCAATGCCCCATATATATATATATATATATATATATATATATATATATATATATATATAAATAGTGTATTTGTGTGTGTTAATCACCATAGAGAACTGGGTTTGCATTCATATGATTTTCCCGTATATGTCTAGGTTTCCTCTGAATTCTGCAGTTTCCTCCAACAGCCTAATTGGATATTATTGGCTGCCTCTAGGTAGCATGGAATATGTTTACCCAGTTAAAAGTGCTTTCTTAATATTTTCCCCATTGATCTCTGTATATACTGTAATGCATAATATAGGTATTTCATTTTTATAAGAATTATAATTTTAGGTGGCATGAGAATCGTCCTATATCAGCACAAGATGGAGCAGTTTGCATATCAGTATTGTTTTATAACTCCAAACAATCTCCAAATCAGAATGATGTGCTGTACTTTAGCCAGATGGTATATATATGTGTAAATTGGCAGAATGCATGAATGTGTAATATACAACAGAGAATGGAGGGATTGCTGTTGTGATGCTTTGTTTTGTTTTTACCATAAAACAAACTACAGTGATACATTTAACATCTTGTTATCACTAAGAGCTGTTTGTGCTCGGTCATTTTAGGTTCTATGGATAAAAATAGGAATTTCCTCGGTCTGCAGTCTGTACTCGTCGTGGTTACATCCTGAAGTGTCTTTGCTTGGATGTATATAAAAGAGGGTTAGGTCAGCAACATCGCCATGCCCCTCCCTCTTCTTCTTCTTCTTCTTTTCCTTTCGGCTTTTCCCTTCAGGGGTCGCCACAGCGAATCATCTGCCTCCATCTCACCCTATCCTTTGCATCTTCTTCTCTTACACCAACGACCTTCATGTCCTCCTTTACCACATCCATGAATCGTCTCTTTGGTCTTCCTCTGGGCCTTTTGCCTGGTAGTTCCAGCCTCAGCATCCTATTACCAATATACTCACTATCCCTCCTCTGTACATGTCCAAACCATCTCAATCTAGCCTCTCTGACTTTGTCTCAAAGCGTCTTACATGTGCTGTCCTCTGACGTACTCATTCCTAATCCTATCCATCCTCGTTACTCCCAAAGAGAACCTCAACATTTTCATCTCTGCTACCTCCAACTCTGCCTCCTGTCTTTTCCCCAGGGCCACTGTTTCTAACCCATACAGCATCGTTGGCCTCAACACCGTTTGTACACTTTTCCTTTCATTTTTGCCGATACCCTCCTATCACACATCACACCAGACACTTTTCTCCAACCATTCCAACCTGCCTGCACTGCGCTTCTTGACCTCTTTTCCCACACTCGCCATTGCTCTGGATTGTTGAGCCTAAGTACTTAAAATCCTCCACCTTTCTTATCTCTGCTCCCTGTAATCTCGCCAGTTCCTCTTTGGTCCTTGGCATTCATGCACATGTACTCTGTCTTACTGAGGCTAATCTTCATTCCCCTCCTTTCCAGGGCATACCTCCACCTCTCTAGATTTTCCTGCACTTGTTCTCTGCTCTCACTACAGATTACAATGTCATCTGCAAACATCATAGTCCATGGGGAATCTTGTCTAACCTCGTCTGTCAGCCTGTCCATCACCATAGCGAACAAGAAGGGGCTGAGAGCTGACCCTTGATGCAGTCCCACCTCCACCTTGAACTCTTCTGTCACACCGACAGCACACCTCACCACTGTCTTACATCTCTCATACATGTCCTGCACCACTCTAACATACTTCTCTGCCACTCCAGACTTCCTCATGCAATACCACAGTTCTTCTCTCGGCACCCTGTCATATGCTTTCTCCAGATCCACAAAAGGCACAATGCAGCTCCGTCTGACCTTCTCTGTACTTCTCCATTAACATCCTCAAGGCAAACACTGCATCTGTGGTGCTCTTTCTGGGCATGAAACCAAACTGTTGTTCCACAAATGCTGACTTCTGCCCTTAGTCTAACTTCCACTATTCTTTCCCATAACTTGATCGTATGGCTCATCAACTTTATCCCTCTGTAGTTGCCACAACTCTGCCACGTCTCCCTTGTTCTTAAAAATGGGCACCAGCACACTTCTCCTCCATTCCTCTGGCATCCTCTCACTCTCTAAGACCTTGTTAAATGTTCTTGTCCAGAAAATCTACTGCTACCTCTCCTAGACACTTCCATACCTCCACGGTATGTCATCAGGACCAACTGCCTTTCCATTCTTCATCCTCTTCAATGCCCTCCTCACTTCACCCTTACTAATCTTTGCTACTTCCTGGTCCTCAACGGTCACCTCTTCTACTCTTTTTTCTCTCTCATTTTTCCTCATTCATCAGCTCTTCAAAGTACTCTTTCCATCTTCCCAGCACACTTCTGTCATCCCAGTCAATACATTTCCCTCTCTGTCCTTTATCAATCTAACTTGCTGCACGTCCTTCCCATCTCTATTTCTCTGCTGTGCCAACCTGTATAAATCATTTTCTCCTCCTTACTTTCCAAGCCGAGCATACAAGTCATCAAACGCACTCTGTTTGGCCTTTGACACTGCTACCTTTGCCTTACGCTGTGTCTCCCTGTACTCCTGTTTACTCTCTTCGGTTTTCTCAATGTCCCACTTCTTCTTAGCTAATCTCTTCCTTTGTACACACTCCTGCACTTCCTCATTCCACCACCAAGTCTCCTTATCTACTTTTCTTCCAGATGACACACCAAATAATGTCCTACCTGTCTCCGTGATCACAATCGCTGTAGTTGTCCAGTCATCTGGAAGCACTTCCTGACCACCCAAAGCCTGTTTCAACTCCTCCTTGAAGACAACCCGACACTCTTCCTTTTTCAACTTCCACCACTTTGTCTTCTGCTCTGCCTTTGCCTTCTTCACCTTCCTCACCATCAGCATCATCCTGCACACCACCATCCTATGCTGTTTGGCAACACTCTCACCATACTACTTTGCAGTCACTGACTTCCTTTAAATTACATCGCCTGCACAAGATGTAGTCTACCTGTGTGCTCCTACCTCCGCTTTTATAAGTCACCCTATGCTCTCTCTCTTCTGGAAGAAAGTATTCACCACAACCATTTCCATCCTTTTGCAAAATCTACCAACATCTGTCCTTCTGGGTTCCTGTCCTGGATACCAAACCTACCCATCACTTCCTCGCCCCCTCTCTTTCCTGCACCAACATCTCCATTGAAGTCTGCCCCAATGACCACTCTTTCACCTCTCAGGGTACTCTGCATCACTTCATCTAACTCCCTCCAGAATCTCTCCTTCTCTTCTCGCTCACATCCTGTCTGTGGGGCATAAGCACTAACAACATTGACCATCACACCTTTAATTTCTAACTTGAGACTCATCACTCTGTCTGACACTCTTTTCACTTCTAGAACATTCCTGGCAAACTCCTCCTTCAAGATGACTCCGACTCCATTTCTCTTCCCATCCACACCGTGATAAAACAGCTTAAACCCTGCTCCTATGCTTCTAGCCTTGCGACCTTTCCACCTGGTCTCCTGAACACACAGTATGTCCACCTTCCTCCTCTGCATCATGTCAGCCAGCTCTCTACCTTTTCCTGTCATAGTTCCAATATTCAAAGTCCCTACTTTCAGTCCTAGACTCATGCCTTTCCTCTTCTCTCTCTGGCAACGGACACGCCTCCGCCTCTCCTTCTTCGGCGTCTTGACCAACAGTAGTCCAATTTCCATCAGCACCCTGTTGGTTGACGGCACTGATGGCGGTCGTTGTTAACCCGGGCCTCGACCGATCCGGTATGTCATTCTTTCTTGTGATTCGCATAGTTTATTTGGCATTTGTTTTACGCCGGATGCCCTTCCTGACGCAACCCTCTGCATTTATCCGGGCTTGGGACCGGCGTGAGGGAGAGACACTGGTTTGTGCCCCCCCCTCACGGCTGCATTGCCATGCCCCTCCCTGTTGATGCCAAATGTTGTATGGTTGGCATTCTGCCACAGCTGTTGTTGTTTCAGGTTCTAGGCTCTCTCCCTTGATGCAATTCCCCACACATCCCCCTATTTTTCCTTTGCCCATCCTGTTGTATTCTCCCACCCTCCTCTCCAATTGCCCCATTTACCCCTATTCTGCAAAGTTGACAGGAGCCAAGTCCACCTGCCATCAGGGGGCTGGAGGGGTGGGTGTGAGAGAGAATGAGAGAGAAAAGGAGAAGAGAGAGAGAGAGAGAGAGAGAGAGAGAGAGAGAGAGAAAGAGGGAGACTGTGAGTATGAGCTCAGTGAAGGATTGTGGTACATCTTCAGTTGCCTCACAGCACAAGAATAAAGGGACAGAAGAAAAATAGCAAAAGTGAATCTATGCTGGCTGTGTGATCTCACCCTTTGCGTGTGGCTGGTTTTGTGTGGAGGATTGAAGGCCCATGCTGAGACTAGGCCACTGATGAACGACTCAAAGGATCATCTCTATTGGCGAGTCCCGTGAATGTGAACTTTAGCAACATTCTATTCATCATGTGCAAGATGTGCTCCAAAGTACTGGCTCAAAATTGTTTGATTGATCTTTTGATATACACCTTGAGAGTTAAAGTCCAAGATGATTTAGAGAGCCTGAAATTATCTAGTAAATAAAGTAAATAAAGTTGAAATGTTGCTTACTGTGGATGGGAAATCCGAGCCGAGTGTGTGAGATACCACTGTATGTACTGAGTAGAAATCCATTGTTCCCATAAGTCTTTCCCAGGTGGACAGAGAGGCAGGAGTGTGGGTCCGCACCTGGTTAAATAGGGGTTTGTGGCACATCCCACAGCTTACACATTCACATACTACAGATACACAGAGGCAGCATTTATTCCCTGACCTTTACTCAGGTGGTGTAAACAGGCATGAGGGGGAACTTGCGGTTTCACTCCATTAAAGATCCACTATGTAAGATTTAAGGAGATCTTTTAGCAGAAATGGAATATAGTATGGAATACAGTACAGTATTCCTACATGTTTTAATTTGCGTATAACTGCCTGTGACTATCAATCATTGTGGTTTTTTTATTTTAGTTTATTTTTTGGTGCCCTTAGGATGAGTCATTTATATTTACATTTGACCAATACCCTTATCCAGAGCCACTTACACTTTTATGTCATTTATGCAACTGAGCAGATGATGGTTAAGAACTTTGGTAAAGTAAGAAGATCCTGGGTATGAGTCACAGACTCGGTGAGGGTGTTTGTGTGGCGTTGGCATGTTTTCAACCCACCTGCATGGGTTTCCTTAAGGTTATTCCAGTTTCCTCCAACAGTACACAGACATGTACTTTAGGCTAAGTGGCTATTCAATATTTACCGTAGGTGTGAAGGTGAATGGTTTTGTATATGTGTTTGTGTTGAACCTGCAATGAACTGGTGAGCTGTGGTGTACCACATCTTCACCCAAATGTTAGCTGAAATAGGCTTGATAAATGCAGTGAACGAATAAATATTTAATTACTGTTTTAAGTGATTTATTTAGTGTTAGGAAACTTTGTTTAATAAACAAAAACATGAAGGATTTGGTTCGAACATTATATGTCAGTGACTGCTTAACATGATAATCGGACATCATGGCACTCTATGTATGTATTGCTCTTCAGTTAAATGGTGTTTGAGCCAAAGACTGCATATTGTACAGTTTGAGAAAATGCTAAAAACTTTGAACAAGTATTTCAAATCTGCATTTCAAAGGATTTCTTGTCTATTTATATCTGGTTTTTTTTTTTTTTTTTTTTTTTTGCCTCTACCCTATTCAAGTAGATAAAAGCTTGGACATGTACTGTATGACTGAGTATAACTCACTTTAGCTTTGGCAAAGATGGTCGAAGAGTGGACAGACTTCCCTGCAAGGACTTTGGTTAGCTGGCAAGTTTAGGGTGTGGGTTCTGTGGCTCAGCTCACTGCCTAATATTTTCTAAATTCAGCTCAATGGTCAAAGCAATTGAATCTTGTTTCTGACATCACAAAGGCAAAAGCTCATATATTATATTCCCTTTTTTCATACTAAGTAGTGATGAAGTTGATATCTTTCAAGTCTCAGACATTTAGTATTGTCAATTTTAACTGAAATGTACTTGAAATAAAATAAAGGGAAAGCATTTCAGACATTCCTGTTACACTGAAAATATGTACTAGTATGTATTCCATTATCTGGTATTTTTTACAAGCATTTTCAAAGTTTCAGCCTGCTAAACTATGTTTGAGACTTTGCATTAGCCTGCTTGAAAGGGCCGATATTTGGACAGTGCAAAATCGCAAGAATATGATGTACAGTAGATGTGTTAGGCTCAATAAGGCAAGATAATGGCAAAAATAACAGTATGCAGAAAATAAACATTCTCTTGTTTTTTAAAACTATTTTTCCCTATTTTCTCCCCAATTTAGTCATATCCAATTCCCACTCATCAGATATTGCCTTCCCTATCACACGACCACTACTGACCAGGGAGGGGCATTGCACATCCTTCGTTAACATGCTAGTTAATGTTAGCAATGCTAGCCACCCTCTGCTTTTCGAACTGCTGAACCATGCGTATTTGGGGATTATCTAACACCCTTAGACGGAAAGTGCTATCAGCCACCCCTCGCATGACTGCGCTTACAGATGTTTATGATTGGCTGGCAATCACTATGCCTGATAGGGAAGGGAGCGTAAAAATAAACTAATTTGAACAAATTAGTGAACGCCTAATAAAGTAAAACTAGGCACATCGGCACATAAGACTGCAAATAATACCTTTGCATACATTAGACAGGCATCTGCCAATAAACATGAACCCATTGTATATAGGTAAGTGCATTTATATGCCCAAAACAGCTGTGTTTACAGATTCTTCTACTTGAGTCACGTGTCAGGTTTACGTGGAGTACAGTAGTTTCCTCCTGTGTGAGGATTTGCATGTTTTGCTATGGAAAGACATTCAATGCAAGCAAGCTTTTGTTAAGTTTGTGTTAATTCCCCTTTAAGTAACCATTTGGTGGGGCCAGTGGTGTAGTGGTTAGGGTGCTTTGCTCATGATTGGCAGGTTGTGTGTTCAAATCCTGGTTAGACCCCCACTGTGTTAAGACCCCTGGGCAAGGCCTTAACCCATTGCTTCTTAAATAGTGCGGCCGGGGGGGAGTAATGATGCCGGAGAAGTCACAGTGTGATGTCAGGGGAGTGCGTATGACCCTGGGGAACATGCTTTTCTGGAATAATGTAAGAGAATCAAGTGTAATTGCACCTCCACTCCACTAGTTGGCAGTAGCCCTCTCATTGTCACGCTATGGTGTAGCGGTTTTTCGCACGAGCAAATGATATGAAGTGCAGTAAATAACCCCTCAAGAAACAACACGGAAAAATTTCTAACAGGAACAAAGAGAAAGGTGGAGAGAGACAGAGATATTAAGACATAAATAAGTTGAATGAGTTTAAATAAGGATTTTTTTTTTTTTATTATTTGAGGCACATTAGTTCACTTTAAATCTTTTCTTTTACAGATAAAAAAACAATGTTCATGTAGTTTTTCTTTATTGTAAACGGAACTATATTTTTCATTTTTTTGTTAATAAGTTATGTTAATGTTAATAAAGATACAATGTTATGCAAAGGTGTACTAATAATTTTATAAACAAATAATACTATTTATGGTCGCTCGCGGGGTCGGTTTTGGGGGGGGGGGCACAGAAAATAATTGAGAATCACTGCCTTAACCACAAGTGTGCCTCTGTTCACCCAGCAGTATAAATGGGTACCAGTAAAAAATATACTAGGAAGGTAACCTGCGATGGACTAGCGTCCCATCCAGGAGGAGTTGTACTCCTAGTTGCTTCACACTATGGAAACCAGAGATAAGCACTGGCCTGATGAGCCAATATGGCCCGGGTGTTAAAAGCCAACTGGGTTATCAAAGACCGGCCATGTCTCTCACCGTCTATGGTGAGGTTCATGTAATAGAACCTTTGTTGATTTTCCTCAAGAGTAGTGTATAGCCGTCAGCGTGTTTCTGCCCTGCGATGACCTGGCGAGCTGTCCAGGGTGTACTCTGCCCTCGCCCAGATTCGGCTGAGATGGACGCCAGCCTCCCCACGACCCTAATTAGGGTTAACCGGTTCAGGAAATAAATGAATGATTAAATTTTGGGAAAATCAGAGTAACAGCCCTCAAAGTTTCCAAGAGAAACAGCAAGTCATTTCATCAGAATCAGTCACGCAACTTGCATTAGACTTTTAAAATATGCACCTTTAAAGAAGAAATTTTAGACACAGGAAACTTTCTCCTGATTACATTCCCAGCAGGTGGAGCATGACTATGTGCTTTTCCGATTTTGTGATGAGCAGGTGTGTGATGCTTTTGCAGTTGTGTCATTTTTTTAGTGGCTCCCTGTGGAGACACCTGTATGTCATGACTGCAGGAGGCTATGTGACTGCACACTGGATTGTTAGACATAAATTTATGCACGGGATAGGGCGTCAATGTGGGAAAGTGTGTGATTATATTATATTTGCATTATTAGGGAGAGTATGGGTCAAAAGGATTTCCAGACTTTTAATTCCATATTTCTCAGAGTAGGATGCTTACATCCCATTAGACTGCTGTTCACACCCTCATACACATATGGAGACGTGGCTGTGTTTAGGGAAACTCCAAACCTAACTGGAAAAACATTGCTGCGCTAGAAATCTGTTATACACACACACACACACACACACACACACACACACACTCACACACACACACACACACACACACACACACACACACACACACACACATACATCAATACGCAGCGTAGCAGCTGTCTGACTTTGTGCGATTGTGTGTGTTTTACCTTGGTCAGCAGGAAAGACTTTCCTTGGGTATTATGTGGATTATATTACAAGTTGTAACCATTTCCTTGCAATGGTAAAATTATGCTTATTTGTGTTATTTGGTTATGTTATGGTTCTGGTTATTTGCTCATATTTCGAGCTGACTTCCCTCAGTCAGGGTAATGTGAGTGAGAGGTGTGTGTGTGGCTCACCGCTCTGTGATCTGAACACACACACACACACACACACACACACACACTCAGGGTGGAGACTGGACAGTGTTTTTCCCTTAAGCCTTTTTCAGCTCAGCCCAAACCCAGGAGAAGCCTTGAGGCATAGTTCCAGAGCCTGGACTACACACACACACACACACACACACACACACACACACACACACATGCACAACGCATGCACCTTCAGGGCTGGTAGACACACTGGTCAAGGAGGCAGTTGTTTTAACCCCAGGGCTGAAGTAGACAGGAGGAGGGGGAGATGGAAGGATAATTCACTGCCTCATCCCTCCATAAACAGAGAGAGAGAGAGAGAGAGAGAGAGAGAGAGAGAAGGGCGAGGGAAGGATTCAGAGAGAGTAAGTGAGAGGAAAGACGGTTAACAGCCTGAAGTGTGATGGCTGGTAGGAAAGTGGGGCTTTCTGTGTGGAAGCAGCGGATGCTGAAGAGCTCACAATAGCGCTGCTGCCCCTCTTGCTTTGTGTGCACAAGGGCCTTTACATAACCCACATAACCAATTACATTGTCTAGCAACCAGCCAGTCTGTCAGCTCTAGGGCCTACATGCATATGTGTGTGCGCACTAGGGCAGGCTTAAACAGGCCCCCAGTATGCCTGTTAAAATGCTAATGTACCCTCTGGCTTTAGGATTTTATTCATTTAGGAGTTTCTGATCTCATGAGGGATCCTCTTCTCCCCCATATCTCCCTTCAGTTTATGTCAGACACATTTGGCTGCCATCACAAAGAGCGCAATCCCATTTAAACGCAATCCTGCAATAATCTTCAGCAAAACCACAAAAGGCATTGAATCCTTTGTTGACCGTTTCGCTTATCTCTCGTGCATAACAGTACTAATTTCCAATGAAATTGTAAACAACAGTGTTCCAAAAACTGAATCAACTTTCATAACCAATAATACATACAAAAATAAAAAGGTAGTAAAACGTGTTGTAATATGTCTGATATAAATGGTTGAGTTACTATCGCTGTGGTCCATCACATCAATTGTGCCTAGGATCACCGACCAAATGCTCTGTGTGCGACACAAGTTGTTGTTCAGTGTGGCCAGTGTGAAGTGGTAGAAATGGTCGACCACAATGTTTTCACAGAGCTAGAGACTAAAGGCCGTTCCGTAACGTTCCAGAACAAGTAAACAGCATGAAATGCTTTAGAATGATTCATTTCTATTATATATAATATAGTTGGCTTTAGGGTGACGTGGTTAGCATGTCTGCCTAACAGCAAGAAGGTCCTGGGTTTGCCGAGGGGGTTTCTATGAGGAGTTTGCATGTTCTCTCCGTGTTTGTGTGGGGTTTCCTCTGGAAACTTCAGTGTCCCTTCCACAGTCCTCAGACATTCGCAATAGGCCAATTGGCTGTTCCAAATTGCCCCCAGTTGCGGATTTGAGTCTGAATGGATGTGTGTTTTTTCCCTGAAATCATCTGGCGAGCTGTTCAGGGTGTACCCCATCTTCCTTCAGAGTCAGCCGAGATAGGCTCCCACCTCACTGTAACCCTAATAGTAGGGTTATGTTCTTTGGCAAATGAGTGAGTGCCATGTACAGAAAACCATTTCTTATAAAGGCACGCAATTAAACCGACTCATAAATTATGGAAAATTAACCAGATAAATATAATTTGTTAATTTCTTTTGTGGCCGTTGTGAGGAAGTCGATATGTAGTTATGATGCATGGCCAGGCTTCCAGCTCTGCAAAACAAAAATACTCCGAGTGACAAGCAGCCATTTAAGCTATACTACTTGACAAAGTTTTTTTTTTCAGTTTTTAATTTTAATTAATAAAATGTCATGGTAAAAAATAAACAAAACAAACAAACAAACAAACAAACAAGCAATTTGACATTAAAAATGATAACGGAAATATCCTATTTAAAACAATTTCATCTAAATTTCTGACTCATGAACACAGCCACCTTTTGCAACTAACACATGCATTCGTTTGAATGGGGCAGTGGTGGTCTAGTGGTATAGGGCGCTGGATCGCTGATCCAAAGGTTGGGGGTTCGAGTCCCACTCTCCACAAGGTTGTCACTGTCCCCCCCAGTGCGGCTAACTGGGTTATCAAAGGCGGGCCATGTCTCTCACTGTCTATGGTGAGAGGCATGTAAAAGAACCATTGCTGACTTTCGTAAAGAGTAGCTGCAAAGTCGTCAGCGTGTTTCTGTCCCTTGCTAAAGGGTTGTGACAGGAAGGACATCCGACGTAAAAACCTCTGCCAAATCAAACGTGCGAATCAGATGATTCGCTGTGGCGACTCCCGAGTAAAAGGGAAAAAGCCGAAAGGAAGACAGACAGACATGCATTCGTTTGAATAATGGTAATTAAATATATTTCTAGAAGTTCTTCCCGATACTGTTGCAGAACGTCCCAGAAATGTGTTGCACTTGCTGGGTGCTGTGCCTTCACCCTGCCGTCCAATTCATCCCAAACCATCTCTATGGGGGGGTTCAGTCTGGAGACCGTGCTCCCATTCCATGATCTGAAGCCCACTACTGTACAGTACCGTTCTTTTCTTCTAGGGTCGTTCTGACATCCTGCTCATCTTTGTTTGTTCCTTTTTTTTTTTTTTTTTTAGATCACTCACTGGGCTTCAACTGCTTACATTTCAATAAATTTCTATTCCACAAACATTTATTGTACGCGAGTTCATACCTCACAATGAATATTAGCTGAGATTGGAGGGAGTGGAATAACTTTTATTCTATCCTTTGGATTTCAATCCGTTCATTCATTTTATGAACCACTTTATCCTTTATTAGGGTCATGACTGTAGGACGTTTTGGCCAACGGATGTTTTGGCTTGGACGTTTTGGCCAGCAGATTTTCCAGAGTAGGACCTTTTGGCCAAATATGTTTTTGGACTGGTGTTTAACTTGGTATCTGATTTTTGTTAATTGATATTATATTACATTACATTATAATATTTATATTGTATTAGAACAATGAGTATGTTGCTTGGCACATTAATGATCAATTATTAGTATATATAGACTACTGACAAGAAAAGTGTTTTTAAACCATCTAGAGGTGTCTTATTGAAGTACTAACCCTAACACTAACACCAGTCCAAACACATATTTGGCCAAAAATGTACTACTCTGGAAAATCTGATGGCCAAAACGTCCAAGCCAAAACATCCGTTGGCCAAAACGTCCCTTCACCCTTGAACTCCTGGTTGCTTCATGCTAGAGAAACCGGGAATAAGCACCGGCCTGATGAGCCACTAGGCTGGGGTGTAAAAAGCCCAACAGACTTTACTTTTTACCTCGCTCGGAAAAAAATGTATATAGTAGGCTCCCGTTATTCGTGGGGGCTGTGTTCCGCCCCTTCCCGTGGATCCTGAAAATTCACGAATTATTGATGTGGTTTTAAAACCCTATGATATTACATGTGCTAAAAATGCTTCTTACAAACATTCTATAGACAGTCTTACTCATTAATACAGTAATGTAGTAATAATTAAGTAAAAACTTTTTAGTTTTGTACTGTGATAATATTTATGAATAAATAAAGCGCTTAGGCTCTTTACCAGAAGCTAGAAAAGATTCAGGGAATTTGAGTGACATCCATCATAGGGCTTAAATAATCATTAAAAACACATTCAAATAAACCCCGTGAAATCACAATTCAAGCAATCACGTTGCAAAGGAGAAAAGAAGAGGTGTAAACATCACCTGCAACCAATCAGCATGAGGGAGAAACAAAAGCTCTCAGCCACATTGGCTAAATTTGAATCACGTGCCAGTATCTTCTGGGTTTGTCGCTAATCCATGACCGCTGAACCACGAATAGGCAAGGGCTTACTGTATATAAAAAATACTTTACAGGTTGTGTGAGGACAAAATTGATTGATTAGCTGAAGACCTTTTCCTTTAGCAGTACAGTAAAAAAAAAACCCAAAAGGCATGGCACGAGATGATAGCACAGAGCTTGGCGGTTATCTAAAACGATGTAATTTTTAAATAATTTTGAAATTGAGTTCTAGCTATCAGATTCTTTAATTCTATATTTTGTTTTCCTTTTTCCTGGAATTAGTCTAGATTGAAATACCGCCATTGATGGCACATCCGTTCTGGTTTATTTTTGCTTTTTTTTTTTGTGGTGATGTGGTCACAGTATGGGGCAGTGGTGGTCTAGTGGATAGGGTGCAGGATCGCTGACCCTAGGGTTGGGGGTTCGAGTCCCCACAAGGTTGTCACTGTCCCCCCAGTGCAGCTAAATGGGTTATCAAAGGCGGGCCATGTCTCTCACTGTCTATGGTGAGAGGTTCATGTAAAAGAACCATTGCTGCCTTTCGTAAAGAGTAGCTGCAAAGCTGTGAGCATGTTTCTGTCCCTTGCTAAAAGGGTTGTGACAGGAAGGGCATCCGACGTTAAAAACCCATGCCAAATCAAATGTGCGAAACAGATGATTCACTGTGGCGACTCTCGAGAACGGGAAAAAGCCAAAAAGAAAACAAGAAGTTACGGTCACAGTATAAGAACTTAGGAGTAAAGTAGCCAATTAAAGTGTGCAACTACGAATGGTGTTGATCCAGAATAGAGTACACACTTTAATGTGTGTTAGGATAAAACAAAATTTGGAGAAATTGATCGAAAAAATAGACTCAGGCCCTACGATAGCCTGGTGAACTGTCTAGGTTTGTACCCCATCCTCGCCCAAAGTCTGCTGAAAATCTGCTGAGATGGGCGCCGACCTCCCCGTAACCCCAATTAGGATTAAGCGGGTCAGAAAATGAATGAATGGATGAAAATAGACTCAGAGTGTAATAGTGTTTTTGTGACTTTTTCACGCTCCTTTGAGAGTCCAAAGACCCGTAACTGTCATTATCAGGCGCTCACTGTATCACCTTCTCATGTTAATGACCTATTTAGCAGTAGTCCCCCCCCCCCCAATTCTCTCAGGGTGGAGAGGAAGCATTTATTGCACTAGTCTGTATTGTCCTCCAATACACAAGGAGAAGGTGCTATAACCTAGCCATTGTCATGTGTTTGTTACCAGTCTCAGAGTGAAAGAGAGACATAAGGGATAGATGGGGAGGAGGGGATGCATTGCTGGATAGTGCTTTGACATGTGTGAAAGGAGAGAATTCTTATTGAGGATCAAGCCCAGGAAGGGGTCCTGGGATCAAATTGGGATCAAATTCCCCAGTGAGCCCCATTATCTGCCTACATTCAGGTGAATACAACCTGACTGAGGGCCTGCGGTCACAGCCAAAGTGCTACTAATGAGCAGCTGTTCAAAGCCAGCCCCGTTACTATGTCACAATCCAAACACAAGTACTAAAGCATACTAAATCACCATCACATGAAGCTTCTGTGCCTAAAATACACAACGTGCTATTGTTAAGATTTAGTTCACAGATTTTTAGTTCATTCAATAACTGGCCTGAATTTCCTTTAACATCTCCTACACAAACAAATGTATACAGTAGGCCCTTGATTATTCATGGTTTTGCACACACACATGCGCATATTCGTGGACTGCCGAGCAACTGTCACATGATTCAAATAAAGCCAAGCGCTGTCCTCCTTCCGGCTGATTGGTTGAGATGATATGTACCTCATATATATATTATAATATATATATTTCCTTATTCGTGCACAAGTTGTCAATGAGCGTTTTTTTTTTGTGTGTGTTTTAATTACCAGTTATGCTCTATGATGCCACTCAAACGTCTGCTAAGCGCCAGAAAAGGTAATGACGTTGGAGGTCTCTTCTGAATAAATAAGACTTTCTCCTGAAGAAACGACAATTTCGTCTGAAGTGCCTGAAGAGGAATAATCATCTGAACAGTTGTAACAAACTGTAGTATTAAAGTCTTTTTCAATTATTATTCCAGTACAGTACCTAAGTTAATGTTTAGAATGTTTGTGTGTGAGATTACACTTGAATAATTACGCTTCATGTCCTCTTACTTTGAACATGACCTCTACAAGATGGCGACGTCGCGGAGTTCTCAGAGTTAAATTGTTTTTGTTTGTTTGTTTTTTGCACTATGCTCGTCTATGACCGGGCGACCCTACTACAGCTATGACAGCGCAGTCCTTTTGGACGTTTAGAACTGAGCATGCTCAAGTCCTATCCTGAGCTAATATGCTATGGTAGCTCAATGCAAGTCACACCCCGGATAACAATAAGCCCAGGCGGAGACGTGGCACGCGGGGAGGGGCTGAACAATGACTCCAGCACGTGGTTAGCCGTGGAAGGTTAGTACTCCCGGTTATACTGCTTGAAAATGTTCAGTCTCTGCAAAACAAGATGGACCAGCTTCATGCTCGGATTACAACGCAGAGGTATCTACAGGACTGCTCCATGCTGCGTTTCTGTGAATCATGGCTCGAGGAGAGTACACCCGACGAGGCGATTACACCAGCCGGCTACACGGCCTTCAGGGAGGACCGGAGCGCAGCGGATAGCAACAAGGCCCGTGGTGGATAGCAACAAGGTCCTTTGTTTTGAAAAAAAAAAAGAACAATTCTCTGGGTAAACAAAATGGCTGCAGCTTCAAAGTTAGATGTTCCACATTCTCAGAGCAAGATTTAGAGATAATCTACAGTCAGTACACCAGGTTTATTTAACGAAATCCGCCGTTTTTCCGCTGCGGGCCTTGTTGCTATATTAGCTCAGGATAGGAGTTGAGCGTGCCCAGTTCTAAACGTCCAGAAGGACTGCGCTCTCATAGCTGTAGTAGGGTTGCCCGGTCATAGACGAGCATAGTGTAAAACATGGACAAACAAAACAACAAATAAAATAAAGAAACAACATGACTCTGAGAACTCCGCGACATCGCTCTCAAAAGGAGCGCCATCTAATATATGCTGTATCATGTTTATATTTTATTATCAATAAATAATAAAAATTAAAAAGTTTTTCTTAATCATTACTACATTTTACTACATTAATACTGTATTAATGAGTAAGACTGTCTATAGAATGTGTTTAAGAAGCATATTTTACTGCATATAATTGATACATAGTATTTTACTTCCGGTTGATGATTCGCGCATGTAATATGATACATGGGTTTTACTTCCGGGTACAGAACTCGCCTATTATCTTCATTTGCGGGAGGAACCGGAACCGAACCCCGCGAATAACGAGGGCCTCCTGTACTTTAATAATGTTGGCCCTCCTGATTACTACTTTCACTTTTATTACTGGGCAGTGGTGGCATAGGGCGCTGTATCGCTGATACTAAGGTTAGGGGTTTGAGTCCCACTCTCCACAAGGTTGTCACTGTGCCCCCCCCCCCCCCCCCAGGGGGAGGCTGGTGTCTCTCAGCTGACACTGAGGAAAGGCAGGGTACCCCTTCAACAGCTTACCAGACTATCGCTGGGCAACACACACAGAATGGTTATTTACAGTACATTTGGTTCAGCCAATTAGCCTAATGTGCACATGTTTGGACTTTGGGAAGAAACCAAAGGGCTCAGAGAAAATCCTCGGAAGATATGTGAGAACCTACAAACTACACACAGAAACACCCGAGCCCAGGACTCAAACCCTGCACCCTCCTGTTGTGAGGTATATGTGCCAAGCACTACACCACCTTGCCACCCCACGAGTACCATTTTTTTAATACAGTGTTAATTTCACAAGAGAAACTTTGACTTCTGCATTTAACAAATCCAAAGTGAGCACACACAAACAAACACAAAGAGTGAGCACACAGACACTCAGAGCAGTGGGCTGCCACATAACTGCGGCGCCCGGAGAGAGCAGGTCACTTTAGTCATGAATGTGGATGGGAGAAGGTATAGCTCACACCCTCTGCCACCACACATTTTCCCTCCTGTTTTAGGGATTAATACCCCCATTTCACTGGACTACAGCATGCAAGGATCGTAGCGGAAAGGCGTGGAACGCAGTCTACAGAAGAGCTTTGGCATTTTTCATGGAAAATGGGTGAAAATCCTACAGAAAAGTGGAAATTCTTACACTCGCGGAATGTTCACAGCATGTGCGGAACAGGTATGGCAAAGTATGCCAAATGGCCCCACGGAGCACTCATGGAATTTTTTCCGTGAAATATTCACGGAATGTTCACGGAATATTTTGGCCTGGCAGAACCATAGGGAAGTGGAGGAAGACTTGAGGAATAACTACGGAATGACACGGAAGATGAGGGAGTAATTGTGGAACGTTTGCGGATGACAACATTTCTTCTTCTGTAAGTCTGCCATGCTCCAGTGAAATGGGGGTATAAACCAGTGACCTTTCGGTCTCAAAGCAGCGTCTCTATCCATTAACCCAAGGCAGCACCATTCGGTTGGTTTTTAACATCTTTGAGAAAATGTATATTTTTTACCTCTCAAACTTGTCTTGATTTATTTTTGTCTGTTTCTATTGTTATATCAGCTAATGGCAGAACAAAAAATGATTGTACTTGTCAAAAGTGTTAATACTAAAGAAAACAGGTCGAGTTACTGTCTAAAAAGTACGAGGACTTTAATTGCGACGTTTTACAAGCAAAAAAAAAAAAAGTAATATGAATAAAAATGTCTTATTTTAAAGAGATTGTTTTAACTTCAGGTGTCCAGGGTGTACTCCGCCTTGCCCAGAATCCATTAAGATGGGAGCCAGCATCCCTCCGAACCTAATTAGGATTAAGTGGTTCAGAAAATGCATGAATGAATATTTTAGCTAACGGATTGATGAAGCGTCCTTTAATCCCGTTTAGTTTACGCTGTTTTGAGCATTCTTTAAGTGGGATGTAGGCTTAATTGTGCGCGTTGTGTGATTCCATGAGTGTTTTAGAGATCGCGATTGTGTACATATACATATTTGCACAGTGTTATCCAGCTTGCACGAGGCCAACAGAAGTAAAACAACTGTCAACACTGGAAGTCTATAAAAACGGGTCGTTCACAAAGCGAGAACAAACAGCTGCGGTTTACTCAGGATTTCCTTACAAACACTTAGGGAGAGGGGACACAAGACTGAGGACACTAGACGGAATAAAGAGGACAGAAGGACACTTATTTTTTTTCACTTGGCATAGTTTATGTAGCATGATTTTAAACATACCAAGGGTGTGATGCAGCATATGATCCTCTTAGTGCTACTTACATAATTTTAATGGAAGTACGATTCACATACACCGGGTCGTTATCACCGAAAGCCTGTTTCTACACTGAATGGCTGGGCGAGAAAAAGTAAATTCACAGGAGACAAGGGTTCATCATTAATAGTGGAGTAGTAGATTATTTACTTGTTTGAAGAAAAAAAATCCAAAATATTATAAGGAAGTGGTTGAAAGTAAAGGTGGAGCAGTTGAGAGTGAGGGTGAGGATGTAAATTCTAATATAATAATGATTTCCAGGATGTTAATAGGCAGCATCGTACTGTTGTGAGTAGCATGTTTGTCTCACAGTAAGAAGGTCCTGGGTTCGAGTCTCGGCGTTTGTGTGAAGGTTGCATATTCTCACTGTGCTTATAAGGGTTTCTTCCAGGCACTTTAATTTCCTCCCCCAGTCCAAAAAACATGCACATTTGGCTAATTCGCTGTTCCAAATTGCCCCTAGATGTGATGTAAGTGTGAATGACTGCATATGTGTTGCCCTGCAAATATCCGATAACCTGTACAGCATTTAACCCACCTTTGCCCAGTGTCGGCTAAGAAAGGCTTCAGCCTCCCCGCAACCCTAATAGTAGGATTAAGAGGTTTGGCGAAGGGGTATGTGAATGTTTTCTCTGATCCATACACTTTTACAGTACGTTATAAATTAACAAAATGGACATGAAACTTGAAATTTGAAATGACATGACATGACATGACCTGACATGACACAAACTTGACATGAAATTGATGAATAAAATAAAAAGTCAAACTCAAGTGAATAAAAAGTCTGTGTAGATTAAATATTCAAATACCTATCTTTTTGTTTTTAAATCTGTCAAATACTATTGCTAATTATACTTTGAATTTATGTAAGCTGTTGTTAATTGCTAGGAATCTAATGATTTTAATTACAGAGACTAACCACTTAACGCATAGTTTAAACCATCGGATGTGATGTCAACAAAAAGAAAAGATTAATGTTGGCTTCTCTTGCTTTTAGAACAATATATATTTAAACTGAAGAAAAGGGTTTTGTAGTCAATCCACACAAAGAAAAAGCTCTAGAGCCCGTGGGTAAACAGGCAGGCCATGGGGGAAGTCGACTTTTCCACCATCTAAAGCATTATTAAACCGTAGAACTCAATGTCAGTGACTCAGAACATGTAGACACAACACAATAAATGACACTTAACACAGCATGCATTAAATGGCTCTGGACGTAACATGTAGAGTCCGTTTTTATTTTGATGAGGATTGGAGTAGATTAGTGATTTTTGTAGCTCGAGATGTTGAGTGCTTTTTTTTTTTTTTTTTTTAAAGAATACTGCGATACATCATGCTATAGGTATTTATCTAAATCCCAAATGATTCACATAATTAATGTGTTTTTCCCCCAATAGCACTGAAATATAGCTCAAAATAAAAATAGCTGGAAAGATTCCTTTGGGAGGCAAAGCAGTTCTCCACAAATATTGTTTATAATGGAAGTGGGAGCTGCTCACCTGGAAAGTCTATGCAGTGATACTGGATAGGAGGATCCAACCAATGGTTGAACGCTGGATTCAGGAGGAACAATGTGGTTTTTGTCCTGGCTGCAGTACTCTTGACCATCTCTATACACTCTACAGGATCTTGGAGGGGGCGATAGGAGTTTGCCCAATCTGTTCACATGTGTTTTGTGGGTTTAGAGAAGGTTTTCAACCGTGTACCTGGGGCTATCTTGTGGGGTATGCTCCGAGAGTACGGTGTACAGGACCCGTTGCTTCGGCCCGTTCGGTCTCTGTATCACTGGAGCCCGTGCTTGGTCTGCATTGGGAACAATTAGTTGATTAGTTTCTGGTGAGGGTTGGAGTTCGTCAAGGTTGTCCTTTGTCACTGATTCTGTTCATAATTTTTATGGACAGAATTTCTAGGCACAGCCACGATGTTGAGGGGTTCTGGTTTAATGGCCATTGGATCTCGTCCCTGCATTTTGCTGATGATGTCCCTTGGGATTCATCAATCCAGGACCTCCAGCTCTCATTGGAGCAATTCGCAGCCGGGTGCGAAGTGGCCAGAATGAGAATCAGCATCTCCAAGTCCGAAACCATGTTTCACGGGCGGAAAAGGGTGGAATGCACTCACCAGGTTTGGAATGAGGTCCTGTGTCAAGTGGAGGAGTTCAAGTATCTTGGAGTCTGGCTCCTGAGTGAGGGAAGGATGGAGCAGGAGATCGACAGGCAGATTGCTGCAGCCTCTACTGTAAATGGAACTTGCATCGGTCCATCGTGGTGAAGAGGGAACCGAGCCACAAACCAAAGCTCTCAGTTTACCAGTCGATCTATATTCCAACCCTTATCTATGGTCACGAGCTTTGAGTAGTGACTGAAACAACAAGATCGCAAGATACAAGCAGCTGAAATGGGCTTCCTTCGCCGGGTGGTGGGGCTCTCCCTTAGAGATAGGGTAACAGGCTCAGCCATCTGGGAGGAGCTCGGAATAGAACCGATGCTCCTTCGTGTTGAGAGGAGCCATTTGAGGTTGCTTGGGCATCTGATCGCTCAAATGGATCCCTGGTATAGTGTTACAGGCATGTCCAACCAGGAAGAGACCCTGGGGTCGACCTAGAACACCTTGGAGGGATTATGTCTCTTGGCTGGTCTGGGAACGCCTTGGTGTTCCCCCCAGAAGAACTGAAGGAATTGGCTGGGGATAGGGACATCTGGACCTCACTGTGTAGGCTGCTGTCCCCGCGACCTGATCCCGGATTAAGCTGAGGAAGATGATGAGATTCATGTGGACAGCTTGGTGGTGTTGTGATCAGCAAGGGTTTTTTTCTGTGGAGTTTGCATGTTCTCCCCGTGCTAGTACGGGTTTCCTTTAGGTACTTTGGTTAGGCTAACCGGCTGTTTCAAATTGACTATAGGTATGAGGTTTGTGTGTGTTGCCCTGTGATGGTCTGGTAAACTATTCAGTGTGTATCCTGCTTTCACCCAGTGTCACTGCAACTCCTATAGGACTAAGCGTTCAGCAAATGGGTGAGTGAATGCGTGTGCCTTTGGTACACTTATAGCTCGTTGTCATACAGAAAATTCGAGAGCATGTGCATCTCCACACAGAGCCACATGCATAAGTACAAAATTCAAGCTTTGCAAATCCTAGCTGACCCTCCTAATCTAGTCTAGCAAGCATAATATCAGCCTTAGGCTCTGTCACATATTACCAATTTGCAGGACTCATGCCAAAGTATGACAAATTTCTATAAAACGCTGGCTGAACTATTGATGTTAGGTCAGTTTGAATGTATATACAGGAATCCCTCACTTTCCACAGTTAATGGGGACCGAGAGCCCTCCACGACCGCCAATTTCCGCGAAGTAGGATCGACCCCCCCCCCCCCGACTAATGTATACGTACATGTATATGTGTATATAATATCAATAAATACATATTCACTAAATGCTTATAGTAACAATTAATCATTCAAAAATAATGCACAAGATGTAAATAAAATATAAATACACACACATATAGACACACGCGCACACACACACACACACACACACAGATGCGCACCTCACATAAAAATGTAGGTAGTTTTGTTGGGGGGGGGGGGGGTGTTGGGTTGGGTTGTTTGTTTGGGTTTTGTTTTATTTGCATAATTGGCCTCGTTTTGTGGCATCTTCCTTATCTTTGCCGCTATTTTTCCTTAAATTCCTTTTTTTTTCTTTTTTCGATGAATATGTTTGAAGAACCTGCGATGCACTGAAGCCACAGAAACTGAAGCACGAAGTGGCGAGGGATCACTGTATAACTTATTATTAACTTATTCAGAACCTATCAAAAACTTATCACGAACATATATTGAGGTACATAGGCGTATCTAACGTGTTCTGGACAACCACAGAATTTTCACTGAATGTCTTTCTAAGTTACTTACTAGTATATTATGGGCGTGTTGGCAGAATTTAGGGGGATTGGTATTTAATGAGGAACCGTTCAGTACATTGGAAGACTTCATGTGGCGCAGACGGCGCTGTCGATACAATGACGTACAGTGAGATAATACATTCCTTCGGTAATTAAAGAACATTTTTATGAACCTGATTTTCCTTCGATTTGAAGAAAGAAAAAAGCCTCTTTCCGTCAGTCAGTACTAATTTCTGTATTGTACTGTACTATGTTATACCATTGTGTTTGATAAAAACGTGACCTTTTCTCATCACATGAGGTTTCTGAGTCATGATAAATATGATGATTGTGGAATGATCCCCTTTGCCTGGTCAATAGTCTGCACTTGTTCTAGCTCCTTCTGTAAAAGCCTGTTTAATGTATTTCACACCCTGTAAAGAACTTTAATCAGTAAACATACTTTATTACAGTTTGACTCACTTGACAAAGGAAACAACAACAAAAGTGTGATCACTTTTTTTCTTTACCATGCTGTACCCCACTGTTCAGTGTGTGTGTATGTGTGTGTGTGTGTGTGTGTGTGGGGGGTTATTAGGTTATAAAGGGATGGTGAGTGGGGGAAGCGAGCTAGGATGCATTGAGCAATTGTACGAGGAGTGGGTGATTAAAATTTATTTCAGAGAAAGAAGGGGAAAGTGAGTGATAAGATGCTACGACTTTCCCTAAATCAGCCATTAAATTACAGTATAATCACTCTAAGACAATGGCATAGAGGAGGGGAGTGAGAGCAAGAGCAGGGGAGAGAGAGAGAGAGAGAGAGAGAGAGAGTGAACATTTATTATTCTGGAGGCTTTCTTTTCGGAGTAGACCGGGCAGGCTTAACAGGAGGTCAACAATTGACTCAATTACAAGACAAACTTCTCAAGAACTCTACACCCTGGCTCTCAGCAGACCTACTCTCTCATTCACAAGAGCTTTCCTCTTTATTTCTCTGCTCTCCTTTGCTCCCTGTCTTTCCTCTCCCTTTCTTTTCTTCCCCCTCATCATAAATGTTTGAATGTTTGCCCCACCCCAGGTAGGAGAGAGCGTAGCCCCTTTCATCCACTCTAGGATTCCTCTACTTCTTTCTGTCTGATAAGTGGTGGCAAGAAGGAGAACGGTTGAAAGATGGTGAGATGTAGAGAGAATAAGTGCTAGTTAGAGGGGGAGAAGGCAGCTCTTTGTCGCATTCTTCTTCTATCCTGAAGTGAATAGAGAAGTAGATGGTGACCTAAACAGAGGGGTCTAGTTCAAAAAGGTAAATTATCTCCACTTGTACTACCAAGAAGCTCAAGATGCAGTTATAGTAAACTGGTAGACAGAATTATTACCAGCTGTTGAAGTGTTCCTGATATAAATATCTATATATCGATATAATATTTTTTGGCCTGGTTTGACAACACAGGTTTTCTGAATACACAAATGCAGCCATGAGGCGGGGGGCACTAACCAGTGTCTCTCCCCCTTATGCCGGTCCCAAGCCCGGATAAATGCAGAGGGTTGCGACAGGAAGGGCATCTGGCGTAAAACTTCTGCCGTATTTAAAAATGCAAATGATCAATACAGAATTCATACCGGATCGGTCGAGGCCCGGGTATGCGGTGAAGGTGGACATGAAGGTCGTTGGAGTAAGAGTAGAAGATGCAGAGGATAGGGAGAGATGGAGGCAGATCATTTGCTGTGGCGACCCCTGAAGGGAACAGCCGAAAGGAAAAGAAGAAGAGTTTTCTGAATACACAGATTTATGCAGTTCTCTCTAAAACAAACACTAATGAATACCAAATACCACTATAGATTTTACATAGATATTCATGTAATTGCCACACTGCTTTATTCCACCAGAGATACGGGAGGCGGAAATATATCTCACCTGACTCTCGGCAAAGATGGTGTATACCGCAAACAGTGTGCAGGGTGCGGCTAGCATTGAGCTACCATAGCATATTAGCTCAGGATAGGAGTTGAGCGTTCTCAATTGCCTGAAGACACCGATCTCATAGCTATAGTAGGGTCGACCGGTCATAGACGAGCATAGTGCAAATCACGAACAAACAAAATAACAAATAAAACAAATTAAAACGAACAAAGAAACAATTTGACTCTGAGAACGCCGCGATGTCGCCCTCTAGGCAGTGCCATCCTAGAGCTGTCATCCTGGAGACGTCATGTTCAATGTAAAATGACATGAAGCGCAATAAAGTTTATCCTTTTAATATCATTTGTTAAACATGCTACAGAACATAAAATCTCACGTACAACCATTCTAAACATTAACTTAGGTACTGTACTGGAATAATAATTGAAAAAGACTTTAATACTAGTGCTTTACAACAGTATTTGCTGTAAAATATTTTATCAATGAATATAAGAGTAAAAATTAAAACCTTTCTTAATCATTACTATATTTTACTACATTAATACTGTATTAATGAGTAAGACTGTCTATAGAATGTGTTTAAGAAGCATATTTTAGTGCATGTAATAGATATACAGTATTTTTACTTCCGGTTTGATCATTCGCGCATGTAATATGACACATGGAGTTTTTACTTCAGGGTACAGAACTCGCAAATTATCTTCATTCGCGGGAGGAGCCGGAACCGAACCCCCACGAATATCGAGGGCGGACTGTACTCAGAAGACAGTTGGATTTAGGACTTTCTTTCTGTGAGGTGGATGTGTGAACCACTATGACACCATGCTGTGAAACAGCATGTGGCGTGTACAGACCTCTACCAAGGGGAATAGTCGACACTTCTATAATATGAATAGCTGTACCTGCAAATACTTTACTTTTTATTAGTGTCGGGAATCTGCAACGTGCAGCCCGTTTGAATTATCTGTGGTTGTGTTTACCGATTTATTTGTGATTTAAAAGCAATAGTGTTATCTGCACAAATAGAAATTTGAATGGCCCCTTGAAATATGCAGTGCACAGCAAACACAACATGCCAGCAAATGAGCATTCAGAGCCGCAAACTAACCCTAAAAAGGTTTTTGATAGGCAAAAAAAAAAAAGTGTTTTGAGAAAATAATAATATGAACCACAAAACATGCACTTGATATGCACTTGAAATTTGGAAATGGCTCTCATCAACATATTGTTGGTGCTTTGACTTGATCACCACAGCACCATTTTATATGCCTTGATTTATTTCTAAATTCTCCTAATTTGTAATTTTAAGATAATTCTAATTATTTGGAAATTTTAAACTAGGGGAATTTGGAGTATCCAGGGTATCTGGATCTTCCCCCATTCTAAAAATATGCTCAGTGGGATAATTAGCTGTTCCAAATCACGCCTAGATGTGAGTATGAGTGGTTGTGTTACTGTTGGCCCTGCGATGACCTGGCGAGCTGTCCAGGGGTACCCCACCCTTGCCCAGAGTCAGCAGAGATGGGCACCAGTCTCCATGCGACCGCAATAAAGATTAAGTGGCTGAGAAAATGAATGAATTAATGAATGAATGAATAGTTAGACTGGTTATAGATACAGTGAGCCTTGGTATGAGTATCCTTTCACTGACTTGTTAAATTTCCTTTGATTTGCAGTAAACTTGCATGAAATCCTTTACGCTGTCAGGTGGTTTGGGCATGAATCTCCAAAAATGTGATTCTACTATACTACATGGGAAAGTCCTAGTCTGATTGGTCAATATCTTGGGATTAATATGGCAGACAATAACAGCTTGTCACATACAAGTCAAGTAGACAGCATCATCATTTAAAATGGAAAATTGAAGTCTAAAAATTTTGTTTTAGTCTGCTTTTCTTGTGTTTCCTTGTAATATATACAAATATTGTGAACTATTGAAAAAAAACACCTTTTACAGAGCTGGTTGTCTTTGTGTTTGTGTACGATGTATGATGAACTCTGAATGAGAATGCACTCTGCAGCACATATGGAGCTCAGCTATATTTATTAGCTTATAACAAAGCATGCAAGCTATACAGTCTTTCACAATTGAAATGTGTAAATATAAACTATGCACATTTATTTTTCTTGTATTTCTTTGTAGTTTGTCTACAAATTTTGAATTAGTCTGTGAACACACCTTTTCGGAACTTGTTTCATAAGCTGCGTAGTTGTACCAGAATTATATAAATACTTTCACGAGACGTCATTACACAGGTCTTAAACCCTGAACCTGAGTGCACTGGAAGCTCGATGGTGTCCATCCTGATTAATATAAAAATAATAAATCAGTTTCATGTGTAGTGCTATCAAAACACTATGAGAGATGAGATTTCCTTTCGGCCTTTTCCCCTTTCTCAGGGGTCGCCACAGCGAATGATTCGCACGTTTGATTTGGCATAGGTTTTTACGTCGGATGCCCTTCCTGACACAACTCTTTTAGCAAAGGACATAACATGCTGACGGATTTGAAGGCTACTCTTTTTTACCAAAGTCAGCAATGGTTCCTTTACATGCCTCTCACCATAGACAGTGAGAGACATGGCTTGCCTTTGATAACCCAGTTAGCTGCACTGGGGGGGACAACAACAACACTGTGGGGACTCGAACCCCCACACTAGGATCAGCAATCCATCGCCTTATACCACTAGACCACTACTGCCCCCATCGAAACATTATGTACATTTTATATAAATATGCACCTGGATGGCAGGTACTCTGAATTCCTTCCACAGTCCAAAGACATTCACAGAAGGTGAATTGACTGTTACAAATGTCAGTGTGAATGATTGTGTATGTGCTGGCCCTGTGATGGCATGGTGAGCTGTTCAGTGTGTGCCCCACCTTTGCTCCAGCCTTCCGTGATTTACATTTACTTATGGTCTTTGGTGGACCCACTTATTCAGAGATACTTAGCTATGAAGTCAATATTAGTGAATGCATTCTGATACTAGTGCTCTAGGACAGCTACTATGTATACCACAAGATACATTTTTTAAAATAATAATCATAAGACTAGATACTGAAAGTGCTTCCTCGTGTACTTCCAAAAAAAGGTAGGTTTTCAGTCAGTGTATGAAAACACCAAGTGACTCAGCTGTCCGAACAACTGTGGGAAATTCATTCCAACACCTACTGTATGTGCCAAAACAAAGAAGAGCTTAGATGAATGTTTCCTTCCTCCTTGAAAGATGGTGTGGGAGTGCTTTGGTTTTTTTTTTTTGGTTTTTTTGGTTTTTTTGTTTTGTTTTTGGTACGAGCATGCTGGTCCATTTTTGGCTTTGTAGACAAGCGTCAGTGTATAAAATCTGATGCGAGCAGTAACAGGAAGCCAAAGCAGACAATATAGAACTTGGGAAGATTCAAGAAGATTTGTGCATTCTGGATCAGCTGCAGTGGATGAATCATGTTCAGACGCAGACTTGCCAGAAGTGTGTCTCAGTAATCAATCCTTGAGATTACAAGGAACTGAACAGGTATACGAGTGGCCTCAGAGGAGAGAGGAGAAATCAACATGATTGAGAAAGCTTAGCAATATGAAACGGACATTTGCATGGTTTTCCCAAGCTTTTGTGCAGAAACCGAATTAGAGATCACATTGATGTCCAGGAAGATTACAAGGTCCTGATGTGGGATGAATCAACTGGGATGAACTTCATTTCAGTTTTGCTGGGCGTAAGTTCCAGCTGGTGAGCTGGCACCCGTGATGACATATTTACCAGACAAGCATAGATCTGTGCAGAAACATGGGTGTCAAAGGGAAGAAAAGAGTGGAGAAGTTGAGTGTCAAGGGCATGACAGTGGAATGAGAAGCCATGTAAGGATATGATGTCACTTATAGAAAGGTTTGGTGAATGAATTAATGAATGAACGACTTATGCATCTCAGGCTTGGTGGATGCTGCTAACACGAATATTCGTCTTTCGTTACTTTGCAGTCCAAGCTGCTTGATGAACAAAATAAACAGCCATGGAAGACACAAGTACATTGCATGGAAATCGTTTGGAAATTGTTTATTTATAACAATTTTGAATACGGAAACATTTCACCCTTTAATATAGTGCCTACTGATTCAGTTAATGTACTTGAGTAAAACCACAATGAAATGAGTATATTCAGTTATTTATTTCACAAAAACATCAGTAGATGTAACATTGTTCTGTTGAGAAAGTATGTCTCAGTCTCGCTTATGCTTTCTAATGGCATATCACTCCAACACACACCAGACTGTGGTGTTATACAAAAAGTAACACTCTTTGTATTAGTCTTATAAAACAGAATGAGTTATCCATCTATGGGAATCTATTGTATTCCACTGTAACTCTGTTAAAACTTGTGAAAAAGCAGGAGGCAGCTGTTCATTTTCTCTGTGCATACACAACAGAGCTATTATTTCAGGGTCAAGGAGAAGCGACAAAGTGATGGCAGATTTTGTCAACTTGCAAACTATGAAACAATCGAGCTATGTACATTTTTAAAATGATTTCATGAATATCAATGTTATTTATTTTATTGATTTATTTGTCTGATTGTTTTGGTGACCTATTTATGAAAAACTGAAAAATTAAGTATTATTTGTTTATTATTTAATTCGTTTTTTTACAAGTAAAATAAATGGCAATGCCTTACCGTATACTTCCCAGACACGTCTTCACAAGATGGACACATTTTTCCCAGTGCACAGTCAGTAAATATGATGAAATTGCTTTATGCACACAATGGGCGGGCAGAATTATGATCAAATGCAACCACATAAAATTTTACCTTGAGGCTCGATCTCATTTGGACGATTCTTTCGTGACTGCCCGTGATTTTTTGAGTTGACGACCGTCAGTAATGATCTGCAATGATCCTCAGTGGTTGGCAACCATTTTTGACCGCCTTTGCAGTTTTTGATCATATTGCTAACTATCCTCAACATGGTCGCAGACATTGTTGCAGACAGTAATAGACAGCTGCAGATTGTCTGAGACTGTCTGAGACATTGTTGGCTACTATCAGTGAACTTAGTCACAGACCCAGCATATGATACAGTGGTACCTCACGTTACGAAATTAATCCGTTCCAGAGCCTTTTTTGTAACCTGGATTTTTTGTTAGTTGAACCGCATTTTACATGTAAAACTCGTTATTCATTCCAAGGCCCCCAATACTACCCTTTAAAAATTATAAATGCATACCTTTTAAGGTACTTACTTCATGTTGACTATGTATTCTTTGCAGAGTTATAATCTTACAAATGTTTATGCAAGGTTAAAAGTCTGAGCCGAAAAATAAAGTTGCAATGAGCACACTCGAAAAACTCATGAACAAGCTGCTGCTCAAGGGAGCTGCGTCATCCCTCCTAGCCAATGGGAGGCCAGCAGGGAAGGATGTTGGGAGATAGCCAGAGGGAGGGAGCTGCATCGTCCCTCCTAGCCAATGAGAGGCCAGCAGGGCGGGATGTTGGAAGATAGTCAATGGGAGGGCAGCTCGTGCATTGTTTGAACGGCGCGTTTCACAAGGAGACCTTGTTTTGTATACAGAGAAAACAATTTTTGGAAAATGTTTTTCGTAACCTGGATTTTTCGTTTGCTGGGACTATCGTAATGTGAAGTACCACTGTATTCATGAACATAGTTACTGGGCTAAGGACGGAACTCAGAGGTACTTTAAACAATGCAATTTTTAAGGTGCAGGAAAGTAAAACAAAACAGACAAAGTATTTTTCTATTGAATTAAAGATAAATAGAGAAAGGGAAAATATACTGATAGAATTTATAAGTAAAAAGAGAAGGGCCTGGGTGGCCGGGGGCGGATTTATTTTTTTCTTTTTTACTGTATCGTACCATTTCTTTCTTTAACTTTATTCAATAAACTTAAATAAAGAAATTGAAAAATATGGTGTCTTATCTGTGTTTTGCACCAAAACAAATGTTATAAAGTGTTTAATCCTAATTAGGGTCATGGGGAGACTGGCATCCCTGACATTAGGTGAGGGCAGAGTACACTGTCGGCTGTTATCATCCAAATCACAGCAAACCTGTATATATGCAAAAATTTGGTTGCAAGGTAGTCAAAGCTCTTTCTGATTGGTTCTGAATGAGTTACCTGCAGATTTCATTCATTTTCTATAACTGCTTAATGCTAATTAGGGATACGGGGAGGCTGGAACCCATCCCAGTCGACTCCAGGCAAAGGCAGCATACACCCTGATTAGCTTGCCAGGCCATCACAGGGCGGAAACACGCTGACGACTATGTAGCTACTCTTGTCGAAAGTCAGCAATGCCTTTTACATGCCTCACACCATACACAGCGAGAGACGGGGCTGGTCTTTGATAATCCAGTTAGCTGCACTGGGGGGACAGTGACAACCCGTGGAGAGTGGGGCTTGAACCTCCAGCCTTAGGATCAGTGATCCAGCACTTTTACAACCAGGCCACCACTGCCTGCAGATTTCATGAACGATGAAAATTTTTGAATTCCTAGACATTTGAAATTTTGCAAATTTTATTTTACTGTCTGCTTCTGTTGTCATTCACCCCTCCGTTTCTGAAGGCCTTCAAGAGTTCTTTAGATCTTGATGTGTTGACACCATACACTTCAGTTATGTCAGGCTTATATAAGACAGGTTCCACCTGCAGGAAGTTCTAATCAATGGCACCTGATATAAAACATGTGATTCCAATTTTATGGATTTCAAGTGGTGAAAACAAAGTGTGTAAGTTTTTCCCATGTGACCGATCTGCTGTTTGTTTTTTTAAATTCTTCTGTATCCTTAACAGCTTTTTTAATACTGTTGGGATTCAAGAACTATCTGGTTTTTTGAGTATATTCATGTATGTGTGTGTGCGTGCTTGTGTAATATGATCAGCATTGAAATCGTTCGCATAGAGTGTGTGTGAGTTAGCGTTGTTGGCAGAGCATTGAAGCTGTTCAGGCCACACACGAGCAGTGCAGAATTCTTTAGTCTTCGAGCTACAGGAAGACAGAGAACTGACTCAAGAATATCGTTTTGCTGTGAAGCGAAGAGTTGCACGTTTAGTACTCACAGATATAATTTTCAATATGCATGATTTTGCTGATCTCTTAGTCTTGGAGGAAAGGCAAGTGTGAGAGATGTTGGGTCTGGAGAGAGTGAAAACCACAGGGCTGAATAAAGGAAAGTTTTTGTAGAATGAGCAAATTGAGAAGTTAGACCTTGTGGCAGCTCCTGCTAAACCTTGCTGAGTCTACTTTTTTGATTTCTCATCAAACAAGTATGAGGCTTGATCTTTGACAAATTATCAAGTACATATTCTTTTAGCACATAAACTAATTTGTATTTATACTGAACACAAACATATTTATTTATCACTGTTGTGCTGCAATGGCAAGAAGATACCGCACACAAGTCCCAGTATTGGGTATTTGTGGAGTTTTCATGTACTCCCCGTACTTGTGTGGGTTTCCTCCAGGCACTACGATTTCCTAACACTGTTCAAAGACATGCACCTTGGGCCAACTGACTGTTCCAAACTTGCTCCTGGGTCTGAATGTGAATAATTCGGTATGTGTGTTACCCTTCAGGGTGTGCACCACCTTTATCCAATATCAGCTGAGATCCAGGATAACCATGTCCCTAATATGATGAAGCGGTTGCTGTAATGGTGTTATGTAGGAAGGGATTCATTCATTCACCCGTTTTCTGAACCACTTAATCCTAAATGAGGGTCGTGGGGAGGCTGGCGCCCATCTCAGCCGACTCTGGGCGAGGGCGGGGTACACCCTGGACAGCTTGCCAGGCCATTGCAGGGACAACACTCACATAAACATTCATGCACACATTCACACCTATGGATAATTTGGAACAACCAATTAACCAACTGTGAGTGTTTTTGGACTGTGGGAGGAAACCGGAGTACCCGGAGAAAAAGCCCATGCAAGCACGGGGAGACCATGCAAACTCCACACAGAAACTCTCAAACAGGGAATCCAACCCAAGACCTTCTTGCGGTGAGGCGAACGTGTTAACCATTTCACCACCGTGCCGCCTGGGAAAAGCATAAAAATTGTAAATTTGAAATGTTCATCAATCCCCTGGTGACCTAGATCCCCAAGTTATGACCTAGATCGGTTCCGACCAACTATTTGCAAGTCAGGTCCTATTCACCCAGCACTCACTATGAATTCATGTGAAGTGTATTCTTCACCTGCTCGTTCTTTCAACATGCAAAATAAACTTGTCGCGTTACTTTGCACTGCTCGCAACATCACTTTCACATTTCTTGGCCGATTATCTTCCTACCACATGTACACCAACTGTTCCATCTCTGCAATCGATCCTTCATGCAGTTTTATGAGTTTATGATAGTTGACTTAATTGGGGCTGCTGCTTTCACTGCTTCCTTAATGTGGTCCTTGTCCTTCAAAATTGTAGACACCGTGGAGTGGGAGAGATGGAGAGCTCACTTTCATCTTCGGGCAGTGGTGGCCTAGTGGTAAAGGGTGCTGGATTGGGGGTTTGAGTCCCACTCTCCACAAGGTTGTCACTGTTCCGCCAGTGCAGCTAACTGGGTTATCAACGGCTGGCCAGGTCTCTCACTGTCTATGGTGTGAGGTTCATGTAAAAGAACCATTACTGACTTTCGAAAAGAGTAGCTGCAAAGCAGTCAGCGTGTTTCTGCCCTGCAATGGCCTGACGAGCTGTCCAGGGTGTAGTCTGCCCTCGCCCGGAGACGGCTGGTATGGGCGCCAGCCTCCCCGCAACCCTAATTAGGATTAAGCGGTTACAGAAAATGATGAACTGCTCTTCGTCTCCAATGACAGTGCCTTCCTTACTTTCGTGGTGGAATTGCCAGCTGATGAATCGGACTTCCTCTTGGGGGCCATGGTAACAGAGTACAGTAAATGAATGTAAAATTGTACTGTAAAAGAGATGTTACTGCGACGGTATCTAGTCACTGAGCGTAGTCGTAGAATGCTGTGAGTATGAGATACTCATAGCCTATTGTACACTGCATAAATAAACAGCCTTTACTTGAACAACAACAAAAAAGAACTCTTTCAACATAGACATACATCATAACCATATTGCTAACTAATGAGCTAATGTGTTCTGCCACGTTTGCATGTCTGTCAGCAGTAGGTCTACTCTCTACTCTAAGTTGTCCATAGGTGTAAATGTTTGTGTGAATGGTTAGTTTTGTCTGTGTCAGCTCTGAGATAGACTGGTGACCTTTTCAGGGTGTAACCTGCATGTCACTCAAAGTCAGCAGTGATTGGATCCAGATTCCCTAACGGTCATGATGTGCAAATGGTATCAGTGATGGATGGTTGGCTGGATGGATTTAAAGGGCTGGATGGATTTAAACATGTTCTAAAAGGGACGTTCAAAGAGTGCAATACAGTCGGCCCTCTTCATATGAAATTAATCCATTCCAGCGCCTTTTTCATAACCTGGATTTTTCGTAAATAGAGGCACATTTTACATGTAAAACGCGCGATTCGTTCCAAGGCTCCCAATAATACCCCCATAAACCCTTTAAAAATTATAAAAGTACACCAATTTTGTATGAAATATGTATGAAATGTGGTGAAAGTAAAAGAAAATTATTTATTAAACCATTTAAACATTAACATATTAAACCATTTTATAACATATTTATTAATTAAACCATTATTAAACATTTTTATTAACCAAACCAAAGAATATTAAACATTATTAAACATTTGGGGCGGGCTCCGCCGAATGCGGGCGTCGTCGCAGCTTTTGAGACAGGTGCGCGGCTCATCCGGACCTCCGATCCCTAAAGCAAACAAGTGAATGTTGAGTCCAGACCTCCGATCTGTCAAGCAGGTAAGTGCGCTTTGAATACTTGTTTAGTACTCAACATTAACTTGTTTGCTTGAGGGATCGGAGGACCGGATGAGCCACGTTTTGCTCACATTCGGAGGAGCACGCCACATTTATTAAACATTTAACTTAATTAAACAACTTGAAAAATGAAAAATAAGCTGCAGTGAGCACTCTGAAAAAACTCGCAAACCAACAGTACAACTCTCCTT
Source organism: Plotosus lineatus (assembly GCA_024760905.1). Lineage (NCBI taxonomy): Eukaryota > Metazoa > Chordata > Actinopteri > Siluriformes > Plotosidae > Plotosus > Plotosus lineatus. Next base: position 35,107,247 of record CM045741.1, read on the forward strand.
TACGCGTGTGACAAACAAGCATTATGGGTACAGTACTATGGAGATTCAATAAGATACAATGGGAGGCCAGCGGGGCAGGATGTTGGGAGACAGCCAATGAGAACAACTCACGTATTGTTTGAATGGCGCGTTTGAATGTTTGAATGGCGCGTTTGGCGCTTTTTGGAAGAATTTGTTTCGTATACAGAGGAAAAAAATTTCGGAAAATGTTTTTCATACACTGGATTTTTCGTATTCTGGGGATTTCGTATGAAGAGGGCCGAATGTATTGATAACTGGGCCAGAGTACCAATGACTGATCAGGATTTCTGAGGAGCACCATGCTATGTCTTGCAGGCAGGCTTTACTAGTTTTGTGATGCACCTTATTAAATACAGTCAGGTGGGAACACATGACACTCATTATTAACCATTATGAAAGATTGAGAAGAAATAAAAATGTAATTAATCCTGCATCATAGGAGGAGCTCATTGGATGCAACATAAGAATGGAGATTGGCTATTGGAAATACAGAAGACAAAGCACGAAGATGCACAAGCAGTGTGCCAGGAACACAGCCAAGTATTGACTCATAGCCTGGAGTCCTTGTCAGCTCCCAAATGTGTAAGCACACCAATTAACAAGCTGAGTATGAGTTGAAACAGGCTACAAAAAGGTTCACGTTCCCATATAAAAGAATGGAAATGTTCAGGAGTGAGATGAAGCAATTCCGAACCCTGTTCAGACGCCATCAAGTCAGTGATGTTTAGCATAATGGTAGTCAAACTGCATGTTAAGATAATGACCTGTTTCTACGGCAAATCTCCAGATATGCTGAAAATGAGGGATTTCAGATTAGTGTGGTTGTTGCTTTTCTGATCGTGTCCGAAGATTAAGCATAAACACAGAAACTACTGTACGTCAGCTGCCATGTCAGAGTAGAACATGAACCCAGCCGGCGTCAGAGTTAGTGTGTGTGGTCTGTGTGCATGAGGACACTCAGCATGCGGCCTTGCTATGAAACCCTTTTCAAAATGTAAATCTTGGTTTTCTTGGCGTTACCGCCTCCAAAAACCAGGCTTGTTCCTACCATCCTGTTTCTCCTCTTATCCTGTGCCTGCTTATCCTCTCAACTGTTCATCGCTGTCTATCACCATCCCCCAGCTTTCTGTGGTATTTATAGTAAAAGTAATGGTTCTCAAAATATTCAGTACACACACACACACACACACACACACACGTTCTTGGGCCACCCATCATTATTACTTTTATTATTTTTACACAATCATTGGAGCCAACATCAGGGGTTAGTAGAGGGTTATACTATACTATTCTTGACTGTGTGTGTGTGTGTGTGTGTGTGTGTGTGTGTGTGTGTGTGTGTGTGTGTGTGTGTGTGTGTGTGTGTGGGTGAGTGGGTGGGTGTGTGCGTGTATGCGTATGCGTGCGTGTGTCAGGGCCCAGCCACGGCAGCTGGGACCCAGCTGTGCATCCCAGCCTTTTGGTGGAGCTGCTTTCCAGTCCTCCTCCTCCTCCTCCTCCTCCTCATCTGTTCCATCCCTCCCTACTTCCTCCGTCTGCTACAGCGAGTTCAAAGGAATACATGTGGGCACATTTCGGCACATTAATAACCCCATACTATAGGATATAAGACTCCCTGGACACATAACTGAGCATAAAGCAAAATAAATAAAAATAATTCAGCAGCATCCCACAGACTGTAGATTCATTTTCAGTTTATCCACTTTATTCCCAACATTCAATGGGAAGCTGCAGACTCACTGTGTCCTACCTTTCCTATTCGCTTGTGAAGCATGTACAGTGGTTCTTAGATGGCATGATATAAAACGTGTGTCTGAATAATAAACCAGGACTTTGAGGGGTATTTAATTTAGATGGGGTGAGTTGAGTGTTAAATAGAAAATAGTTACTCAGAAGATTTCAGGATTAAATAGGAGAGCAAGAAAGAGAACGTGAGGTATGAGGTGAAGGGAGGGAGAGAGACAGGAAACCACAGGTATGCAGTGCCGAGAGAGAGCGAGAGAGAGAGAGAGAGACAGAGAGAGCCAGAGAGAGAGAGAGAGAGATGGAAGTTTGATGACTTCTAAACTAGGACAAATTGTTTTTTTTAGATTATTACCTGCATCATGAAAACTCCTCTTTCATACGGGATGCTCACAGACCCTTTTCTCTCTCACACCTCCCACATTCACAGCACTTTCTACAGAGGTTCTACTCTGTCATCAGCCAATCAACGCATGTGCTGAAGATCTTAATGCTGACAAACTGATACAGTTGAAATCCTAAGTAATGTCATGCTTCCTGTGCAGATTAACTTTTTTTTATTTTTAAACAAAACAAGTCAACATGTGTGGAAGTTCACCTTGAAGTACTCAGGGTTGGCACATCTGCCTCTCAGCAAGATGGTCCAAGGTTCGAGTCCTGGGCTCGGGGTGTTTATGTCTGTATGGGTTTTCTCTAGATACTCCGGTTTCCTTCCACAGTCCAAAAACATGCACATAGTAGGTTATTTGGCTGCTTCAAGTTGCCCCTTTTGAGAGTGTGTGAATGGTTGTGTGCATGTTTTCCTGTTATTATTCGGATGAGCTTTTGAGAGTGTACCCCACGTTCACCCAGCGTTGGCCAAGATGAGCTTTAGCATCTGTGCAACCCTAAGAGTAGGATTCGACAACTGATGAAGTGATGAGTGTGTGTTTTGGGGGTGGGGTATGTGATTAGGGTGAGCAGGAAGTTTTATAAAAACAAAAGCAGAATCTTACAACAAAGCTTACCGTAAAAAAAAAAAAAAAAAAAAAAAAAAAAAAGAATATATTAAAATGTGGAATGAGGAGAGAACAAAGGGTCAGGAAATACTTTTTTCTGCAGCTCTCCAAAATCTTAAGTCTGTTCCATTCCCCCTCCCTTTCACCCTCACTCCCTCAGGAACAGCAAGCTACATTAGAACTGCCATTATCCCCTCTAGCTCATAACAGCCAGAACACCCACCTCGACTGTGCTTCATGAGCAGGGGAGAGGGAGGGGGCAGTGGGGGTTGGGATGAGAGCAAGAGAGAGCGAGAGAGAGAGAGAGAGAGAGAGAGAGAGTGAGAGTGCAAGATGAGCAGTTAAAGAAGGAGGAGGGAAAAGGAGGAGGGGGTACAGATGACTGCGTGCAGCCCAGTGTCTTGTTTTAGAGTTCCTTCTTTCGTGGTGACGTGCACTTTTCTTTCGGGGACAGTTCCAAACTGTTTATGTTATAGTTGCCGAGTGCCGAGCGAGTGGAATCAAACAAAGTGATTTGAGGATTATGAGATAAGTGCAAAAGAGAGAGAGAGAGAGAGAGAGAGAGAAAGGAGGCGAGTGCTAGATGTGCCTGAAAAGTCATTCTGGTGCATATATGATGGGAAGACAGATAGGAAAGGAGTAGTGGAAATAGAGAGATTATAATGATGGATGTTGCTGTATATGTATGGTATATGTATATGTCTCGGGTCCAAAGTTAAACAGAGTGAACACTGACACTGTACAGAACACTGAGTTTTAAACTGGTGTCCTGCTTCATACACAGATTATAATACCACAAATGTGATGATAATAGTACTAGATAATTCATCATTGCCCCCAGTGCAGCTAACTGGCTTACCAAAGGCCGGCCGTGTCTCTCACTGTCTATGGTGTGAGGTTTATGTAAAAGAACTATTGCTGACTTTCGTATAGAGTAGCTGCATAGCCGTCAGCGGGTTTCTCCATTGTGATGGACTGGCGAGCTGTCCAGGGTGTACTCTGTCCTCGCCCAGAGTTGGCCGAAATGGGCGCTAGCCTCCCCATAACCCTAATTTGGATTAAAGTGGAAATGAATGAATGAATGTTTATAATGATTATAAATGATTATAAAAATGGTGCACTCAGCAGCAAATTTAACTCATCTCGCTTTTTAACTTCATTGTACATTAGGGAAATTGTACAGTCTTATGTTCTACGTTTTCATGTTTGCTCCATATTGGAGAGAACAGGAGATCAGCAGCTCGACCAGAATGAGTATACAAGGATCAATTACTTCTCGTGGTTAATTGGGACCGAGAACCCCCCCCCCGGCCACCGAATTCCACGAAGTAGGATCAACCCCCCCCCCCCCCTTGACTGACGTATTCGCACATGTATATAATATCAATAAATACATTCAATGCTATAAATGCTTATAATAACAATTAAACATTAAATAATAATGCATAGATGTAAATACAATCTAAATACATACAGATGCGCACGTGCACGCACTCAGATGCGCACCTCACAAAAAAGTACAGTAGGCCATTAGCTATTCGCGGTTTTGCACACACGGTTTGAGTATTCGCGGATTGCCAAGAAAACGCTCACGTGATTCAAATTCAGCCAATGGCTGTCCTCCTTCCTGCAGATTGATTGAGATGATGTAACACCCCCTTTTCCTCATTCACGCACAAGTTGTCAATGAGCCTTTTTTTAGCCTTTTTTTGTGCGTTTTAATTACTAGTTAAGTTCTATGATGTCACTCAAACAACTGCGAAGCACCAGAAAAAGGTAATGACGTTGGATGTCTCTTCTGAAGAAATAAGACTTTCTCCGGAAGAAATGACAGTTTCCTCTGAAGTGCCTGAAGAGGAATAATCGTCTGAACTGTTGAAAAACACTCCACTATTTAAGTCTTTTTCAATTAGTATTCCAGTACATTACCGAAGGTAATGTTTAGAATGTTTGTGTGTTAGATTTTATTTACTGTGGTGTAGCATGTTTTTTTATCAAATTTATTACATTTCTTGTTCTTTTATGTCCTTTTTGCTATGGTCTGTGTTTTGGGGGACTTTGATTTTGGGGCTGTGCCTCTAACTGACTGTTTACTCTCTGCTTCAGCTGAGGGGCGCGGTGGCTCACACCTGAATTCACTACAGTCATCCCTTGCCACTTCGCGATTTGAGCATCCGGGGTCTTGGTACATCACTGTATTTTAATAAAAAATAAAATAAAAAAAATTCATAAATTCAAAATTTGCACTGAAACTCGCAAGTAAGCAAGTGGAAAGCAGGGACCCAAGGCAGGCTGCGTCCATTGTTTACAAACAACAGACTGAAGTGCCCCTCCTCCCCAGTTCAGGCAGGGACTGCCCACTCAACTCAATCTCGCAAGCTGATTGGCTTAGACGCGTGACGCCGTTGCCTCTCTCGCAAGCTGATTGGCTTAGACGCGTGACGCTGTTGCCTCGCACATTCCCGCACATTTGCCTCGCACATTCAATTTTGTGATTTTGTGATCTTGTGTTTGTGAACGTCCTGCACCGCGGAAAAAAACTATTGTCAGAGGTGAGTACAGTGCTTAAAGTATTTATATATAAATTCTATTTAAATATTAATACATTACAGTATTTATATATGTATATAACTGTGTAACGGTTAATATATACTTCTTGATATTGTATAGACGGGAAAACATAGAAATGAGACAACATGGTAGAAATGAGAGGGGCGTTCCTACTTCGTGGTTTTCCGAATATCGCGGCCAGGTCTGGTCTACATTATCAGCGATATTCAAGGGATGACTGTATTCTCATTTACTCACAATAAACAAAAGCACGCTAACCTCTGCGCCAGAGGATTAACTCACATCACATCACTGCTTCTTTTATTTGTAATGCTCTAACTCTCTCACTCTAAAACTCTGTTTTGTACTCGCTCCGGCTGAGGGGCGTGGCTGAGCTGCTCGGACTTAATGCAGTTAATACCTGAATTCAGTCATCTCATGCCTAATGCAATACGTTCCTCTAGTGGGCATTTTTGAAAACTACAGTGCTGTATGTTTCAAAGAGAATGTATTTAAAGGTGTTTTGCATATACATATGTATGCTGTTTAATGGTTATATTTTATTATCCATAAATATCACAGTAAAAAAAATAAGTTTTTCTTAATCATTACTACATTTTACTACATTAATACTGAATTAATGAGTAAGACTGTCTATAGAATGTGTTTAAGAAGCACATTTTAGCGCAAGTAATAGATACACAGTATTTTACTTTCGGCTGCTGATTCGCGTATGTAACGTGATACATGGGGTTTTACTTCCGGGTACAGAACTCGCGGATTATCTTCATTCGTGGGAGGGGCTGGAACCGAACCCCCACGAATATCAAGGGCCTACTGTAAGTAGTTTTCATTGGAGGTTTTGGGTTATTTTTTGTTTAGGTTTTTTTTTTCTTTGGGGAGGGGTAATTGGCTTTGTTTTGCTGCATTTTCCTTAACTTTTTCCCGTATTCTTCCTTAATTTCTTTATTCAATGATTTTTTTTTTTTAAAAAAAACACGATGCACGGGGGGGGGCAGTGGTGGTTTAGTGGATCGGGCGCAGGATCGCCGATCCTAAGGTTGGGGGTTCGAGTCCCCACAAGGTTGTCACTGTCCCCCCAGTGCAGCTAACTGGGTTATCAAAGGCGGGCCATGTCTCTCACTGTCTATGGTATGAGGCATGTAAAAGAACCATTGCTGACTTTTGTAAAGAGTAGGCTGCAAAGCCGTCAGCATGTTTCTGTCCCTTGTTAAAGGGTTGTGACAGGAAGGGCATCCGACGTGAAAACCTATGCCAAATCAAATGTGCGAATCAGATGATTCGCTGTGGCGACTCCCGAGAAAGGGAAAAAAGCCAAAAGAGAAAGAAGAGAAAGAAGAAGATGCACGGAAGCTGCATGAATTGAAGCACGAAGTAGTGAGGGATCCCTGTATTTAACTGCTTTAGTTTCTAATAGTTAGCAGCACAGTGACAGTTAATCGTTAGTATGTCCTCCTCACATCAAGAAGATCTGGATTCTCCACGTACTTACGTGGTTTTATCCCACAATCCAAAGACATACATGTAAGACATTAATTATTAATAATTGACCCAGGTGTGAATTTTTTTGTTTGTTGGCCCTGTGAAGGTCTGGCAAGCTGTTCCCTAGCTTCATCCAGTGTCAGCTGAGATGGGCTCTAGACTCCCAACATCCCGGGTTGGTTAAGAGGTTTCTAAAATGAGTGTGAATGAAGAAATGATGTTTTCCATGGGATATACTTCTTTTACTCTCCACAGTGGTATAAAGCTAATAAAACCAAAGAAACAACCCTCATGGAATGCTTCCAGTCCTTCTCATATCACTTAAAAGACATGTCAGATTTCATTCACCACACATTCTGTATTAGGGAGAGGTCAGGACTGAAAACAGGCCAGTTTGTGACGCACATCCTTTTCTTTTGCAGTCATACCTTTATAATGTGTACACAATGTGAATTGACGCACTTATGTTGTTTTTCATCTTAGTGCCTCAATTATCAGTTTTGATGAAATATACAGGGGGATCCCAATGCTGGTTGCTCCAAATGTTGCTCCAGAACCTCATTGTACTTTTTTACATTTCTGCTGGATTCATAAACATTTAAGTTACCGTTACTAATGCACTGACAAAACCTCATAGAACAACAGACCCTGGATTTTGGACTTGTTGCGAAGTTCTTTAGTTTAGAGAACACGGCAACAATTTCTTCCAAGTAGGTAATGGAATATTGATTCTTCTAAACACAATGCACATTTCCACCATGTGATGTTCCATCCCAGATGTCTCCTCCAAACCTAAACAAGTGGCCGGCTTCATTTTGCAAAGTAAAGTTTTAACTGGCATTTGTGGAAGTAACTCTGCATTGTGGTGCTTGACAAAAGGATTGCCAAAATAATTCTAAGTCCATACGTTTATACAGTGCGTCATCGACTTAGGACCTATGCGAGTTACGTCTGATCGACTTTACGACCGCAAAAGTCGTGAAGCATGATTCATGGCAGTGCAGTGTGAGTGTTGCGTACGACAGTTGTTTGCGCTGCTGGCAGCGCCAACATCTTAAAAGGCCAAGCAGGAGATGATGCAGCTTCACTTTCTAACTGCTCAGAGCTCAGAGCAAATCTATTTATATACTTTCAATGCCACGTCACTGTGGCGCAAAGCAGAGAGACAATCCTTTCTGTGTGTGGGCGGGTCCAATACCTTGAAACGATAATTTTATTGGACTCGCACGCTGCAGTGTTCGTGACAGGAAGCGCGTCCCAAGTTTTGGCAAATCAGCTGGTCTGTGGGTTGAAGTTTTTCCCAGTCTGTCCATTTGTGTTTGCTTACCAGCTATGCATGGCTTTGTGGAAATGAGCCAATCAAAACAAGGGAAATTTATTTCTTTACTCAAAAACAACACGCACAGTCTGTGGCTGTTGTTATAATCCAATAAAATTAGAGTTTGAAGGTATCGGACCCGCCCACATACTGGAGTACAGAAAGGATTGTCTCTCCACTGTGTGCACAGTGAGGTGGAATTGAAAATAGATGTATAGATTTAAATGCGCGAGACTTCATCTGTTTTTGTTTGGCATGAGCGTATTTGGATGGAAAGTCGACATATGACCAGAACGCTTTACGACCGGTCTGCCGGAACCAAAAGCGGTCGTAACTCGACGACTGTCTGTATTAGTCATAGAAGGATGTCGGTTCTAGATATAGTGTCATCTGATGGATTGGAAATCACAGGTGTTCAGCTGTTATTTCTTGATGTATTGAATGATATTGCATACCATAGCTTCTTCTTTTCTTTTCAGCTTTTTTCCGTTCTCAGGAGTCGCCACATTTGATTTGGCATAGGTTTTTATGTCGGATGCCCTTCCTGTCACAACCCTTTAGCAAGGGACAGAAACACGCTGACGGCTTTGCAGCCTACTCTTTTACGAAAGTCAGCAATGGTTCTTTTACATGCCTCTCACCATAGACAGTGAGAGACATGGCTCGCCTTTGATAACCCAGTTAGCTGCACTGGGGGGACAGTGACAACCCTGTGGGGACTTGAACCCCCAACCCTAGGATCAGTGATCCTGCGCCCTATCCACTAGACCACCACTGCCCCAATATTGCATACCATAGCATACATGCAAATCTTTTTTGTCTTTCTTTGAGGTGTTCATCATTCATCATTTGAACCTCTTAATCCTATTTAGGGTCGCGGGGAAACTTGAGCCCATCTCAGTCAACTCTGAGCAAGGGCAGAGTACACCATGGACAGCTTGCCAGGCCATTGCAGGGCAGAAACTCGCTGATAACAATCCAGCCTCCTCTTGAGGAAAGTGAGCAATGGTTCTTTTACATCTCTCACCATAGACACTGAGAGACATGGCCGGCCCTTGATATCCCAGTTAGCTGCACCCGAGTTCTTTGAAGTGTGTTTTTAAAAATCAGTAATTTTCATAGGCAGCACAGTGGCGTATTAGATAGCACGTCGGTCTTACAACAAGAAGGTCCTGGGTTTGAGTCCTGTGATCGGTGAGAATGTTTCTCTGTGAAGTTTTCATGTTCTCCGTGTGCTAGTTTGGATTTCCTCATGGTACGCCAGTCTTCTCCCACAATCCAAAGACATACACATTATGGGAATTATTTTCTCATCCATATTCAGGCGATTACTGTTTTTTCCGGACTATATGTTGCTCTGGAGTACAAGTCGCACTGGCCAAAAAAAAAAAAAAAGCATAATAAAGGAAAAAAACAAAACAAAAACAAAACATGTATAAGTCGCACTGGACTATAAGTCGCAAACTCATGGAAACTGTCTACCTTGGCTTGGAAATCTGCTGTCAGTTTATGTGACATGGTCCTCGCTCTGATGGAGAGACATTGCATGAAGTGGTAACACCAAGAAAGTCCTCATGCAAAGTCACATCCATCTCCTTGACAACTACCTGGACATGGGGCCACAACTGCACTGTTGACAAGCCTCTCCCTGAAGCACTTTTCTCAAACACCCCCCCCCCCCATGTGCGAGCTTGTTCTAGCTGTGGCCATCTAGCTTTTAGCTCGTGATTGGCTTTCAGCGATTTGCTTTTTTTTGTTTTCTTCATTGCAGTAATAATAATCTCCACTTTTCCTCCAGTCTCTCACAAGTTTCTAGTTCACACCAAACTTTCTTTCTGCTGCTCGATTACCATTTTCTACTGCATATTTCATTATTTACATCTTATAATCCGTAGAATGTGATTTGGGATTTTGTTTTTGGGAACATTTCAGTGGTGGATGAGCAGGTACTGGTACCCAAGCCTGGAGTGCCCTCTTGTGGATTTGAGTGTAAAAATAAACATGTGACATTGTGTATTATGATGACAAACAGATATGTAATAATTTCACATACAAGTCGCTCTGGAGTATTAGTCGCACCTTCAGCCAAAGTATGAAAAAAGTGCGATTTATAGTTTGGAAAATACGGTATATCAATTCCTGCAGATTGTTCAGTTGAATTTTGATGCCGTTCCGTCACTTCCCAAAGGTGTTTGTGATTCAGCAAGTTCAGTGAAGAACATTACTGAGACCACTTTAAAACTACCTCTGCTTTATGACAAACCAAAACGATTTTCATGGCATCACCATCTTGGAAGAAACCATTAGAAGATTGTAAACTGTAGTTTTAAAAGAGTCCACATAGTTACAGCAATACGGAAATAGGCTGTGGCATTCAACTGATAGGTATAAACAGGCATAGCGTGTGGCAAGAATATATTCTCCAGACTGTTATACCTCCTGCACCACCTTCAACGAGAGACACATGGCAGGTTGGGTCTATAGGTCCAGGGTGGGTTCATGCTGGTGTCTCAGAAGAACCGTCAATGTTACAATCAAGCTAATATCATGCAGACACTCCCACCTCCCTGATATTACATCTGATTTAGTCATAAGAGGTAGTAAAATAATACATTTACAAAGTATTAATGCTAATTGGTACTTCTTTGAAAGTGATGTTGGTTTTGTTTTGTCTCCAAAATAAAAATAAAAATGGTTTAGCACTGAACCACTAAAGGTAGGGCAGAACACTACTGCACCTGCCACCCCCGCCACCCACCCCCCCCACACACACACAAAACTACGCTTTCCAGAATAGAATCACACAACCAGATCATGAATTTTTAAAAAAAAAGGGTGCTTTCATGTTTCACACACACACACACACACACACACACACACACACACACACACACACACACACACTGTGTGCGCGTCTAGCCTCCCTACAGAGTCTAAAAAGGACTTGTTTTACTTCTTCAGAATGAATTGTGAGCTGACTGGAACAAACCTCTGAAAATCCCATGTATACAATAGATACTTTAAAACACTTTCGCCATGTAATGAATCATCAATTACTCCATATCACAATCCCTCACTATACTTGACACATGCCTGCCTTTAGTCATTGAGGCACTGACACTTGCTTTGCTACGCAAACGTGAACATGCTTTCTCAATAATGCAGTTCCCTTCTTTTTGCACTTATCTTTGTTCTACTTGCTAAAGACTCCAACAGGTGATGTGTGTGTGTGTGTGTGTGTGTGTGTGTGTGTGTGTGTGTGTGTGTGTGTGTGAAGGCGTGGACACAGCTATAGCAGCTGTGGAAGGAGAAGAGACCTCTATTTAGTGTATCCACCTCATTAACACACATTATCAGATACACACATAAGAACACATGCACTCAGACCTGTTAATCTAGGTCAATTATATCATAGTACTGTGAACGAATAATTGTTTTAATACTCCCGGTAAATCAGATAATCGTGATTGTTTCAGATTTGATATAAACGTTTAAACACTGCCCAAAGGCAGAGCCCCTGATAGATATCTCTATTAATAGGTATTTGAGGCAGGTGTTACCAGAGTTTCCTCTTCACCACCTTTCACCAGATGGTTCCTGCACTTATTTGTGTTGGCTGTTTTGTTAATATTATAAGTCAGCGTGAACAATCGGTCCTATTGTTTAGATGCAGAGACATTGTGGAAACTTTTTCCCCCCAAAGCGTTCCATATAGCCAGAAATTCGCATGCTACCCTACACCATTAGCTGTCCTGGCAGGTGTTAGCTTAGCCACTTGCTGGCCTGTAAAGTTTTAGCCTAGCCACTAACCAACCTGTCTTGGGAGAGCTCCACACTGTCTAGTCTGCTAGCTAGATTGTACAGTTTTAGACCCACACAGGTTAGCGGCTAGCAAGAATATGCATTAGCTTAGCCTGCCGCACATCTGCGTTTCTGTGCCTGGAACTCGAACTTCATCATTTCCATCCTAGTGATATCATTCACAAGTCAATATCCATGAAAAATTTCCTCCCTAGCATTCTGCTTTTACCATAACTAAACAATTATGCTGACATCCGTTTTATGCAGTCCTTAACCCATTGTTAACGCTGTGTTGCCGCCAGGATTGCATGTGTGTATGTATGCATGTGTGTATGTATGTATGTGATGGAAGTGGTTGTGATGACCGGTAAAAAGGGACCAATTACATCATCACAAAGAAAACTAATCAGAACACCATCAGCTTGTAAATGTCCATACTCCGAGAACGCACCTGTGCAGTTTGTAACCAAATAACAACCTTATAAACTGAAGTGCTTAGTGGTTACTGTTGAAAAATCTGACATTTCTTCGCTACAAAAAGTGTGAATGTGGGACAGTGGTGGCCTGGTAGTAAAGGGCGCTGGATCGCTGATCCTAGGGCTGGAGGTTCGAGTCCCACTCTCCACAAGGTTGTCACTGTCATCGTCCCCCCCCCTCCTTCCCAGTGCAGCTAACTGGGTTATCAAAGGCCGGTCATGTCGCTCACTGACTATGGTGAGAGATTCATTTGAAAGAACCATTATTGACTTACGTCAGGAGTAGCTGTATAGCCGTCAGCGTGTTTCTGCCCCTTGCTAAGGGTTGTGTCAGGAAGGGCATCCGATGTAAAAACCTATGCCAAATCAAATATGCGAATCATTAATATGACTTCCATGAAGATGGCGGTGGATGATTCAATGTGACGACCCCTGGAAAAAGGGAACAGCAGACAGGAAGAGATGGTGAATGTGTGCATTTAACAGAATTCTTTGCGCCATCTAAATGAAGTTGGTGTGTTTTTGCAATAACTCATGTACCTGTCTACACTACAGAGAGATGGAATTTATTGATGAGTGGCCAGAAATACAACGAGAAAGCACATGTAGAGTTCCCCAGAAGGCATGTGGGAGACTCACCAAACATGAAATAAATAAATTCCTTAAATCAGATGAAATTTAACTTTTTGGGCCAAGGAGTATACGATGTCTAAGTGCAAACCCAACAAGACTCATCACTCAGATAGCACTGTTCCCTCCGGGAAACACAGTGGCAGCAGTATCATGCTCTGTTGATGCTTTTCAGTGGCAGACATTGGAAAACTGGTCAGAACCGAGGCAGTGACAGATGGTGCTAAAAACGGGGACATTTTTGAGGAAGAGAAATTCTTGAAGGAGATGGAGCAGTTATATGTTAAAGAATGGGCAAAAATCCCAGTGCTAGATGTGGCAGGCTCTTAGAGACGTAACCTAATAGGCTTGTTTATGTAATTGCCGGAGAAGGTGGCTCAACAAAACTACTAACTTTAAGCAGTGACTAGTAATGCGTGCTCAAGTTTTCTGGGGGGTATTCATGAAATGTGACCTGTGTGATTTTTGATCACACACATAACTGAATAATAGTTTGCGTTTGCTACTGAAAGTAATAATGAATAACAGTCAGTCAGGGCTATAAAACTGATGATGTCTTATTTATGCTAATATGAATGTGTTTTGTATCCTTACAGGGTCCTTCAGGACTAGCGGGAGTACTGGCCCCAATGCCAGTGGTCATGCAGCCTCACCACAGGCTGTATCACTACAACAATCCCAGTCATCCAAGCAAAGGGTAAGATGAGGATTTAGAAAAGATGCCCCTCTACCCCTAAACCCAAGTCTTGCGGTTCAAAACACCCGTTATGTGTTTATCCACACAGGCAGGTTAAGGGCATCCCTACTCAAATACACTGCAAGTGGTACACCTTACTCAAAACGCTCTGGGGAGGCTGGAGTTACAGTAGCGGCCAAACTTTGTTTCTTTCTGTGCCCTGATGTTGTTGTAAAGAAGGCTTTCTGGTTCCTCCTCTCCTCCCCATCTCCACCCTCCTCCTGCAGAATGCCACCCAGGTTGAGCCACCATTGGGCTCTGGCTCTTTCTCTGGGGTAACCTGAGTGGTGTTTGGTCAGTCATGCGGAGAGTAGCAGCTCCCTGACCAGTCGGTAATAAGCAGCTGTCAGAGATGGAGAGAGAAAGAGAGAGAGAAAGAATGTTCAGCAGAGAGAACAGGGCTACCGATGAGGAAACACAAGAAGAAAGAAAGATTGCATGAAAGGAAAGGAGCTTCAGAAGAAGAAAAAAATAGATTACCACCACCAAAAAAAAAACAAACAAAAAAAAATAGATTACTCATAAAGGGAGGCAAAATTGGGGGAAGGGGACGTGGTGGATTAGTGTAGGGAGATTAGGAGCTGTGGAATACACATTATGTTCTGAGAGCATTACAGCGACTGGTGCTGAAGAGAATATGGTGTAAAGGAATGGAGGAATGAAGTGTGTGTGTGTGTGTGTGTGTGTGTGTGTGTGTGGAGGGGTGGTGGTGGTGGTGGTGTGTGTGTGTGTTGAGCGATTTGTATTCATGTCTTCTTGGGGACTATACCCATGTCTGCTTGTTGATAGGAATGCATAACATTTATGAACCTAGAGTTTAGGTGGTCCCTTTGAAGAAAATCACTTTTGTAAGCAAACTACAGCTTTGTGTGTAAAATTAAAAGAACCAAAAAAATTCAATTTTCGTTCTTGAAATTAAAGTCAGAGTTAGGGTTTGGCAGAGCATTCAAGTAGGCCATACACAATGGAAGTTTCTCACAAAACTATAATACAGGTATGTGTTTATAAGACATCAGGATAGACAATTTCTGGAATTTCGGAATTCCCCGTCCTTCAGTTTTGCTCTCAGTGGACTATCGGTAGCTGCCACCTAGTGGTCAAGAATGTACATCACAGCATGCGCTGCATTAGTCTCAGCTGCAACGAACAATTATTTTAATAATCGATGAATCGATCAATTTTTTTCCCCGATTAATCAGAAAGAGCACAACATTTTTTTAAATTTACATTTCTATATTCAAAAACAGACCATTTGTTTTCAAATTGCCAGTCCATATGTGAGTAACTGTGTATATCTAGCTCTCTATATATATATATATATACACACTAGTCCTTCTCAAAAAATTAGCATATTGTAAGTAAAGTTCATTATTTTCTGTAATGTACTGATAAAAATTAAACTTTCATAAATTTTAGATTCATTGCACACCAACTGAAATATTTCAGGTCTTTTATTGTTTTAATACTGCATACAGCTCATGAAAACCCAAAAT
>CM045741.1:35125015-35157515 GCA_024760905.1 Plotosus lineatus
CCCCCCAGTACAGCTAACTGGGTTATCAAAGGCGGGCCATGTCTGTCACTGTCTATGGTGAGAGGCATGTAAAAGAACCATTGCTGACTTTCGTAAAGAGGAGCTGCAAAGTCGTCAGCGTGTTTCTGTCCCTTGCTAAAAAGGGTTGTGGGTCCTGAGTAAAAGGGAAAAAGCTGAAAGGAAGACAGACAAATCCAGTCCAAAGACTGGAGCCTTCTAACGAATTAGGCGTTTAACATGTAAGGTGCGACCCCTACTTACAAAATCCCTGCGTTACGAAAAGGGCTCTGGAACGGATTAATTTTCTAAGTTGGGGGGCCGACTGTGTGTGTGTGTGTGTGTGTGTGTATATATATATATATATATATATATATATATATATATATACACACACATACTTATTTATTAATATAATTTTATACATGCTATAGCTTTCCATGCCGTTTGGTTCTCAAATGCTGACTTAATTTCAGCTAATTTTGTATAAAGCTTGAATTTAGTTTTACAAATTATAATTCATTTCAGTCTCATGCAATTTGTGTATTCTACAGAATCAGTCGAGATGTTTTGTCATACACTCGATTAGCATTGCCAAATAATGAAAGAGGTCTGTTGCTTCTATAAATAACACAGAAATTTCTCAGCACTCAACATGAGTTTCTAATGCTAACGTAAACAATTATAAAATGCTAATAAAGAGAGCATGACAAACAATCATAACAATTCAAATAGTTTAATGAACTACCCAGGCCGGGTGCCGAGGTTATTTTTCAATGTACGGAAATGGTGAAATGAGTCCATTCATCACATTGTGAGTTTTCTCAGACAGACAGACAGACAGATTTTGCTCCCTTAAAAGAGAATAAATTTATGATTCTGTAGTCACTTACCCTGCTGATGGGCCGGCTTCCTCATCAATAATCATTCCTATATGTTTTCTTTTAAGATGCTCCTGCGTCACTGTAGTGCTCCCGTGCCAAGTCATCTCAATTTCCCAAAGCCTGCATTCAGCACATTTTCAGGGACTATGTAGATCAGGGGTGTCACACTTGTGCCACAAAGGGCCATGTGGTTGCAGATTTTTGTTTCAACCAAGCAGCAGCACATCTGACTTGGCTCATTTAATCAACTGGTCTGAGTGTTGAGGCAGTTGATTGGTCAGTCTCTGTACATAGCACACATAATGACTAATCAGCTGCCTGAAGACTCAGATCAGTTGATAAAATTAGCTAAGTCAGGTGTGCTGCTGCTTGGTTGAATTTTAAATTTAGAGTCGCCAACTAACAAAATCTACATGTCTTTGGACAGTGAGAGTAAACCAGAGCAACTGGAGGCAATAGATTTTTTCCTACTATAACACCAGAGGCAAGTGGGCTAGGGCAAACCAAGGCCATTACCAGTTCTACTGCCACTTCTGTGAGTTAATCGCACATTTTCTGATCTACGTCAATGCCAGAAGCAGTTCTATTAGACCCTCTGATCATTGTATCTGTGATTTTTGTGTCCAAAGATGTATTTATTAGAACACTTGCACAGACACTATGCTGAGGTCCAGCCATCTAAGCTCACTGACCTGAACCAGTGGTCAACCCAATCATGTAGATGTAAACCAGTGCTTCTCAATTATTTCCGGTGGCTCTTTATTGTTCATGGTGTTATGTATGCGGTGCGCTTTATTGTTCACAGGGAAGGCACTAGATCAGGGGTCGGGAACCTTTTTGACTAAGAGAGCCAAAAATAAACATTATATATATATATATATATATATATATATATATATATAAATACTGAATACAACTAAATGGAAAAAGATCAACAAATTTTGAGTATAAGACTTTGAATTTATTTAAACAACATTGTTATAACAAAGTTATTTATGAATAAGAAAAGTACTTCTTACTATTAATGTGACTTCTGGTTGCTGCATGGTTTTGCTGATGGCTTTAGTCTGGTGATACGTACTGAGGTTCAGCTTCATGCAGGCGTTTAGGCTTTCATCTGTTGAACGTGACCGCAGGTTGGTCTTGATGTTTTTCTACGGGTGAGAAGGACTGGTCGCGTGCGCCTGTGGAGCCAGACATGGACAATACGACTTGACTCACACGCTGCAGTGTTTATGTGACAGGACGCGCATGCCACGTTTTGGCAATCAGCTGGTCTGCGGGTTGAAGTTTTCCCATGTCTGTCCATTTGTGTTTTGCTTGCCAGCTCTGCTTAACTTTGTGCAAACGAGAGGATAAAATATGAGGGAAATTTACCTCTTGACCCAAAAACAACTCGCGCAAGCTGTTGCATATAATCCAATGAAATTAGAGTTTCAAGGTATGGGACCCACCCACACACTGGAGTTCAGAAAGGATTGGCTCTCCGCTGTACGCCACAGCGACAAATGGTGTTGAAAATAGATTTATAAATTAAAATGCGTGAGATTTATTTCTCTGTTTTTGTTTCATTTGATGGCTTTTTTCTGTATTTTTATTGAAATGACAGTGAAATTGTGTATTAGTTATTCTCTTAATAAAGGCCACCTGATTTATCTGAGAGCCAAATACTGTCATCAAAAGAGCCATCTGGCTCGCGAGCCACAGGTTCCCGACTCCTGCACTAGATCATGGGGAAATCGTAGTCACTGTTAGAGATGTGGAGAAACACGGAAATCAAACTAAAGCGGGAACTGGTGGAGAACAGAGCTGAGAGCCAGAGAGATCACGAGGAAGAGGGACAATTTTCTAGCACCAGGATGAGCACTTTGCTAGTTTTTATAGCCCATGAGTGGGCTCAGTTTGTGTGTGTGTGTGTGTGTGTGTGTGTGTGTGTGTGTGTGTGTGTGTGTGTGTGTGTGTGTGTGTGTTTAGCGCTCCACCCATGTGTGACTTCAATGCGCACAGAGAGAGAGCGCGCGGCCAAAACTAGAGTCTCTCTCTCTCGACACAGATCATAACAGTGTACTGTATTCAATCATTTTTTTCACTTAATTTGCGGACCTATGGTAGGAGTTACGGAACTGTTAACTTCTGTTCAAAAGAAGACGGAATGGATTAAGACCATTTACATATTTGTAATGGGAAAAGCAGATTTGGAATTTGAGCAAATCGGAATCAGAACAGCCGTCTGGAACGGATTAAGTTCGAGTACCGAGGCTCCACCTAACATGAAGCCGGTCTCATCAAGATCAATCTTTTTATCAGTGATATTTAAAGTGTAATATTTTCACTCATCTCATTTGCATGAGAATTTTGGCAGAAGTTTTATGCCGGATGCCCTTCATGTCGCAACCCTCTGCATTTATCCGGGCTTGGGAATGGTGTGAGGGTGAACACTGTCTTGTGCCTCCCCTCACGGCTGCATCAGGAATGAGTACATCAGAGGGACAGCACATGTTAGATGTTTTGGAGACAAAGTCAGAGAGGCTAGATTGAGATGGTTTGGACATGTACAGAGGAGGGATAGTGAGTATATTGGTCGTAGGATGCCGAGGTTGGAACTACCAGGCAGAAGGCCTAGAAGAAGACCAAAGAGAAGATTTATGGATGTGGTGAAGGAGGACATGAAGGTAGTTGGAGTAAGAGTAGAAGATGCAGAGGATAGGGTGAGATGGAGACAGATCATTTGCTGTGGTGACCCCTGAAGGGAACAGCCGAAAGGAAAAGAAGAAGAAGAAGAAAAAGATTTAAAAGTGTAATATTAAATGTAAATTGTCAGAAATAAAAGTGCAATTGGTCACTCAGAAGGTGTAGAAATGTACATATTCTCAATATTTTGTCTGTAATTGAAGTAACTTGATTGTGGGAATGTGTTTTGTAGTCTGGCGCCATCAATAAAGTCAGCTTACAGCGAGGCATCTCCTGTGTGTGGGGCTCCCCCTTGTGGTCAACTTCCACAAAGCAGAGCAATGTACAACCCATCCTTCAACCCTGGACCCTGTATGGATCCTTTTATGCGGCCTCCACAAGGAGCCCCATCCCATGGCGTTATGGGACACCGTGGCATGCCTGCACCTGAGGGTATGTGCTTCTGTCAAATGCTTTAAATTCCAATTTTGTTGACAGTACTCTAAGAATCTAAAAAACTTATTAGAATTTAAACCTTTTAACATGTGCCCAAGTATTCATTTTACCTCAGAAAATTTGATCCTTGGCCGACGAGCAGCCTGGTTCTGGTACTGGACGAAAGCGGGGTACACCCTAAAACGGACGCCAGGGTCGTAGGGCCAGCACACGCAATCATTCATACACTCACTCACAGCTACAGGCAATTTGGAACAACCACTTGGGCTCATGTGCATGTCTTTCGACTGACTATGGAAGGAAACCAGAGTACCTTTAGGAAACACACACATACACAGTGAGAACATGCAAACTCCTAACAGAAACGATCTGACTGAGCCTGGATCTCGAATCCATGACCTTCTTGCTGTGAGGAGGACATGCTAAACACTACGCCACTGTGCCACCCATGTTTCGTTTTTATTATAGGAGAAATCATGCTGAAGATTTTTAAAATACCAAGGGATTATTTTATGTTCCTAGTAAAAGAAATGGACTGAAACATGTAGGAAAATGGGTGAAGGTTAAAAGGTGTGCTCTTACTGTATTAACATGTTGAATTATACTATCAAAGCACAGTATATAAGCTCTATTGTACTGTACAACCTTTAAATTTTCATGTATGTGGATGATACATGAATGTCTTCATTAAACATTATTAAAAATCACTAATAACTAATATTTGATGTTTATTTTTATTCTGTGCTTTTAAGGAGGTAGTGGAACCCCCTATTGTAACCAGAGTACCTCAATGCCAGCTCATCATGGCTTTCCTCACAACCAGTCAGTCCCAGAACACATGATTTCAGGAGACGGTGAGACAGCACTTGTTTTTTTTGTTTGTTTGTTTTTTTTTTAATTACAGTACATGGAATAAGATTAAACTTATTTAATAAATATATATAATCGTATGCAGAACAACATTTCTGATGTTATTTTATCTACATTTATCCAAAGTATTAAGAACAATATATTATTTTATTTACACTGGCTACCAGTGATGAATTTATTTATTTATATATTTTTGTGCTATCAATTTTTAAAAGTGCTATGTAAATAAAATTAAATTGAGCCGAATTGCACTGAATAAATAAATAAATTAGTTGACGCAACAAAGAGGAATCTGTAGTGCTAATAAAAAAAAAACAATAATGGGTCTTTTGCTCACCAGGTTCACGTTTCTCCACCCCTCGTTCTATACTGAAGCTGAGCAAGAAGCGAGCGCTGTCCATCTCTCCTCTGTCTGATACAAGCGTGGACCTGCAGACAGTTATTCGCACATCTCCCAACTCTCTGGTTGCATTTGTTAACTCTCGCTGTGGGCAAAATGCTGCCAGCTCATATGGCCACCTATCTGTGGGAGCTTTGAGGTAAATGGCACATTTTATGATTTCAGTGTCACTGATATTGAATTCATGGCATTCATGTTTCATAGTCATGCAAAAAACAAACAAACAAACAAAAAAAAACCAAGTTGATCCAATTTAAATTGCTGTTACAGGGATCCCTCATTTTACACAGTTAATTGGGACCAAGACCCCCTGCGACCACCGAATTTGGTGTAGTTAGATCAACCCCCCCCCCGTCTGACGTATACGTACATGAATATGTGTATATAATATCAATAAATACATATTCAATGCTATCAATGCTTATAATAACAATTAAATATTCCAAAATAATACATAAGATGTAAATAAAACATAAATACACACACGTACAGACGCGTGCGCACACAGATGCGCAGCTCACATAAAAATGTAAGTAGTTTTGATGGGGGGTTTTTGTTTTTTTTTTTTGTTTTTTTTTTTGCATAATTGGTCTTGTTTTGTGACATTTTCCTTAACTTTTTTCTCTATTCTTTCGATTAATATTTTAAAAAACCCCGCAGTGCACTGAAGCCGCATGAATTGAAGTGCGAAGTAACGAGGGATCCCTGTACAGTCGGCCCTCTTCTTACGAAATCCCAAGAATACGAAAAATCCAGTATACGAAAAAAACATTTTCCTCAATTTTTTCCTCTGTATACGAAACAAATTCTTCTTATGAAAAGCGCCAAACGGGCCATTCAAACATTACAACACGACATTCAAACAATGTGCGAGTTGCTCTCTCATTGGCTGTCTCCCAACATCCCGCCCCGCTGACCTCCCATTGCCAGGAGGGAGTGAAATTTCCATAGTACTGTACCCATAAGCTTGTTTGTCACACGCGTAAAGGAGAGCTGTGCCGTTGGTTTGTGAGTTTTTTGAGAGTGCTCATTGCAGCGTTATTTTTCGTTTTTAAGTTGTTTAGTTCAATAAATTTTTAATAAAAGTGGCGCGCTCCGCCGAATGTGGGAAAATGCAGCTCATCCGGACCTCCACAAATGTGGCGTGCTTCGCCGAGTGTGGGTGGCATCGCGACCAACACCGGAGCCCTCGAGACAGGGCGCGGCTCATCCGGACCTCCGATCCCTCAAGCAAACGAGTGAATGTTGAGTACTAAACAAGTGTTCAAAGCGCACTTGCCTGCTTGACAGATCGGAGGTCCGGACAAGCCGCGTTCCGCCCGAAAAATCTCCAGTGTCGGCCATCCTGCACTTGGTGGAACGCGTCACAAATATTTAATAATGTTTAATATTGTTTGGTTAATAAAAAATTGCTTAATAAAAATGTTTAATAATGGTTTAATTAATAAATATGTTAATGGAAATGGATAAAGATTGTATATTTGGAGAAAAACAATCAAAAGAATATTTGATTTTTACAAATGTATTCAAATAAATCAGTGGATTTCGTATCCTCCTGTGGAGGAAGTCTTCAAAATCTCGTACTGCCTTCCTCAGAAATAGAAATGGAAATATCTATTTGGAGGCATTCTGCATATTTATGCACCAGTCTCTGACATTGGCTTGCTGAAATGTTTAATTCCTCTTTTTTTAGCTGCAAAATGTTTGAGGGATTTTTAAAACCTCCCATAACATTTCTAAGGATTCAGATCTAGGTTTTGACTAAAACATTCCATAATTTTGTTTCTTCTGGTTGGATTTATTAGTTTGCTGAGGATCATTGTTCTGTTGAAATGTCCTGTTCTTTGATAGATCTTCAAGTACTGACCATCCACGAAATATTTCCCACCACCATGTTTCACTCTGGAGCGGCATGATGGCTCAGTGGTTAGCATGTCTGCTTCACTGAGTTGGATCCCCAGGATTCTGCCTGTACTTGTGCGGGCTAATCTGGATACCCTGGTTTTCTCCCACAGTTCAAAGATATGTACATTAAGCTAATTGGCTGTTCCAAATGGCCCCTAGATAAAACCCTAGCTTCCCCACGAATTTAAGAGAAGTAAGCAGATGAGATGAGATGTATCACTCTTGGCACAGTGACAACAAGAGTGACAACAATATCCATGGGATATACTTTTTTTCACATGACTGCGGTAATTGGCCACAGCCAAGTAGGGATGCTGAAAACTGCCAAGTGTGTAACTTAACCGCTGTTATATTAGACAACCAGTGCATTTTACTGAGTAACTGAATCCTTTTTATTTATTTTTTTTAATGTAGTCCATCAATGGGTTACTCAAGCTCAAACTACCAGTCAAGACCTCAAGGGAACATGTATGGAACACCTCTTGGTCACACCGGTGCTCCCTGTCATGGACCCTCACCTCGCCTGCCTCCTCACAACCCTCACCTGCATGTGCCTTCAAAACACGGACATGTAAACAGAATTTTGTGCTTTCAAACCATTTTACTGGATCATGAATTGACTTGGGACTGGAGCCATAATGGTGTGTTTATGTGTGTCTAGCTAAAGACAGAACCCATCATAGGTAGTGTGATGGATGGCATTAATGTGAAGAGTTTAGAAGAGCATTCAGAAGGAGATGTGGCCAGTCCATCTTCCACTGGAACTCAGGTACTGCAGCCTAACTATTTAAAATTCACAAATATTTCCCCCCTAAACTATTCAGGCCTGGTGTGGTTACCACATCTACTTCACAGCAAGAAGGTGTTGGGTTCCCATGCCAGGTATGGCAAGGGGTGTGGAGTTTGCATGTTCTCTCTGTGCTTGTGTGGGTTTCCTCTGGATAATTTGGTTTACTCCTACAGTTCAAAAGCATGCACATTAGACTAAGATCCAGACTACTCCAAGGTGTGAGTCTGAGTGCTTGTGTGTTGGCCTCTCAATGGACTGGCAAGTTGTTCTGGGTGTACCTTGGTTTCAATCACTGTTGACTGTGATAGGCTTCAGCCTTCCAATGAACCCAGTAGGATTAACTGGTTCAGCAAATGAGCTTGTAAGTGAAGGAGTGAGTGAGACTATTCAAGAATGGGAAATGTTTGTCAACTGTTATAGAGTTTAAGCCGTCTTAACCTGGTTGTTTTGGTCCACACTTAAGTGCAGTTGTTATATTCTCAGCTGCTGAACAAACAAGAAAGTACCAGGGTTTGATAAACAGTAAATGCAACAAACATGAAATTACCCTTATATTAAATTATAAATTTATTCTAGAAAAAGACAACAGTAAAAAAAAAAAAAAAAAAAAAAAAAAAAAAAAAAAAAAACTATATTATTTGCTGGGCAGTGATGGCCTGATAATAAAGGGCGCTGGATCATTGATCCGAAGGTTGAGGGTTCAAGCCCCACAGGTTGTCACTGTCCCCCCAGTGCAGCTAACTGGGCTATCAAAGGCTGGTCATGTCTCTCACTGTCTAATGTGCGAGGTTCATGTAAAAGAACCATTGCTGACTTTCAACAAGAGTAGCTGCAAATGATGAGCCATCCAGGGTGTACTCTCTGCCCTTGCCCTGAGTTGGCTGGGATGGGCACCAGCCTCCCCATGACCTTTATTAGGATTAAACGGTTACAGAAATATTATTTGCTGAAGAAATTTTAAGGATAAGAATAGGGTGAAAAGCTTGGTCATCTCAGAACCACTGAGAACCACTGCTGCTATACGCTGAGAGGAGTCAGTTGAGGTGGCACAGGCATCTGATTAGAATTCCTCCGGAACTCCCACCTGGTGTGGCGTTTCAGTCATGTCCAGCCAGGAACACGCTTGAGGGGCTATGTCTATTGACTGGGCTGGGAATGCCTGAGTATACCCTGCCCAGACGAGCTGGAGGAAGTAGCTGAGGAGAGGGACGTCTGCACCTCAGTGCTTAGGCTGGTACCCCTGAGACCATATCAAGCAATCGAAGATAATGATGAAGATGGATAAGTTAACAAGATGTTTCATTTTGTCTAATTTTATAATCTGCAAAATGTGTTTCCTGCAGGACCCGCTTCTTGGGCTCCTAGAGGGTAGAGATGATTTAGACAAAGAAGAGAAACCAGAGCCTGAGGCCATCTATGAGACCAATTGCCACTGGGAGAGCTGCAGTAAGGAGTTTGACACCCAGGAACAGCTTGTACATGTAAGACAGATAACATGGAGGTGTACAGGGTAGATATACCATGTGGGAGCCTTTGGTACTTGTTTGTAGAACACCATTTATTCTGCCTTTTTATTCCACCTTCACTGACTAAAATATAATCATACTGTATATCCTTCCAGCACATCAATAATGAGCATATTCATGGTGAGAAGAAAGAGTTTGTGTGCCACTGGAAGGAATGCTCTCGTGAGCAGAGACCATTTAAGGCTCAGTATATGCTGGTGGTGCATATGCGTAGACACACTGGCGAGAAACCTCACAAGTGCACTGTGAGTGTTTGTGTGAATGATGCTGTATTCTTTTTATATACAGTTCCTTCAAGCTATAGTATCATCTTTGACCATGTGTTATGCGCTTTAGTTTGAGGGTTGCAATAAAGCATACTCTCGTCTGGAGAACCTGAAAACACATCTGCGTTCCCACACTGGTGAGAAGCCATACGTATGTGAGCATGAGGGGTGTAACAAGGCTTTCTCGAATGCCTCAGACCGTGCAAAGCACCAGAACAGAACACACTCCAATGAGGTATCCATACCAAAAACAAACAAAACCATGTACAAGAACAGCATAAACATCCACGCATGCATCGAGTTTATATGTATTTATATATGGTCATACATATCTGTTTTACATCCATAGAAGCCCTATGTGTGCAAGATCCCTGGATGTACAAAACGTTACACAGATCCGAGTTCCTTGCGCAAACATGTCAAAACAGTTCATGGGCCTGAGGCTCACATCACGAAGAAACATCGTGGTGACACTGGACTTCGACCACCCGGTTCTACTCTGACCTCGGCAGGTCAAAGTTCAGAGCTCATGGTAGAGAAAGAGGAAAGAAGCAGAGAAGACTGCAAACTTCTGGCTCCTGAAAATACATTAGTAAGATACATATAATTGTACATATCTATATGTATTTTACGTTATGACTGATGTACTTATGTCTGCTATCCATAAAACAGAAGTCTCAGCCAAGTCCTGGAGACCAGTCATCCTGCAGTAGTGAGCGCTCTCCTTTAGGGAGTGCAAACAACAATGACAGTGGTGTGGAGATGAACCTGAATGCAGCAGGTAGTCTGGAAGATCTAACAGCAGTAGAAGATGGAGGTGGCACCACTGTGGTTGAGTCTAATGGTGGAACAGGTTCTGCATGTATGGGCATGTCTGCACAAGCCCTGAAGAGGTTGGAGAACTTAAAGATCGATAAACTAAAGCAGATCCGCAGGCAGACCCCACCAGGCCGGGGTACAGTAAATAAATTACCAGCACTTTCAGGTATGGGAGATGTGGAAAATCAGTAACTTAAATCACTGATGAAATTACATAATGCATAATGCATTGTAATTATCAAGATTTTTTGTTTAAATATTCCAGTTAAGAATTGTAATTGCACGGTTGCACTATGAGATTTGTCTTTCTCGTTTCAGCATCAGGTGAAATGATTGGCACGTGTGGCCCCTCCCATTTGCTTTCAAATCGCCGTGTGATGGAGCTATCTACCCCAGACTTAGGCGGAGCCGGTATTGGTGGAATGAGCAGAATGGTTATGCCTTGCCCACCCAGTGATCGCCGTGGAAGTGGGACCAGTAGTCTAAGCTCCGCCTACACTGTGAGCCGTCGTTCCTCTGTGGTGTCCCCCTACTTATCAAGTCGGCGCTCAAGTGACGTATCTCAGATGGCCACTGGTGGGCATAGTCAGTCTGCCATTGGAAATGATGTGGGTGTAGACCCATCAAACGAGGCAAGCCACAGAACTGGCATGTGCCAGAGCTCCAGTGGTTTGCCAGTTTTGGCAAGTCTTACACCTGCAGAACAATATAGTTTAAAGGCTAAATATGCAGCAGCAACTGGTGGCCCGCCACCAACGCCTCTGTCCAATGTGGAGCAGCCTGGTACCCACAATAGACATGGTGGTTACTTGATTGAATATGATGGTCAGCCCCTTCCGCCATTTCTGCATCAAACAGGAAGCAGGAGACACAGTGCCAACACTGAGTATGGAACAGGTATTATTTACCCACACCAGGCACCTGGCAATAACATGCGACGTGCCAGTGACCCTGTTCGTTCTGGAGCTGACCCACAGGGTCTACCCAAAGTGCAACGCTTTAACAGCCTAAGTAACATGACATTGATGTGCCGACGCAATGCCTTGCCGCACTGTGGCTCTGATGCAAACATCACCAGACATATGTATTCACCACGACCACCAAGTATTACTGAGAATGTGATGATGGAGGCCATGGCAATGGAGCCTCAGAGGAATATAACAGAAGGTCAAGGTCATGGAAGTATGATACAAGGTGCAGACAGGGCCTACATGGGCTACCAGCAGCCTCAGTCCAATCCTCATACTAGTGACCAGCTTTCTCCTGGAAATCAAAGCATAGGATGCTTGGATCCAACCTACCAATCACAGTTGCAGGGACAATACCAGCATGGGAGTATAAGTGTTGGGGAAGCTATGGGTCGAAATGAGATGCCAAACACTCTCCTCCAACAAGCCGAGTATGGTATGAGTAACTGTCAGCTCAGCCCCTCTGGACCGCACTACCCTGGCCTTGAGCAGCCTAGTGATCGATCAGGAACTTGGGGACAGAATGGCCAGGTCCACAATGCTCCGCTGGGTATGCAAACAGCTATGCAGTTCCAAGACACAGGAATGCAGAGACAACAGTATTCTCAAGGTGTGTATGAGCCAAGCACTAATCATAACCATCAGAGGATCACTATCAAACCAGAGCAATTCCATCCACCCATGGGAGGCTCCAGTGCTTGTCAGAATGCAAATGCTCTGCAACAGCACTCCCAGCCTAACAATATGGATGTATGCCAGCAAGGCTATACACCACAAACAAAAGAACTTGGCTTAATCACCAAGTCTTCCAACCCCAGCTGTGACTTCATTGTTCATGTTCATGGTCAGCTCAAGAACCAGACTGATCATCGTCAACAGCAAAGCCAAGGTGGATCATTTGCCCATGGGGAAAGCTTGAGTCTTGGCTGTGCCGGCTCTGTTTTGGCTGAGGAGCGGAGGTCACAGACTCCAATGTTGCAAGTGAAGGAGATAATGGTACGAAACTATGTTCAGTCACAACAAGCACTCCTTTGGGAGCAGCAGCAAACAGCAAATAGTCGTCCCCCTCGGAAGCCAGAGAGCATGGAGATTGGAGGTCAGCCAGCAATTATGCAACATAGTCCTCAAGATCAGCAACTTAACCAAAACATCTACCATAACAGTTACCAGGGCTACTCAAATCATAGCGTCATGAGCCCTCCAGGACACAGTCAATCATCAGGCTCAGTACCAGTTAAAGAACAGTTGGCTGGTATGGCAGATTCCTCCTACAGCCGTGTGGTGCCACATCCGCCTCAGAGCCGAAAGCCGCTGAGTCGTCAGAACAGTTTATCCCAGCAGGCAAATGGAGCATACCTAAGTAGCCCACCTAATTTAAGTCCTGGTCATTCCACTGCTAGTCCCAGAAGAAATGTCAGGTTACCACCTATTCATCAACAACAGCCACACACTGATAATTTCTATTACTCAGGCCAGATCCACATGCACCACAACATGGATAAGTCTCTGGATTCCCATGATGGGTCCTGTCAGACACAGCAGAATCTTGCTGGGATAGAGGTTTCAACAAAGGCTGCTTTAGTGGCATATCCCCAGTCTACATCTATGTCAAATACACTAGAGAACCTGGACTTGGAGAATGCTCAGATTGACTTTACCTCCATAATTGAAGATCCAGATCCATCATCTTACAGCCCTGTAAATCCAGTTCTGGGGAACCAGTCATCCTCCCAGGCCTCATCTCGTCTTACCACTCCACAAAACTCCAACACCCTTCCCTCCAACCTATCTAACATGGCCATTG
The DNA here is from genome assembly GCA_024760905.1 of Plotosus lineatus. Lineage (NCBI taxonomy): Eukaryota > Metazoa > Chordata > Actinopteri > Siluriformes > Plotosidae > Plotosus > Plotosus lineatus. The sequence continues at coordinate 35,138,371 of CM045741.1, forward strand.
GAGACATGACCTCCATGCTAACATCCCTTGCTGGAGAGAACAAGTATTTGAACACATTGACTTAAAGAAAAGCTTTACATTTTTTTTCAGATGGTTGCTAGACAGAGACTGTTATTCTGGTTTTTATCAATTTCCAGTGAACTATTTGGACTCTCAATAAATGCATTCAGTGAAACGGTGGTTGCTATGGACCTTTCTACATTTGCTGGCTGTCTTGAGTCTTATTAGATGAGCCAGGTTACAATAGAGGACTGATTCTGCTTTTCTGTTTCCATTTGTTTTTGTTTTCTTTGTTTAATAAACATTGCCTCGCGTTTCATTATCACGACTAAAATGGTATTTCAGTTGCCATGCTGGGAGGTTTATTAACTTTGTTACACATTGTTTAAATGTAAATACCTTGATGTTTATATTAGCAATGGAATTTCAATTAAGACAATGATAGAAGAAAACGTATCATCTGCATAATAAAATTTATGAGGACTAGGAAGAGAGAGAGTACATTTCCTTTCTGGGATACTAGAAAAACTCAGTTAGAGTCAATGGTAGGACGTGTCTAAAGTGCCTTTGCCTATTTTGGCTAATGACTCTTTACATTTACATTAGAGTTAACTTTTCAGAGCAGTGCTTCTCAATTATTTTCTCTGGCGCCCCCTATAGGAAGGGAAAAAAATTCACCCCCGCTCTGCGAGCGGCTATAAGTAGTATTATTTGTATATAAAATTATTATTACACCTCTGCATAACATTGTATCTCTATTAACATTAAAAACAAAAAAGAATGAAATATAGTTCAACTTACAATAAAGAAAAACTTCATTAACATTGTTTTTTAATCTGTAACAGAAAAGACTTAAAGTGCACTAAAATAAAAAAATTAAACTCATTTTACTCTCTCGCCACCTTTCTCTTTGTTCCTGTTAGAAAACTTTCCGTGTTGTTTCTTGAGGGGTTGTTTACTGCACGTCATATCGTTTGCTCGTGCGAAAAAACCCACTACACCATAGCGCGACAATGAGAGCGCCACTGCCAACTAGTAGTGTGGAGGTGCAATTACACTTAATTCTCATACACTGAGTGAGTTCCTATCGGCTTTTTCCCTTTATCAGGGGGTCGCCACAGCGAATGATTTGCACATTTGATTTGGCTAAGGTTTTTACGTGAATGCCCTTCCTGACACAACCCTTTAGCAAGGGACAGAAACACGCTGACGGCTTTGCAGCTACTCTTTACGAAAGTCAGCAATGTTTCTTTTAGATGCCTCACGCCATAGACAGTGAGAGACATGACCCGTCTTTGATAACCCAGTTAGATTCACTGGGGGGGGGGCAGTGACAACCTTGTGGAGAGGGGGACTCGAACCCCCAACCTTAGGATCAGCAATCCAGCGCCCTATAACACTAGACCACCGCTGCCCACGCTTAATTCTCGTACACTATTCCAGAAAAGCATGTTCCCCAGGGTCATATGCGCTTCCCTTGGTATCACACCCAAGGGGGGCGCGCCCCACTATTGAGAAGCACTGTTTTAGAGGGTAGCAGAAAGGTCACAATGGAAAACCCATAATGGCCAGTCATAGTGCCTCTGTGCAGTGCAGTATTCAAAGCCTTATGAGTAGTTAATTTAATGACTAATGTTCAACTGACTATGGCAAGAGCGCAGTGGTAACCAAAGTGGTTAGCATGTCCACTTCACAACAAAAGGGTTCTGGGTTTGAGTCGCAGGCTCAGCCGTTTCTGTATGGAGTTTTCATGTGCTCCATGTCCTCGTGTGGGTTTTCTCCGAAAACTCCGGTTTCTTCCCATAGTTTGAAAGACATGCACATTAGATTAACTGGCTGTTAAAAATGCCCCTAGGTGTGGATGTGAGTGTGAATTGTGAATGGTTGTGTGTGTTGGCTTTGTGATGGAGTAGTGAGCTGTTCAGGGTGCGCCCTGCTTTTGTCAAGTTTCAGCTAAGAGAGGTTCAAGCCTCCCTGTGTCTTTGGGAGAATTAACCGGTTTGGCAAATAAGTGAGATGAGAGATGAGTGAATGTGACAACACCTAGGGCTAAATCCAGTTAAACAATTTAATGTAAATGAACTTTTGCTTTTCATTTGTGTTCAAACCGGTAACATTAATTAAGCAGTGCTGATTATCAGCTCAAAAAAGTCCCTCTTTCAAAAGCCTAGACACTTAACACACTTAATACACTTAAGCTAAATGAGGCACTGAGATTTATAAAAAAAAAATAATAAAAAAAACAAACAAACAAAAAAAAAAACCCTAAGTTGCATTTCATGAAATGTGACTTATGGGGTTTTTGATCTCAGTGCCTCAATTCTGATTTGACCCCATAATCGCTTTTATTTAAAATGCCTATTTCTAACAGTAAATGTCGACAGGTCAATTAATATAGATTTGCATTTTTTTAGTGTTTTCAGACCTTAACCTGCACCACATCATATAAACTTAATATTGCACTGACAACAGCAATGAGCTGAATTTTTCTGTTTTGGGTTTTATAGTACAGTGTATGGTATTGTATTCAGGAGGCACAATATAACTGACAAACTTAAGGAAATAATGTTCTGTGTTTTAGCACATTCATGCAATGCCTCACAAAGGTGTGAAGAAATTGAAGTATTGTAAACAAGCATATCCTTGTGCTTCATTACAGCTGTTTATAGTATACCAAAGATAATTAGTACTGGGAAGGGAATGTACTGGGAATGTGCACCCTTCAGTATCAACATTAATACAGTCATGTCATCATGCCTCTATAGTGCTGCGATAGAGAATGTAATTTTTCTAACATTCTTTTTATAAGAGAAAAAAAATAGTTTTGTGGATTTGCATTTCTCTGTTGGTTGTTCTGATATCTGTCACAATTTAAATTTTTCTTTTTTTTTTTTTTTTTTGCTGGCAAAAAGAGGATTTAAAGTAGCATTTAAAATTGAGGATATTAGCAGTTATTACATCTATATACAGTACAGGAAATCAAGTGATATATTTTTTTGCATTTTCTACATTTTTATACAAAGTAAAGGTACTATATTCTACCTGTTTATTAATAAACACAGCCTGTGATGGAAATCTGTGTTGAGTTGTCACATATTCTGTGAATGTTATAGCACCGTGATGTGACTTTATCTCATTCATTTTCTAAACCATTTAATCCCAATTAGGGTCGTGGGGACAATGGCACCCATACCAGCCGACTTCGAGCGAGGACAGAACACACCCTGGATGGCTCGCCAGACCATGGCAGGGCAATGCAGCTACTCTTGACAAAAGTCAGCAATGGTTCTTTTACATACCTTACACCATAGGCAGTGAGATATGGCCGGCCTTTAATAACCCAGTTAGCTGCACTGGGAGCAACGATAAATTATCTAGTACTGTACTATTATCATTACATTGACGGACAACCTGTTGTGAGTGGGGCTTGAACTGCCAACCTGGGGATCAGTGGTCCAGCATCATACCACCAGGCCATCCCTGCCCTGTAACTTTATGTGATAAAACTAATTATACACATTTTTACAGCATCTTTCAACCATGCCAAAAATGATTCAAATCTTGAATTAACTAAGATCGCATTCATTCATTTGAGGAAGATTGTGGAGAAGGGCCGATTCCAGACCTTGGGGGACCTGTGGAAGCAGTGGACTGGGCTACAGGTGCCGCATTCCCCAGGTCAAGCCACTTTTGAACCAGAAACGGTGGCAGAAGCGGCTGACCTGGGCTACAGAGAAGCAGCACTGGACTGTTGCTCAGTGGTCCAAAGTACTTTTTTCGGATGAAAGCAAATTTTGCATGTCATTCAGAAATCAAGGTGCCAGAGTCTGGAGGAAGACTGGGGAGAAGGAAATGCCAAAATGCCTGAAGTCCAGTGTCAAGTACCCACAGTCAGTGATGGTCTGGGGTGCCATGTCAGCTGCTGGTGTTGGTCCACTGTGTTTTATCAAGGGCAGGGTCAATGCAGCTAGCTATCAGGAGATTTTGGAGCACTTCATGCTTCCATCTGCTGAAAAGCTTTATGGAGATGAAGATTTCATTTTTCAGCACGACCTGGCACCTGCTCACAGTGCCAAAACCACTGCTAAATGGTTTACTGACCATGGTATTACTGTGCTCAATTGGCCTGCCAACTCTCCTGACCTGAAGCCCATAGAGAATCTGTGGGATGTTGGATAAAGACTACACCTTAGCGACAATGAGCGCGCCTCTGCCAAATGGTGGAATGGAGGTGCAATTACACTTAATTCTCGTACACTATTCCAGAAAAGCATGTTACTCATGCCCCTCACCCCCACCCCCCCGGCATCACACTGCCCGACACCCCCCCTCCCCCGGTATCATACTGCGCCCCACTATTTGAGAAGCACTGGGCTAAGGTCACCGGGATGGTTGGAGACGATCTCAGCCCACTCTGGGTGAAGGCAGGGTACACCTTAAACAACTTTCCAGACCATCACACACACACAACCATTTTGAGCAGCCAGTTAGCTTAATGTATATGTTTTTAAACTGTGGGAGGCAACCAGAGTGTCGAGAGAAAATCAGAACCCTGAACCTTCTTGCCGTGAGTTAAATATGCTCACCACTGTGTCACCTAACTAAGAATTGAATGAACTGAGTCATCTGTACGGAGAGTTAATTATTAATTTATACAAGCATACATCCATTCATCCGTTTTCTGTACCACTTAATCCTAGTTAGGGACAAAGGGAGGCTTGGTGCCCCTCTCAGCCTACTCTGAGCAAGCAGTGGGTACACACGGGACCGCTATTTATACAAACATTACAGAAAAAAAACATGAAAGCAGGCATAGCTTTTTGTACTTTTTATTGTTATCACAAGGCTAATTCGAAATTCAATGACAAGCGCACCAAACTATTAATTCATTAATTCGTTCATTTTCTAAGCCACTTAAATCTAATTAGGGTCGTTGGGAGACTGGCACCCAGTCCAGTTGACTCTGGGTGAGGTCTGGTTACAACCTGAACAGCTTGCTAGGCCAAGGATAATACATATGCAACCATTCACACTCATTTTCACACCCAGGGGTGATTTGAAACAGCCAATTGGCCAACTGTACATGTTTTTTGATTGTGTGAGGAAACCACAGTAGCAGGAGAAAAAACCCACGCAAGCACGGGGAGAACATGCAAACGCCACACAAAACACCCGGGCCCCGAGAATCAAACCAGGCTTTCTTGCTGTGAGGCGGACATGTTAACTGCTCCACCACTGCACCACCTTTGTCCTCCAAAACCTCAAAGAGAAAAAAAAAAACAGTCCAGGTTGCACACTTTTTTCAAAGCTAGAGATCCATATTTTTTATAAACACATGAATAATAATAATAATAATAATAATAATAATAATATTTCAGTGTTGTGTGGGCATGAATTAGAGTACTGTATGGAGTACAGATACATTCAGTAATGTTTTACAAGTGAAGGGGTACATCTTCTTCTTTTCCTTTCAGCTGTTCCCTTCAGGTGTCGCCACAGCAAATCATCTGCCTCCATCTCACCCTATCCTCTGCATCTTCTTCTCTTACACCAACTACCTTCATTTCCTCCTTCACCACATCCATAAATCTTCTCTTTGGTCTTCCTCTAGGCCTTCTGCCTGGTAGTTCCAACCTCAGCATCCTACTACCAATATACTCACTATCCCTCCTCTGTACATGTCCAAACCATCTCAATCTAGCCTCTCTGACTTTGTCTCCAAAACCTCTAACATGTGCTGTCCCTCTGATGTCCTCATTCCTGATCCTATCCATCCTCGTTACTCCCAAAGAGAACCTCAACATTTTCATCTCTGCTACCTCCAGCTCTGCCTCCTGTCTTTTCCTCAGGGCCACTGTTTCTAAACCATACAACATCGCTGGACTCAACACCGTCTTGTACACTTTTCCTTTCGTTCTTGCTGATACCCTCCTATCACACATCACACTGGACACTTTTCTCCAACCATTCCAACCTGCCTGCACACGCTTCTTCACCTCTTTTCCACACTCTCCATTGCTCTGGATTGTTGAGCCCAAGTACTTTAAATCCTCCACCTTCCTTATCTCTTCTCCCTGTAACCTCACCGTTCCTCTTGGGTCCTTTTCGGTCACACACATGTATTCTGACTTACTGAGGCTAACCTTATTTCCTTTCCTTTCCAGGGCATACCTCCACCTCTCTAGATTTTCCTGCACTTGTTCTCTGCTCTCACGACAGATCATGATGTCATCTGCAAACATCATAGTCCATGGAGATTCTTGTCTAACCTCATCTGTCAGCCTGTCCATCACCATAGCAAACAAGAAGGGGCTCAGAGCTGACCCTTGATGCAGTCCCACCTCCACCTTGAACTCTTTTGTCACACAGACAGCACACCTCACCACTGTCTTACATCTCTCATACATGTCCTGCACCACTCTAACATACATACAACGAAGGGGTACATGATATTATATCAAAACAAGAAGCCGAATACATTGAGTAACTGATAGGTGGAACCCCTCAGTGCAGCCAACTGGGTTATCAAAGGCCGGCCATGTCTCTCACTGTCTATGGTGAGAGGCATGTAAAAGAACCATTGCTGACTTTCATAAAGAGTAGACTGACGATAATTATCATTTTAAAGCCTTGTATCCAACTTAGAGAAGCTCACTGGCTGTACATTATTACCCTGCAGGAATGTACTTCAAGACTGCTGCTAAGCACAACCATATAGGTCCATACATCCTGTCATTCAGGTACCCATTTACAGCCAGGTGGACTGAGTGCAATGTGGATTAAGTGCCTTGCCCAGGGACACAACACAGCTTTACACCTAGGTCACAAATTTTTGGTGTCTCTACCTGGATTTGAACTCAGGCCCTTGTAGTGAAAGGCCAGGAAACTAACCATTACACCATCATGCTCCACTTCATGGAGTTTTTCGTGGCAAGGATAGTGCAGTGGTTTGCCATTGCCTGCCACATGATGCAAACCTACAGACAATTTCGAACGGCCAATTATAGGTTAATGTTTTTGGACTGGGAGGAAGCCGGAGGACGCCCACTCAAGCACGGGGAGAACATGCAAACTCCACACAGAAACACCCAGGCCGAGAATCAAACCCAGGCCTTCTTGCTGTGAGGCGGACATGCTAACCACTATGCCGCCATGCCATTGCAAAGCCATTAGCGTGTTTCGGTCCCTTGCTAAAAAGGTTGTGTCAGGAAGGCATCCGACATAAAAACCTATGCCAAATCAAACGCGCGAATCATTAACCGTGGCGACCCCTGATAAAGGGAAAAAGCCGAAAGGAACTGTCTCTAACTGATAGGTGGAATGGTAGCGTAGTGATCAGCAGAATAACTAAAATGGTCCTGGGTCAAAGTGTGTCTGTTTGTTCTAAACGTGCTTGTGTGGGTTTCCTCCGTGTACTACAATTACCTTTCACAGTCCAAAAACATGCTTTTTTTGGGGGGTGGACTCTTTACACCTGAACCCAGTGGCTCATCAGGCTGGTGTTTATCCCCAATTTCTGTAGTGTGAAGTGACCAGTAGTTCAACTCCTCCTGGGTGGGACACCAGTCCTATCCAGGAGGACGCCAGTATATTTTTTCTGCCACACATTCATACTGCTGAGTGAACAGAGGCACACTTGTGGTTAAGGTGTTTAAGACATTGCCCAGGGGTCTTCGTACAGTGGGTGTCTAACTGGGATTTGAACACACAACCTCCCAATCACATGCAACACCCGAATCACTACACCACCGGCCCCACCTTTGATATGCTATCACATTGATCAATAAAATTGGTGCAGTGGTGGTCTAGTGCTATAGGGCGCGGGATCGCTGATCCAAAGGTTGGGGGTTCGAGTCCCACTCTCAACAAGGTTGTCACTGTCCTCTCCAGTGCAGCTAACTGCGCTATCAAAGGCGGGCCGTGTCTCTCACTGTCTATGGTGAGAGGCATGTAAAAGAACCATTGCTGACTTTCGTAAAGAGTAGCTGCAAAGTCGTCAGTGTGTTTCTGTCCCTTGCTAAAAAGGGTTGTGACAGGAAGGGCATCCGACGTAAAAACCTCTGCCGAATCAAATGTGCGAGTCAGATGATTCGCTTTGGCGACTCCCGAGTAAAAGGGAAAAAGCCGAAAGGAAGACAGACAGACACATTGATCAATAAAATCAAAAAAAAAAAAAACCCGTGCACATAAGGCTAATTGACTGTTCCAAATTGTCCTTTGGTGTGAGTGTGATACGTTTGTGTGTGATAGTCTGGTGAGATGTTTAGGGTGCACCCCACCTTTTGCCCAGTGTTGACTGAGATAGCGCCCAGCCTCACCGCAATCCTCGTAGTAGGATCAAAGTAGTTTGGCGGTTGAGTGAATAAATTAAGAATGCTGATTTACTATCAACAGATCAATACTCGATCAATACACTGATATATTGATGCCTAATACATAGGATATGCTGGTGGCTGCTTAGTTTTCGATTAACGTGGATTCTTTTCTGTAGTCTGAATAAAAATACTGTACATTCATTCATGTTCACTCACCACTTTTTTAATGTAATGTTCATTGAAACTGTCCACTTTCATTGAGCCCATACCTGGCCTCAGGTTCCTGTTCTTCATAGACAGGAAGTGGTAGTTGCTGTATTTTGTTGTTATAGCCCATCTGCATTGATATTTGATCACCAAGGTTGTACAGAGAGGGTATTTGAGTCACCAAAGCCTTACTATCTACTTACAAGTTCTCCTCTGACCTCTCTCATCAATATTTTTTTTTCCGCTGAGAGATATGTGACATACTGCATGGTTTATTGTCTTTCACACTATAAGGTGTAAACTTTAGACAATTTCTTGTAAATATCACAGGAAATCAGCAGCTTTTGAAATGCTTGAACTATTCCATCTGGCATCAATAAAAATGCTACACTCAAACTCCCAAGATATCATTATTTCCACATTTTTACAGCAAACCTCTGATGTGATATTTATGTAAAACTCGTGATCTGTATCAGTTTATGTTTCTGAATTACGATGCTGCCACATGATGACCTAAGAGTGACACAGACAAGCATGTGTACAAGTATTACAGGTGTTTTTTTTGCTATACTGTAATAATCCCACAAGGGAAAATATTGCTTCTGCATTTAACCCATCCAAAGTGAGCACACACACACACACACACACACACACACACACACACACACACACACACACACACACACACACACAAACAGTGAGCAGACACTTGGAGCAGAATGATGCAGTGGGTGCCTGGAGACCGGTTGCCAATCCAGAGGTACAGCCCCCGATGACCACGCGATGTTGCAGAGTCGTGTCAACCAAGACAGTCCTACAGAATCCAGAGCCCTGAGATATTCCGGGCGGATCTCGTCCAACCCCGGAGCTCGACCACCGAGGAGTTTTTTGACAACCTCAGTGACCTCCACTCCTGTGATGAGCGCATCCCCACCCAAACCCCCAGGGTCGTCCTCTTCCATGGAGGGCATGTTGGTGGGATTGAGGAGGTCCTCAAAGTATTCCCTCCACCTCTTGACGACATCGCCAGTCGAGGTAAGCAGCTCTCCACCTCCACTGTAAACAGTGTTTGTGGAGAACTGCTTCCCCCTCCTAAGGCGTCGGATGGCGGTCCAGAACCTTTTTGAGGCCAACCGATAATCACTCTCCAGGCCCTCACTGAACTCCTCCCACGCCCGAGATTTTGCATCTGCAACAGCCTCAGCTGCAGTATGTTTGGCCTGCCGGTACCTGCTTATGCCTCGGGAGTCCCACAGGCTAATAAAACCCAATAGGCTTCCTTCTTCAGCTGGACGGCCCCCTTCACCATAGGTGCCGTGCTCAAGGGCGCTTCAGTGATAAATTTGAATTCAACGAAGGTGCAGCTCACTCCAAACCGCCCCACATTTTTCCTGCTTGTGGGCAGTGGTGGCCTGGTGGGGACAGTGGTAACCTGGTGGGGGCAGTGGTGGCCTGATGGGGACAGTGGTAACCTGGTGGGGGCAGTGGTGGCCTGGTGGGGACAGTGGTAGCCTGGTGGTAAAAGGTGCTGGATTGTTGATCCTAAGGTTGAGGGTTCGAGTCCTACTCTCCACAAGGTTGTCACTGCAAACCCCCCCCCCCCCGGGCAGCTAACTGGATTATCAAAGGCCGGCCATGTCTCTCACTGTCTATGGTGAGAGGTTCATGTAAAATATCCATTGTTGACTTTCGTATAAAGAGTAGCTGCATAGACGTCAGTGTGTTTCTGCTCCTTGTTTAAGGATTGTGTCAGGAAGGGCATCCGGCGTAAAAACCTGTGCCAAATCAAACATGAAAAAGGGAAAAGCCAAGAGGAAAAGAAGTTCGGGAATTGAGCCAGGGACCTTTCAGTCCCAAGGTCGCTTCTTTTTCTTCTTCTTCTCTTAGCCTCATGCATCGTAGCCTACCCCTGTGATCTAATTAAGGCTGGGTATTTATTACATTAATGTAGATAGAATAATCTATACTGCAATTAGTCTCCATTGTGATATTTTTTTATATTGAGCATTTTGGATTGGGATAAAATATACAGGACATTGGAATTTTGAAAATCTCTTGAAGCACTAGATGGAGCCAGTGCTAAAACTCGGGGATTTGGGCATTCAAGATAGTAAAGAAATCCATGTAATATATTCAGAAATACTGTAGTTAGAAACGTGGCTCCATTAGATAAAGTGAAATATGACTCCAAGACCATTGTAAATACTTGTCATTTAAATCCATAAATAAATTTATATCTGCAAAATTTACTTTAAAAAAAATGATTTCTAAAAGAAGTACTTTAGAGCATGCAAGGAGTCGACAAGTGCTGGTTCTATTTGAGTTTGTTTTAAAAAAAAAGCCTCTACATGAAATTCTTTAATAATAGTAACCGAGATGCTAGGCATCATTCATATATATTTTTAAAGGTCAGATCCTTCTTCTTCTTCTTCTTTTCCTTTCGGCTTTTCCCTTCACGGGTCGCCACAGCGAATCATCTGCCTCCATCTCACCCTATCCTTTGCATCTTCTTCTCTTACACCAACGACCTTCATGTCCTCCTTCACCACATCCATGAATCGTCTCTTTGGTCTTCCTCTAGGCCTTTTGCCTGGTAGTTCCAACCTCAGCATCCTACTACCAATATACTCACTATCCCTCCTCTGTACATGTCCAAACCATCTCAATCTAGCCTCTCTGACTTTGTCTCCAAAACGTCTTACATGTGCTGTCCCTCTGATGTGCTCATTCCTAATCCTATCCATCCTCGTTACTCCCAAAGAGAACCTCAACATTTTCATCTCTGCTACCTTCAGCTCTGCCTCCTGTCTTTTCCCCAGGGCCACTGTTTCTAAACTATACAACATCGCTGGCCTCAACACCGTCTTGTACACTTTTCCCTTCATTCTTGCCGATACCCTCCTATCACACCTTACCCCATTTTCCGACATTTATTATTCATTTAGGACACTGGTGCAGCACCAAAATACAATTCCTAAAAAAAATAAAAAAAATAAAAAAAAATTCAGTCCTTCACGAAGCTGCATCCTCACATATTTGTGATATGCGGTTTTTCAGGGCCTGTTTGGAAAGAACTTAAATGGGAGGAGGAAGCCAAATTCTTTGCTGTCTCTGCTCTAATTGGTCACCTTTCAGCCACTGAAAATTTTATACTTAATGCACCAGGAGACAGACCGGAATACCACTGGAAGTGGGGGTGGGAAATTGAGCTTGGGGGGGTGGGGGGTGTGTGTGTGGCTAATAACGCCTCAATTGTTTGACACTTTGGCAAATCTATTTCTAATATCCCTCTAAACTTGCTGTAACATCTCCAGTTTAAGAACTTCAGAGTAAAGTACTTTAAAGATAATGATTATGGTTAAATCAAATAAAACAATGAAAATAAAGTAAAACTTTCTAAGAGTAAATATTAGACGTGGGTGTTGCCTGGATTTTATGTATTGTGATATATTGCGAATTCTAGCATGTATTGCGATATGTATTGTGATATATTGCAATAAGAATTTTAAATTAAAGGCGAGCCTGTCAGTGATAGTCTTGATACGAAATCTCTGAATTCTGAAGAGTTTACGATAGAGAAAGGACCTAAATCCTTAATGATGAATCTCGCAATTTTGTCAGTAATTTCTTGTGCATGTGGTGAACTTTTCTTGCAACTGCCCCCCCCCAAACCAGCCGATGAGGTCAAATGTTTTTGTTGAGGACACACTCTGACTTTGTCTATACGACTTAGATTAAGTTTCACTAGTTTCAGTTTGTGACACTCATGTTGTCTGACAAAAATATGAGCAATCCTGAACGAGACCAGAAGATAGCAGCTTTTAATTACATTATACATAAAGATTCAAAATATATTATTATTGTAAAATAACAGAAGTGTAGCTTTACAGCACCACATCATGCGCACATGGTCCACACCAAACTTGAACTTTTCAAGTCTGCAACTTAACTGGCTGTACAAATACCTGCTGATGTCCTCATAGACCTGGAACATACACAATGTGATTAGTAAAAAAACATTAAATAAAGTAGTACAACTACAAGATGTACATGTAGCACTATTATACTGAATTAAGTACCGTATGTACATTTGTATCTCATAAATTTAATATTTAATAACCTTTTGACATTCAAAAAATGCAAAACTACCAAGTCATTAAAATAAAAATTCTAAGCATCAAAAAAATCCACTTATGAAAATTTAATGTTTTAAACTTTAGCAGAAACCTTAACACTGAAATAGAACTACATATTGAGCAAGATAAGCGATTGAAACATATTAAATACACATAAATATTAGAATAGTGTAAGTGCATCTAGGGCTTTTATTAGCATATTATGAAGCCTTAATCATTGATACATGCATATTAAAATTTTAAGGCGGGATTAATGGTGGATCATCATCCACGCATGTGCAGAACTGTATCATGCATGACTAGACCTCAACAGACCTGTGACACTATGAGCAGTAGATTGACATACAGTATTTATATATAACAATATTAGCATTACATGTATATACAGTACTGTATATGTTAATGCCATCATACCGGTGCACATAGGCCTGCTGGGCACGTGCCACTTGTATAACACTTACAGTGACACTGATGGCTCAGGAAAGTCCGTCAAACTTAAAAATTTTACAATAATAACATGCAATATTGTTTAGCATATAAATCACATTAATATGATCATTATGCTGGAGAGAATTGGAATGTAATTTACCGGAATCCGGAACTGATTTGGGGCATGTTGCGCCTGAGGCTGAGTCTGTAAGTTGTGTGACGTCATTTTTTTCAGAGTCGACAGATATTATTGCCGTGTTAAACAAACAAAAAACAAACAAACAAACAAACAAACAAAAAAATAAAACATGCATGGTTAATGTGCCTATAGTTGAAGATCAGGTTCATGGAACCACTTCCCTCTGTGCAAATTTTAAAATAAATGTTTAAGTGAAAATCTAGATGTAGCAGGTCAGTAAATTTCTGAGCAATTAGCGACATGAACCGTGGTTTTGTTTTTAGCGGAAATTTCTGTTTCCTGTATAAAAACAAATTCTATTGGCTGATGACTTTCGTAACAATCCACACTGCCCAATCACGCCATTGGGCATTACTTCTGGTTCAATTAGCAGGAATAGCCGAAATTTTTTAATTGTTCCGAAGTTTTCCTACAGTCTCTGATATCCCATTGGTTGTCTGGAATGCTAGCTCATAATGATTTGCAGGTTCAGCTTAAGGGTGCATCTGTAGATTTGGACACAGATTTTGGACACTTCTTCTTTTTCATCTACATATGACAAGCCACAGTATTTAATTCAGAAGTTACATTTATAAAAAATATATATATTGATATGATGTCACTACACCCGCAGTATGTGCAATGATGTTGAACAGTATGGCAGTAAACAGTGGAATGGAATTGTATAGGACGAGCACAGGCAAGACACAATACAAACAATAAAATGTGTATGTACAGTACCCTTATACTTCTGTATCCTGTATATACGTATACACACTCGGCATTACTGAGATATCTTTTATCGAATCAAATTAGTAGACGAAACTGTGATGTCCTTTTTTTCTTAGCGACTTTTTCAAAATTTCTCTGAAATCTCTAGACATAGTCCAAAAGGACTGCAGTTAATAGAAATGTACGAACCAGTCATCACGTGTGAAAAAGCTTCCATTGATCTTTAGTTAACATATCTCATTGGTGGCTGTGTGTGAAATTATGTAATTAAACTGTAAAGAAGCCGACCCAATCAGGCCCTGAACAGCAGCTACAAAACATGATCCGGAATGTATAGAGCTGAGCTTTGTGATACAAATGGGAATGTTGAAATGACAGCTGAGGTTTTCACATGCGAAAAAGTGAGGTCCGGATAATGAATTTTCTTTTCTTGTTTTGCCATTCAAGTGAAAGCTTCTCTGTTTTCTTCTTTTTGTCACAACTGTTGGCGTATAATTAACTTCTGCTTAATACTGTTGGGGAGTCTCCTCCCTGTGCTCTTTCTCTGAACCCCAGCCAGACAAACGAACACACATAGAAACATGCTCCAAATCTCTGTGGGGCACCCCACCCCTGGGTTCTATCCTGTATGTGCGTGTGTGTGTGTGTGTGTGTGTGTGTGTGTGTGTGTGTGTGTGTGTGTGTGTGTGTGTGTGTGTGTGTGTGTGTGTGTGTGTGTGTCCATTTGGAGACCAAATTCCTCGGCTTGCTATTTATCAACATTTTCTATTTTCTATATTTATCAAGATAAATTATCAATTTTTTTATATTTATCAAGTACACACGCATGCACGCACGCACGCACACACACACACACACACACACACACACACACACACACACACACACTATTTCAAATTTCAGTGGATTGTGCAGTAATGTAGGCCTATGGGGTTTGGTGATGTGATGTCAATGCCTTATGAGTTCCAAAGTCAAGGGTTCAAGCGCTACTGTCACCAGGTTGTTACTGCTCTCCTCCCACTGCAGCCAACTGGGTTATCAAAGACCGGCTATGTCTCTCACTATCTATGGTGAGAGGTTCATGTAAAAGAACCATTGCTGACTTTCGTCAAGAGTAGCTGCATAGCTGTCAACATGTTTTGCACTGAAATGGCCTGGCAAGTTATCTAGGGTGTACTCTGGCCTTTCCAAAGAGTTTGCTGAGATTTCATTCATTCATTCACTAGAGATTAATAAATACAACTATAAAATTTATGCAACTATAAAATTTAACTGCACTTGGGTTTCTTGTAGATTGGCAGGTCCTGTGCACTTTCATTTGAAATTCAAATTCATTTCTTCTTCTTCTTCTTCTTCTTTTCCTTTCTGCTTTTCCCTTCAGGGGTCGCAACAGCAAACCATCTGCCTCCATCTCACCCTATCCTCTGTATCTTCTACTCTTACTCCAACTACCTTCATGTCATCTTTGACCACATCCATAAATCTTCTGTTTGGTCTTGCTCTCAGTCTTCTGCCTGGTAGTTCCAACCTCAGCATCCTACTACCAATATACTCACTATCCTTCCTCTGTACATGTCCAAAACATCTCAATCTAGCCTCTCTGACCTTGTCTCCAAAACCTCTAAAATGTGCTGTCCCTTTGATGTACTCATTCCTTATCCTATCCATCCTCATTACTCCCAAAGAGAACCTCAACATTTTCATCTCTGCTACCTCCAGCTCAGCCTCCTGTCTTTTCCCCAGGGCCACTGTTTCTAGACCATACAATATTGTGGGCCTCATCACCATCTTGTACACTTTGCCTTTCATTCTTGCCGATACCTTCCTATCACACATCACACCGGATACTTTTCTCCAACCACTCCAACCTGCCTGCACACGCTTCTTCACCTCTTTTCCACACTCTCCACTGCTCTGGATTGTTGAGCCGAAGTATTTAAAATCCTCCACCTTTGTTGTCCCTGCTCCCTGTCACCTCACCATTCCTTTTGGGTCCTTGTCGTTCACACACATGTATTCTGACTTACTGAGGCTAACCTTCATTCCTCTCCTTTCCAGGGCATACCTCCACCTCTCGAGATTTTCCTGCACTCGTTCTCTGCTCTCACTACAGATCACAATGTCATCTGCAAACATCATAGTCCATGGAGATTCTTGTCTAACCTCATCTGTCAGCCTGTCCATCACCATAGCAAACAAGAAGGGGCTCAGAGCTGACCCTTGATGCAGTCCCACCTCCACCTTGAACTCTTCTGTCACATTGACAGCACACCTCACCACTGTCTTACATCTCTTATACCAGTACATGTCCTTCACCACTCTAACATACTTCTCTGCCACTCCAGACTTCCTCATGCAATACCACAGTTCTTCTCTCGGCACCCTGTCATATACTTTCTCCAGATGCACAAAGACACAATGCAGTTCCTTCTGACCTTTTCTGTACTTCTCTATTAACGTCCTCAAAGCAAACACTGCATCTGTGGTGCTCTTTCTTGGCATGAAACCAAACTGTTGTTCACAAATGCTGACCTCTGCCCTTAGTCTAGCTTCCACTATTCTTTCCCATAACTTCATCGTATGGCTCATCAACTTTATCCCTCTGTAGTTGCCACAACTCTGCACGTCTCCCTTGTTCTTAAAAATGGGCACAAGCACACTTCTCCTCCATCCCTCCGGCATCTGCTCACTCTCCAAGACCTTGTTGAATGTTCTTGTCAGAAAATCTACTGCTACCTCTCCTAGACACTTCCATACCTCCACCGGTATGTCATCAGGACCAACTGCCTTTCCATTCTTCATCCTCTTCAATGCCCTCCTCACTTCACCCTTACTAATCTTTGCTACTTCCTGGACCTCAACAGTCACCTTTTCTACTCTTTTTCTCTCTCTCATTTTCCACATTCATCAGCTCTTCAAAATACTCTTTCCATCTTCCCAGCACACTTCTGTCATCAGTCAATACGTTTCCCACTCTGTCCTTAATCACTCTAACTTGCTGCACATCCTTTCCATCTCTATTTCTCTGCTGTGCCAACCTGTATAAATCATTTTCTCTCTCCTTACTGTCCAACCGAGCATACAAGTCATCATACTGTTTGGCTTTGACACTGCTACCTTCGCCTTATGCTGTATCTCCCTGTACTCCTGTTTACTCTCTTCAGTTCTCTATATGTCCCATTTCTTCTTAGCTAACATCTTCTTTTGTACACACTCCTGCACTTCCTCATTCCACAACCAAGTCTCCTTATCTACTGTCCTTCCAGAGGACACGCCAAGTACTCTCCTACCTGTCTGCCTGATCACATTAGCTGTAGATGTCCAGTTATCTGGAAGCACTTCCTGACCACCCAAAACCTGTTCAACTCCTCCTTGAGGACAACACGACACTCTTTCTTTTTCAGCTTCCACCACTTTGTCTTCTGCTCTGCCTTTGCCTTCTTCACCTTTCTTATTATCAGCATCATCCTGCACACCACCATCCTATGCTGTTTGGCAACACTCTCACCCACTACTACTTTGCAGTCACTGACAAGATATAGTCTACCTGTGTGCTCCTACCTTCACTTTTATAAATCACCCTATGCTCCTGTCTCTTCTGGGGGTACTCTCCATCACTTCATCTAACTCACTCCAGAATCTCTCCTTCTCTTCTAGCTCACATCCTGCCTGTGGGGCATAAGCACTACCAACATTGAACGTCACACCTTCAATTTCTAACTTGAGACTCGTCACGCTGTCTGACACTCTTTTCATTTCTAGAACATTCCTGACAAACCCCTCCTTCAAGATGACTCCTTCTCCATTTCTCTTCCCATCAACACCATGAAAAAACAGCTTAAACCCTGCTCCTAACTTCTATCCTTGCTACCTTTCCACCTGGTCTCCTGAACACACACAGTATGTCCACCTTCCTCCTCTGCATCATGTCAGCCAGCTCTCTACCTTTTCCTGCCATAGTTCCAACATTCAAAGTCCCTACTCTCAGTCCTAAACTCATGCTTTTCCTCTTCTCTCTCTGCCTACAGACACGCCTCCTGCCTCTCCTTCTTTGACCAACAGTAGTCCAATTTCCACCAGCACCCTGTTGGTTAACAGCACTGATCGCGGTCGTTGTTAACCCTGGGCCTCGACCAATCCGGTATGAAATTTGTCTTTACAGTTTGCATTTTGTATTCTGGCATAAGTTTTATGCCGGATACCCTTCCTGTCGCAACCCTCTGCATTTATCCTGGCTTGGGACTTTCATGAGGGCGGGCACTTGTTTGTGCCCCCCCCTCACGGCTTCATTAAACTCATATCGATTTCTACTGACTTTAAATATGATGCTGCCTGGTAATGCACACTCATGCGACTATCCAGAGTCTAATTTGGATGATGTTCTCCACAAGGTTGTCACTGTCTCCCCAGTGCAGCTCACTGAGTTATCAAAGGTCAGCCATGTCTCTCACTGTCTATGGTGAGAGGTTCATGTAAAAGAACCATTGCTGACTTTCATAAAGAGTAGCTGCAAAGCCATCAGCGTGTTTCTGTCCCTTGCTAAGGGTTGTGTCAGTAAGGGTCAAATCAAACATACAGATTAGATGATTCATCGTGGCGACCCCTGAGAAAGGGAAAAAGCCGAAAGGAAAAGAATAAGAAGAATTTGGATAATGTGTGGCTCGACAGCATCACCAAGACTATTTTCATCCATATACAGTGCCATTGTGGGGCATGTGGAGGTCATCACTTTACATCAACCTCTATCAAGCAGTGTCAGATCTCCATCCTGATGTGGTTTTCTGGAATAAACGGAAGAGCTCAAGACTCTTCTTATGACTTTTTCTTCTCACCTCCTCCCTCTGTCCTCTTAATCCTAATCCACAGCAGGATGTTGCTTTATTATCCCCTCTGCACCTCCTTTCCTTTCCTGGACAAAAGGTCTGTGACCTCTCATCTCTCAGTCTTTCTTTTTTCCCACCTGGAATCTTCTTTCTAACAATCCTGAAAGGGACAAATGTCCATTAGCAACTCTAGAGGGACAGTAGGAGGATCTGGTTGATTTTGCTCCCAGTTGTGTGTGTGTGTTTGTGTGTGTGTATGAGAGAGAGAGAGAGAGAGAGAGAGAGAGAGAGAGAATACAGTGAATAGGGGATCTTGAACCCTGAC
>CM045741.1:35162515-35167515 GCA_024760905.1 Plotosus lineatus
AATAAATTATTTAATTTCAGAACTTTTTCATATCATGCATTTTTAGTGAACTTTGACATATTAGAGAAATATTTAAAGACTTATAAAACATTTTTTTTGGTCTCTACTGGAAAAAAACCCCAAAAACAAAACAAAACGAGAATAAATGACGTCACTTGTATGTGTGTGTATATATATATATATATATATATAATTAATTAATTTTCTGAAAAGCTTAATCCTAATTCGGGTCGCAGCGACAGCCGACTCCGGCGAGGGCAGGGTTCACCCAGGACAGCTCGACAGGCCATCGCAGGGTCAACACTCACCCAACCATTTGTACTCCCTCTCACACCTGGGGGAGATTTGAAACAGCCAATGAACCTACTGTGCATGTTTCTGGTCTGTGGGAGGACACCGGAGTACCCGGAGGAAACCCACACAAGCACGAGCTGAACATACAAACTTCACACAGCCACGCCCAAGCTGGGAATCGAACCCAGGCCTTGTTGCAGTGAGGCGGACGCCAGGGTATCGTGTTAAATATACAGTACAGTAGTGCACTAATGAAAGCACCATCAAATCTTTTATTTATTTTTCGAACTGAAATCAAATAATTGTGAATTTGTTCAGGACAGGCTTCAATAACTAGGAAACGAATAATTAACATCTGTTTTCTATTCATTGTTAGTTATACTCGTTATTCAGACCGTTCGAGAGAAAATTCATTATTATTTGATTTTAGTGAGAAAAATAAATAAAACATTTGATGGAGGCAAGGTCATGCGTTTATACAAAAAAAAAAAAAACAAAAAAAAAATTATCTGAACACTTAAAGTATCCAAAAGCTATTTCTGGCCTATCAGAAACTTTCTCTATTGGATTAATTCTCTTTGTGTGATCTTATTATAATCATATGCATATTACAAGCCATATAGTCTCATATTTGTGGACGTATAAATTCTTCTGGTAGGGGAAAAATTATTCTTAGAGAGTGTGTGTGTGTGTGTGTGTGTGTGTGTGTGTGAGAGTGTGTGTGTATCTATGATCACACTACAGAAGATGTGAGCAGTGAGAGGCGCTTTTTGTTCTTCACAACTTCTACAGTTCCTCTATTAGGTGACAATGTTCCTCCATCAGGCAGTTGTTTTAGCGCTTCTGTTAGCCACACACTTGTGATGGCAGCAATATTTCTCAGAAGTGTCAACTGACTTTTTTGTGGCCTACATGGTCAGCATACAGGAATCCAGAGCAAAGGTGACAATTTTCAGTGTAAATGAGGGAGTTTGGGTTCTCATCACCTTTTTTTTTTTTTTTCATCTACAAGATGCCGTGCTTATTCTCTGGTTACAGGTAAAGCAGCATCAGCCATTTCGAGTAAATGTATAAAATGTATATGAATCACACACATATCCGATGCTCTCTTTGATTTAGCATGTCCTCTGCCATGTCTTTTTTTTTTTTTTTTTTTTTTTTTTATATATATATCTGTCTTTTCCTCTTTTCTCCTTTGTGTCCGCTGGGATACGAGCATGTGTAGGACAGATGAGAGTGATCTGTGGTGAGAGAAAACACACAGGCGAGCAGATTAGCAATTTTGGGTGAGTTCCCTGGAATGCCTCTTGCTCATGGCTTGTTTCATGGGAAAAGTGACAACAACATAATTCTTAACAATTAACACAACCTGAGAGAGAGAGAGAGAGCGAGAGCGAGAGAGAGATGATGCATAATGTTTACCAAATCACAAAAAAATTAATAAGGTAACCTGGTAGTCATTTATTTTATTGGACCAAGCTTCAAACAAAGACATTTATGACCCAAGTATGTTGAGTCTGTGAATTAAATTCTCTTTTACTTTTTGTTCCAAACAGCATGTTGTGGCAGACATTAAACAAAAGTTTGGACTCATAGAATGGTCAACAATACGGTGCATGTGTGCGTTCACTTTCGAGAACATTAAATGAAAAAAATAAAATAAAAATTGGAATTAAAATGCGCTAATTCCATTTGGCATTCCATTGGCTCAGTGGTCAAGTGTTTTGGTTGCTGGACTGTAGGTCAGAGGTTCAAGCCCATGGCGGTGCGACCATGCTGCCTCTGTTAGGCCCTCAACCAAGTCCCATAACCCCCAATTGTATTAATAAAATGTAAAGGATAAGGGTATCTGCTGAATGTCATAACTGTAAACCACCATTCAAAGATCAAGGGCAAAACAGTTTTACTCTTTGTATTAAAAAAAAAACAAAAAAAACAAAAAAACAAGTATCAAAGCGAAGTCTTGATGAATTATAGAATTGGATTTCCAGTCCTTGTCTGCAGTTGGATCGTACCAAATAAGCCTGAGGGACCGCATAGATTAATAAATGTACTGACGGCATTGGACTTAAGCTTGTGATTCTGAAAGAAATTGCTCGTATTGGAACGCCTCGCTTCTTACATGTGATATTAATAACCGCACTTCAGATCGCACGCTTTAAATAGTCAACATACATGAACCGATTAGACGTATAAACTGGTAAAGTCGATGTTATTGACCTGACTTTTAAGAAACGGGAGATACAGTTGATCATGAACTTTAGAGAAGTTCGCTTGCTATGCTTTAATGAAATGCAAATCTTTCACGTTGGCGTTAATAGACGATGTTTCCCCCCCCCTCATGCCAGCTTAAACATTTCAAAGTCGAAAATTATGTAAAATAAGGACGATCTCTCGGACAAGGAAGATGATGTCATAAAACATCAAAAGAAAAGATACAGTATTTAAACTCATCATAGAGTAAAAAAGATATTAAACTGTTAATACAACGAGGGTGTCATGCACCCATTTTTTTTTTTTTTTTTTTTTTTTTTTTTTTTTACAACACAAGATCTGAAATGGGCGACACAGTGGCCTTGTGGTTAACACTGTCGCCTCATGGGTTGAACCGGGGCTTTCTGTATAGAGATTAAAGGCGCTTCTCTTGCCTCTGAGTGCTCTGGTTTTCGGCTGCAGTCCAAAAACATGCTTATAAGGGCAACTGGTTACTCGAAATTGCCCATAGGTCTGATTGTGAGTTGTGGGGCTGGTGGCGTAGTGGTTAGGGTGCTGGGCTCATGATCTGAAGGTTGTGAGTTCAAATCCCACTGAGACCCTCACTGTGCTAAGACCCCTGGGTAATGTCTCAACCACAAGTGTGCCTCTGTTCACTCAACAGTATAAATGGGTACCAGTAAAAATATACTGGGAAGGTAACCTGTGATGGACTCGCGTCCCATCCAGGGGGGGGAGTTGAACTCTTGGTAGCTTCATGCTATGGAAACCGGGGATGAGCAACTAGGCCTGGGTGTAAAAACCCAACCGACTTTACCCACCTGATTGTAAGTGGGGTAGGCTGTTCATGTTTGTTAACCCTGAATTAGTTTGGCGTTTATTCCCCTCTCTCCCGAAATCATCTGGTATTGGCTGTAGCTTCCACAGCAACCCTGATGGCTAAGAAGTAATGAATGGATATGGCATCTTATAGTGATTCCAAAGAAGAAGAAGAAGAAGAGATCTTGTCTCTGGTTGTCTTGGTCTTTGACCAGTTATTGGAGTAGAGCTAGAACTTGACTCTGTGGTTGCAGCTCATTTCCTTTCCCTTGACCCTCCTTATTTGGCCCCGCCCTTTAACTTTCCAATTGCCTCCTTTTCCACCCCCCCCCCCCCCAGTGCCAATTTATTTAAACTCTTTCCCATTTTTATACATTCTCCTTCATTGATTTCCAAAGCACTCCATTTGTAGGCAGCTGGAGTCCAGCTGTGTGTTTTCTGAATCGTGTGTGTGTGTGTGTGTGTGTGTGTGTGTGTGTTTCTCTGGCAAAGGCTCGTCACAGTGATCAGTGCACGAAAAGAGTAGGGGGGGGGGGGGGGTAACAGAAAAACTTTAAGTGGGAGTCACTTGTCATTTTGGACCGCAGAGAAAAACTGGGCAAAAAATCAGAGAGATTCAAGAGAGAGAGAGAGAAAACCAGAAAAAGAGGGAGACCGTGCGGAGTCCAGGCTCCAGGGTTTATTAGCGCTGCTGCCTGTATGACAGGGCCAAGGCATCAACCTCAGCAGGAGGGAGGGATTCAGAAAGACAGGGACAAATAATCCACACATGGAAACACCATGAAGGGAAGTGCATGTGTGTAAGATGTAAAGAACAATTTTAAACTGATAGAGAAGCTGCAGGACCTGAATCTTAAAGAACATCTCACAGCAACTCAAGCTGATCGCACTAGCACTGGTCGATGTATTAGTGTGTGGCTTCTGCCCCAGAGTGAAAATTTGTACTTTTGTAGAGCAGTTGCCTCACACCAAGCACACAGTCCAAAATGAAATCCATAACACATTTAAACACTGAGTACACTTCAATATTGTGCAATGGTGTGTATCAAAATTTAACAAACTACGCTAAACAGCGATATTTTGCCGACTCTTCATGGAGATTTGAGTGTGTTTGTATCTCAGAAATAGTATGTCCCCCCCACCCACACATATTTTTTCAGGGGTCGCCACAGCAAATCATCTGACACAACCCTTTAACAAGGGGCATAAACACACTGACGGCTATGCGGCTCCTCTTTACGAAAGTCAGCGATGGTTCTTTTACATGAATCTCTCACCACAGACAGTGAGAGACATGGCCGGCCTTTGATAACCCAGTTAGCTGCACTGGGGGAGGGGGACAGTGACAATCTTGTGGAAAGTGGGACTCGAACCCCCAACCTTCGGATCAGCAATCCAGCGCCTTATACCACCAGGCCACCTCTGCCACCTGCCAGCTGAGGAATAGTATGTCTTCTTCTTCTTCTTCTTTTACTTTCGGCTGCTCCCTTCAGGGGTCGCCACAGCAAATCATCCGCCTCCACCTCACCCTGTCCTCCGCATCTTCTTTTCTGACTCCAACGACCTTCATGTCTTCTTTCACCACATCCATAAATCTCTTCTTTGGTCTTCCTCGAGGCCTTCTGCCTGGTAGTTCCAACCTCAGCATCCTACTGCCAATATACTCACTATCC
>CM045741.1:35170015-35190015 GCA_024760905.1 Plotosus lineatus
AAAGGCGGGCCATGTCTGTCACTGTCTATGGTGAGAGGCATGTAAAAGAACCATTGCTGACTTTCGTAAAGAGTAGCTGCAAAGCCGTCAGCGTGTTTCTGTCCCTTGCTACAAGGTTGTGACAGGAAGGGCATCCGACGTAAAAACCTCTGTCAAATCAAATGTGCGAATCAGATGATTCGCTGTGGTGACTCCCGAGAAAAGGAAAAAAGCCGAAAGGAAGGAAGGAGATATATGTATATAGGGGGGCAGTGGTGGTCTAGTGGATAGGACGCTGGATCACTGATCCTAAGGTTGGGGGTTCGAGTCCCCACAGGGTTGTCACTGTCACCCCAGTGCAGCTAGCTGGGTTATCAAAGGCGGGCCATGTCTCTCACTGTCTATGGTGAAAGGTTCATGTAAAAGAACCATTGCTGACTTTCATAAAGAGTAGCTATAAAGCCATCAGCGTGTTTCTGTCCCTTGCTAAAAGGGTTGTGACAGGAAGGGCATCTGACATAAAAAAAACCCCCATGCCAATCAAATGTGCGAATCAGATGATTCGCTGTGGCGACTCTCGAGAACGGGAAAAAGCCGAAAAGAAAAGAAGATACATATGTACAGGGATCCCTCGCTACTTCACGCTTCAATTCATGCAGCTTCAGTGCATTGTGTTCTTTTTTTTTTTTTAAATATTCATCCAATTAAAAAATAAGGAAATTAAGGAAGAATAGGGGAAAAGTTAAGGAAAATGCCGTAAAACAAGACCAATTATAAAAAAAATAAATAAAAAAACAACAACCCAAAACTCCCCAACAAAACTATTACCATTTTTATGTAAGGAGCACATCTGTGTATGTGTACAGTATTTATATTTAATTTACATCTTACGCATTATTTTTGAATGTTTAAATTGTTATTACAAGCATTTATAGTGTTGAATATGTATTTATATACATGTATGTATACGTCAGTCGGGTGGGGGGTTGATCCCACTTCGCGGAATTTAGCAGTCGCGGGGGGATCTTGGTCTCAATTAACTGTGGAAAGTGAGGAATCCCTGTATATATATATATATATATATATATATATATATATATATATATATATATATATACAATGAGAACGGTGACCTGGGTCCTCTCCTCTGCACCCTCCTCTTCAGCTCAATCCACAGGTTTTCAATGAGGCTGAGGTCTGGGGACTGAGACGGTCATAGAAGGAGCTTGAGTCGGTGTCTGGTGAACCATTTTCTGTGTGAATTTGGCCACATGTTCAGGGTCATTATCTCACCGAAAAACCCATCTTCAGCTTTCGGGCAAAGACCACCAGATGTTGATTTAAAATATCCTGGTATTTCAAACCTTTCATGATGCCATGGACTCTCACAAGGTTCCCAGGGTCTCTGGAAGAGAAACAGGCCCACGATCCTCCCTCAAACTTCACAGTGGGCACGAGGTGCTTTTCTGCATACTCATTGTTTGTGCTCCAACAGACCAACTCAGACTGTTTGTTGCCAAAAAGTCTACCTTGGTCTCGTCTGACCAAAGCACACGGTCCCAATTGATGTCCCAGTACTGCTTAGTGAACACCATACATTTATATTAATGATTGTGAGAAAAGGTTTTCTTCATGCATGCCTCCTGTTATGGGCCAAGCAGTCAAGAACCAAAAATGCATAACGCATAATATATATATATATATATATATATATATATATATAAAATTAAAAAAAAAAATTAAAATAAGACTAACAAAAGTTAACACCAAGTCACCTGACAGTTCTCCTTAAATAAGACACGAGGGCAACATATATGGTTGTGGATAATACCATATTTAACACACAGGGGGACCACTATAGACACAACAATTAAAATTAACACAATAATACGATGGGGGCAGTGGTGGTCTAGTGGTATTAGGTGCTGGATCGCTGATCCAAAGGTTGGGGGTTCGAGTCCCACTCTCCACAAGGTTGTCACCCCCCCCCCCCCCCCCAGTGTGCAGCTAACTGGCTTATCAAAGGCTGGTCATGTCTCTCACTGTCTATGGTGTGAGGCATGTAAAAGAACCATTGCTGACTTTCGACAAGAGTAGGCTGCAAAGCCGTCAGCGTGTTTCCACCCTGCGATGGCCTGGAGAGCTGTCCAGGGTGTACTCTGCCCTCGCCCGAGCTGTCCAGGGTGTACTCTGCCCTCGCCCGAGCTGTCCAGGGTGTACTCTGCCCTCGCCCTGAGTTGGCAGCCTCCCCGCGACCCTAATTAGGATGAAGCGGTTACAGAAAATGAACTGAACAATAACACCATGATCCCCCCCCTCCCAATGATGTAAGAACACTTGGTCTGGTCCAAGAGAGGGACTTCAGCATAAAGCCATGCGCTGCCCTCAGCCCTGTCCAATCAGGAAATACTCACCTCAAAGAAAGTAAAAAATAAATTAATAGAAAAATGACAAAATAATGTAAACTACATGTGGGTGATCCATCCAGAAACAGTGTCGTGTCAAAGTACTAATAAACCAATTTTTAAAAAAAATACAAACTGTTATATGTAATCTAAATGACTGCCACTCATAATAAACAAACTGAGTGTGTAAATGCTACAGGGCAGTGGTGGCCTGGTGGTAAAGGGTACTGGATTGCTGATCCGAAGGTTGGGGGTTCGAGTCCCGCTCCACAAGGTTGTCCCTGTCCCACCTCCCACCCCGTCACCCCCAGTGCAGCTAACTGGGTTATCAAAGGCTGGCCATGCCGCTCACTGTTGATGTGAGAGGTTCATATAAAAGAGCCATTACTGACTTTCATAAAGTAGCTGTAAAGCTGTCAGCGTGTTTCTGCCCCTTGCTAATGGTTGTGGTAGGAAGGGCATCTGATGTAAAAACATATGCCAAATCAAACATGTAAATCAGATGATTTTCTGTGGTGACCCCCCCAAAAAAAAGTGGAAAGGAAAAGAAGTGGTGTGTAAATGCTACAACCTTTTGTGTGGCTGTGAGCCCAGCCATCACACCTCCCCAACAGCTTGTCGGCATGTAGATCGCACCTGAGGGTTGTTTTGGAGACTTTGTGACTCCAAGATGCTCCCATTTGTTGCAATTCTTTAACAGTGAGCTTCGGAGAACCTTTTATTTGTCTTACCATCCGTCTCACTGTGTAGCATTGTTTTGCCAAATGACAGAAATACAACAATTACATTTATTTCCTAGGAATTGTTAGGGGTGCCAATAATGCCAATAATTGTGGAATACACACACACACACACACACATATATATATATATATATATATATATATATATGTGTGTGTGTGTGTGTGTGTGTGTGTGTGTGTGTGTGTGTGTGTATACAAAGTCGGCCCCCTACTTACAAAATGAATCCGTTCCAGAGTTTTTTCGTAGCCTGGAGTTTTCGTAAGTAGAGGCACATTTTACATGTAAAACACACGATTCGGTCGAAGGCTCCCAAGACTACCCCATAAACCCTTTAAAAATTATAAAAGTACACCAATTTTGTATGAAATATGTGTTAAAAGTAAAAGAAAATTATTTATCAAACCATTTAAACATTTTATTAACATATTCAACCATTTTATTAACATATTTATTAATGAAACCATTATTAAACATTTTTTAATAACACGTATACACACACACACACACACACACACGCACACGCACGCACGCACGCCACACACACACACACACACACACACACACACACACACACACACACACACACACACGCAGCGCGCAGCCGACGGAACAATTCTATTTAAATGTTTAAATGGACAGGATGTTGTATTTAAAGTGGAATTACAGTTTGAAAGATCAGAGGTCCTGATTCAATATTAACTTGCTTCCTTGCGAGATCGGAGGTCTTGTCCCACGGAGCACTCTGTTTTCCTGCCTCCTTCTGCTTAAATCTCGTTCCGAAATAATTGCCTCTGTCACTGTATTTCCGATTTTCTGTATTTTCCGGGTCCATGATGGATAACAAAATATAATACTGCAATGATCAACCTAAAAAAAACTCATGAGCCAACATTACTGTTCATCTCTCCTTCACACGTGTGACAAACAGGATGTATGGGTTCAGGAAGTATGGGTACAGTTCAGTTGACTCCTGGCCAATGGGAGGCCAGTGGGGTGGGATGTTGGGAGACAACCAATGAGAGAGAAACTCGCGCATTGTTTGAATTTGTGAATGGCGCGTTTGGCGCTTTTCATAAAAAGAGGTTGTTTTCATAAAAAGAGGATAAAAGTTAGGAAAATGTTTTTCGAAACCTGGATTTTTCGTATTCAGAGGCTTTCGTAAGTAGAGGGCCGACTGTATACATACAGGGATCCCTCACTTTCTACTGTTAATTGGGACCGAGATTCCCCGCGATAACTGAAATCCACGAAGTAGGATCAACCCCACACCCCCACCCCCTGACTGACATATACGTACATGTATATGTGTATACACATACACATATACATATACACACATATACATATACACATACACATATACGTACATGTATATGTGTATATAATATCAATAAATACATATTTAATGCTATAAATGCTTATAAGAACAATTAAACATTAAAAAATAATGCATAATATGTAAATAATATATAAATACAGACGTGGGGCCGGTGGCGTAGTGGTTAGGGTGCTGCGCTCATGATCGGGAGGTTGTGAGTTTGAATCCCACTGAGACCCTCACTGTGCTAAGACCCCTGGGCAAGGTCTCAACCACAAGTGTGCCTCTGTTCACCCAGCAGTATAAATGGGTACCAGTAAAAATATACTGGGAAGGTAACCTGCGATGGACTAACGTCCCATCCAGGGGAGTTCAACTCCTAGTTGCTTCACGTTCCGGAAACCGGGGATAAGCACCGGCCTGATGAGCCACGAGGCTCGGGTGTAAAAACCCAACAGACTTACCTTACAGATGTGCACCTCACAAAAATTTAGATTTGATGGGAGATTTTGGGCTGTTTTTAGTTTTGTGTTTGTTTATGGGTTTTTTTTTCAGAATTGGCCTTATTTTTGTGGCATTTTCCTTAACCTTTTCCCCTTTTCTTCATTTATTTCCTTATTTTTTTATTTTGATGAATATTTAAAAAAAACGTGATGCACTGAAGCCGCATAAATTGTAGTGAGGTAGTAGCAAGGGAACTCTGTGTGTGTATATATATATATATATATATATATATATATATATACAGATGCACTCCCACTTACGTTCATCCGTTTTACGTTTTTTCGATTTTATGTATTTTTTTTTTTTTAAGTCAAATTTTGAGTTTAGATATACCTACATATTCTTCTTCTCTTTCGGCTTTTTCCCTTTCTCGGGAGTTGCCACAGCGACGGCTTGCTGACGTAATGACGCAATGATGCTGCATTCATTGTTTACAAACTATAGACTGAGCGTATGTATATATATCGGCACAATCTACAATGTATACTCAGTTAAGCAAAGAGAGTTGTAATATGAATGAAAACCCGACTGCACAAATTACAGAACAATTACAGATATTTATTATCTTTTAGCAGAATCCTAAGAGTATGTACTTATTTTTACATTAATATTCATTAGGATTTGTACTTGTTCTTTGTATGCATCTCTTGAATAAAGTTTACTTACTTACACAAAAGAAAGAATGCTCCTCTTTGCTGGGATTTCCATCAGTGCAGGCTGTGTTCTAAACGAGTTCAACAGCACCCTTGTGCACTTGAAAGACCGGAAGTCTGTATAACCCACAGCAAGTACACTACTTTTGCATGTACACTACTTTCGGTATTGAACGCCTCACATATTGTAGGCATTTAAGCTTCATGTAAAGCAGAGGTTCTCAAATAGTGGGGTGCGCCCCTCTGGGGGGGGCGCGGTGCGATGCGGGGGGGGGCACGTATGACCCCTGGGAACATGCTTTTTTTCTTTTTTTGCCGTATTAGGATAAAGTGTAATTCTACATCCACTACAGCAGGTGGCAGTGACTTCTTCACTGTTAGAGTGTGCCCAGAGGTAAAATAAGAAATGAAGTTAATAAACCGACCATGGAAATTTTTAACAGGGATGGAAAGACGGAGACAGTGAGCGAAACGAAAGTCTCCCCGAAGCTAAGTGGAGGAGGTATGATGAAGCGGATGTAGTACTCGGTTTCACTGTGCTGCGGTGAGAAACAAGGAAAGACTGCTGTGTTTACTTTGTCCGAAAACATTGGCAGCGGACAGCATGAACCCAAATAAATTCATGCGTCTCTTAAAGACATCACACCCCGATCGCATGATGAGCCACGTGAGTTTTTTTTAGCCAAAATGTGCTGAGTATTTCCAACAACCATCCCGCTTTGTGAATGCTACTCCAGCAAACCGAGCTCTGTTAGCATCAGACAAGGTGAAGTACCAAACTGCTCAGTGTAGAATCTCCCCACAGCAGAACAGAGGAACTGATCCGACCTGCAGCACACACAGTCTCTGTCATGCTGGATGACGTCACTGCTGTGAAAATAAGTCCAGGTCCCAGTTCAGCATTGAGCAGGAGCTGAGAGTTCAGTATCGTGCTTTAAACCCGGCTTCGAAAAGCTGTGCACTGAGAAATGTGCTCATTATAGCCATTAATCTGGACTTCATCATTTTGATAATAATAACAATAATAATAATAATTTTATTAATTTTGTTTTGTAGGTTAAAGTTTTATATATTGTGCTCCTGAGTTAATATTGCCGATCAATTTGAATTTATTATTATTTATTGATTTCATTTAATTTTATTTTTCAGTATCAAATGGTTTAAATTGTTGGTCAGAAAATGTTGACAGTTTAAATAAAGATACTTTTTTATTTCAGGCAAATTGATGCACTTTAAATCTTTTTGTTTAAAAACTAAAAAATTGTTAATAAAGTTATTCTTTGTTGGAAGTTGATCTATATTTCTTAATTTTTTTGTATTCCATAATAATAATAAGGATTTATTATGCTAATAAGGATACAGTGTTATGCAGAGGATTATTGATAACAATTTTTATACAAAGAACACTATTTATATTGGGGGGCGTGAAATATTTTCCTCTTCCTAGGGGGGGCAGAAAATAATTGAGAAGCACTGATGTAAAGTAACTCGGTATAAATAAGTGACTTTATTTGAAATTAATGTTGATATTATTTGATATATTTGATATTATTTTACAATGTTATGTTTATAATAATTGATTTAGGGGTGTTTTATGAGATACGGTAATGATATTTATAGATGTATAGTACAGTGTAAGCGTCATACGTCACAAGTCATACATCACTGTAACAACTTACGTTCACTTTCAACTTACGGTCGGCCGTCCGGAACCAATTAAAAACGTAAGACGGGGAGCATCTGTATATATATAAAACCTGGGTAGGTGTTCAGGGTGTAACCCTGCCCTCATGCCCTCACCCATAATTGGCTGAGATAGGTGCCAACCTCACAGCAACTCTAATTAGGATTAATATTTTAGAAAATGAATGAATAAATAATACTTTGTGTTCATTTTTATTTATGTATTTATTTCTAACAGAACATTCTCAGTCTTCTGAAGTGAAGTCATGGTTTGAATACTCAGTTAAAGAGCTGTGAAAAAGTATTTCTGATTTTAGTTTATTCTTGACATCAGGGGTGTCAAACTCATTTTCACTCAGGGCCACTACACTAAATTTAAAGGTGATCGAGGGCCAAATAAATCACTGAACATTTGTTCTAAAAATCAACCACAAAACCCATCGCACAATGATATGGTTAGAAATTTGACCTCTTTTCCGCTTTACTCGCATTTTCTGACAAAGCTTAACAGCAATAAGCAAGCATGCAATGTTTTCTGAGTCATGAATGACTACCTTTTTAGTTGAAAAAGGCTGCTGCTGCCACCTAGTGGAACGGATGATGGATGGAAAGGATGAATTATGTTTCATGGTAATAGTTGATGCAAGGAATGTACGATAGTCTTAATCTTTGAAAACTCATACGGGCCACACAAAATGAGTTGGTGGGCCGGATTTGGCTTGCGGACCTTGAGTTTGACAACTGTGCCCTACATTATTTAGAATTATTTCTGATTTCTGAAGAAATTTATTTTTAAAAAACATTGTCAGTAAGCAAAATACATAATGCTCTTTAGGTTTATTGAATTAATTACAACCGAATACATATATCACCCACTCTTTCTCTCAATTGTACTAGGGTGCCAGGAATGCTGGTGTCTATCTCAGCCGATACTGGTTAAAGGCATAGTACACCTAGAATATCTCAAAAGGACCACTACAGGTCCAAAACACAGAACCATCCACACTCACATTCACACCCAGGGGCAATTTGAAACAGCCAATTCACCTAATCTGTATGTCTTTGGACTGAGGGAGGAAAGTGGTGTATCTGGAGAAAACCCACAAAAAGCAGACAAACTCTCCAGAGCAACATCCGAGAACAGAACTTAAAAATATAACCTTTTCTGTGAGGTGGAGATGCAAACCACTACGTCACCATTTCACCTACACTCATATCATCCATATGAAAAAGTAATTCCCATCCCTTGGTCACTCAATCAATCAATGGACCATATTTGATTGATTTATAGATAAATCAGATGAGTCAAACCTCAGGTTGATTGTTCCTCAAGTGTTTTCAACAAGCAGCTCACCACACCTCAATCAAGTTTCAAAATTTCAAAATATGTCAACTACTAAAGGGTCAAAAATTAAAATCTGTGACTCTGGAACTGGAATGAACCACAGTGACAGCCATCATCTCTAAATGGAGAAAACAGAACAGTGGCAAATCTGATCAGGAGTGGCTGAGCAAGTAAAATTACTCCAAAAACACATAGAAAACTCATCGGAAAGTTGTGCAAGAAACCTGAGCAACATCTAAGCGACAACTGCACTCCTCTCTTAATTCAGGCAGTGCCAATGTTCGTAATTCCATTATTAGAAATACATTATGCAAAATGGTATCCATGGGAGAGCAACAAGCTGACAATCTTGGGGAACTGTCTCAATAGTTAAGCTTCAAGGCCACTGGCGAGATGGTTGGGAGCTTAAGCAACAGTACCACCAAGCTGCCACTGTTTGGCCCTTAAGCAAAGACTTTATCCCTTGAGTGCTCAGCTGTATAAATGAAACAACATCTTCATGTAGTGAAAAAAAAAGGTTAAAAAAAAAAAAAAAAAAAAATCAATGTTATGCAAGAAAGCATAATGGTTCAATTACCATTTGCCAAAATGTCCTAAATGTCCTATATACAGATTAGTGATGGCTAAATGTTTTAATTTATTTAAGGGACAATGTACAGGAACATTAAGCTCATAGAGACGTACTGTACCAGATTATAGCTTAATAGCTAGTTTCCATCTGTTAGTCCCTAATTTAGAACGGCCAATTAACCTACAGTGCATGTCTTTGGATTGTGGGAGGAAACCGGAGCACCCAGAGGAAACCCACACAAGCACGGGGAGAACATGCAAACTCCACACAGAAACGCCCAGGCCGGGAATCGAACCCGGGCCTTCTTGCTGTGAGGCGGACGTGCTAACCACTACGCCACCGTGCCGTCAAATAAAAAGAATTTTATAATTGCGGTCAAACGTGTTGGAAGTTTGATGACGTCAGGAGGCGTTTCTACTTCACTGTTTAAGCTGTTTGCCATATTTGATTGGGGGATAAATTCAACACACGACCAAAAAGTACTACAGGACAATTTTGTATTGACAATTTTCTAAAGTAAGTCCACCTCAGAATGACTAACTAAAAATAAAATTAGGGTTTTTGGAGTTGTCTAGTCAATGTGCTGACTCGAACCCCATTGAACTGTTGTTGCAGAACCTGAAAAGGGAAGTTTATGGTCAAAAACCATCAGGGGCAGTGGTGGTCTAGTGGTATAGGGCGCTGGATTGCTGATCCAAAGGTTGGGGGTTCGAGTCCCACTCTCCACAAGGTTGTCACTGTCCCCCCCAGTGCAGCTAACTGGGTTATCAAAGGCGGGCCATGTCTCTCACTGTCTATGGTGAGAGGCATGTAAAAGAACCATTGTTGACTTTCGTAAGGAGTAGCTGCAAAGCCTTCAGCGTGTTTCTGTCCCTTGCTAAAAAGGGTTGTGACAGGAAGGGCATCCGATGTAAAAATCTCTGCCAAATCAAATGTGTGAGTCAGATGATTCGCTGTGGCGACTCCCGAGTAAAAGGGAAAAAGCTGCAAGGAAGACAGACATGGTCAAAAACCCTCAAATGCAAATGAATGAAATTAATAATGTAGAGAACAGTGGGCCAATACTTCTCCACAGTGATGGCAAATGCAGAAACCCTGTGGTTTCTGCTGAAGGAAGGAACTTGGTAAGGATGGCACAACCAAGTTCTGACTTTATGGGGCTCTTTTTTTTTTTTTTTTTTTTTTGCATGGTGAGTTCTTCAGTATATAACAAGATCATTTGGAAAGTGTGTATTGTGTTTACATTTACAGAATTTGGCAGACGCTCTAATCCAGAGCAACTTACAATTATTCTTTTTATACAACGGAGCAATTAAAGGTTAAGGGCTCAAGGACACATCAGCGGTCAAAGTGGGAATTAAACCACTAACTTTTAGGTCAGTAACCCATCATATTAACCATTAAGCCACCACTGACTTCACTCATTATGTCTTGTTATATAAATTTGTTTGGAGATCAGAAACAGTTACATCATATGAACAGACCAAATAGAGTAAATTAGAGGGACGAATACTTTCTCTGCACTATAAGTACTGTACCTACTTACATATCATTACTGAAGGACTTTCTCACACATATACTGCATGTGATGTAATGGATCACCAGGATTCAATTGAAGTTCTAATAAATGTCCCGTCAGTATTGTGAGAAATTTTGATTGGCGTGTTTGAATTTTGAATGGCGCATTTCGTAAGAGGAGGCTGTTTTCGTATCCCGATGATGAAAACTTATGAAAATGTTTTTCGTAACCCAGAATTCTCGTACCCATGCGGTTTCATAAGTAGGGGGCCGACTGTAGTAGGTTGTGTGTGTCAAAGTAATAGGTACATGAACTCTAGGACTCAAGGTTTCCCTCCAGAACAATGTCCAAAGCATCACAATTGCTTCTGATGGTTGGTTTCTTTGCATATTCTATCCTGTTGTTATCTCTTTCTTATGAAAGCAAGTAGATGTGATTCATCAGACCAGTTTACCTTCATCCACTGCTTCTACATTGTCCATTTTTGATGCTCATGTACCCATTGGTAGTACTTTCAGTCGTGGACAGGAGTCAGCTATATGCGCTCTGATTGGTCTACCCAGCATCGTATACAGCCTTCTGGATGTATTGTGTGTTCTGACACCTGTACTTAGTACTTTTCTGTGGAATCAAACTACAGGTATTAGACTCCAATCCCCACAGGTATCACTGAGGCTCCGGTGTCTGTGGATCTGTTCCTGGTTCACCATGTTCATTCCACCTTCTACTTCTGGCAGGTACTAATCACCGTATACCAGGCATACCCAACATAACTTGTGCTTTTGGAGATGACCCAGTGAGCTCGCATTTTAAATTTTGCCCTTGACACTGAAATCCCTATGCCAAGTTTTTGTTGCTTTTAAATTACTGTTTACTTGCTGCTTAATACACCAAACCCCATGACAGATGTCACTATACAGTGAGTCGTTGACTTACGACCTATGCGAGTTACATCTGATCGACTGTACGACCGTAAAAGTGGTGAAGCATGATTCATGGCAGTGCAGTGCGAGTGTTGCGTACGACAGTTGTTTGTGCTGCCGGCAGCGCCAACATCTTAAAAGGCCAAGCAGGAGATGATGCAGCTTCACTTTCTAACCGCTCAGAGCAAATCTATTCATCTCCTTTCAATGTCACGTCACTGTGGCGCGAAATGGAAAGCCAATTCTTTCTGTGTGTGTGTGTGTGTGTGTGTGTGTGTGTGTGTGGGCGGGTCCGATACCGTGAAACTCTAATTTTATTGGACTCACACGCTGCAAATGATGTGGAAGAAACACGTCATTGCATGCTGCAGTGTTTATGTGACAGGAAGCGCGTCCCAAGTTTTGACAATCAGCTGGTCTGCGGGTTGAAGTTTTTCCACGTCTGTCCATTTGTGTTTGCTTGCCAGCTGTGTTTGGCTTCGTGGAAATGAGCTGATCAAAATTAGGAGAATTTATCTCTTTGCTCAAAAACAACACGTGCAGTCTGTGGCTGTTGTTATAATCCAATAAAATTAGAGTTTGAAGCTATCGGACCCGCCCACACAGTGGAGTACAGAAAGGATTGGCTTTTCGTTGCGCGTCACAGTGACGGGGAATTAAAAATAGATGTATAGATTTAAATGCGCAAGATTTATTCATCTGGTTTTGTTTGGCATGAGTGTATTTGGATGGAAAGTCGACATACGACCAGATCGATTTACGACCGGTCTGCCAGAACCAAAAGCGGTCGTAAGTCGACGACTGTCTATAATGATTTAACCACTGTTAATATTTATTCAAGAGATTTCTCATTTCTGATTGGCGGTAAACCATCAATTGATTCTTACTATTGCATCATTGCCATATCAGGAATAACCTAATTACATTATTTTATTGTTGCTCTTGGATAAGTTAAATAATTATTGCCTGGTTGGCACATGCAACATGGTAATGTCTACTTTGAAAATATCTTGAATGAATCATAAAACAATTATTGAATTCAGCTCTCGTATGATATGGAGAATTTTTGCCCGGGAAAATAATAACCCCTGAAATCAACTGAATCATTCCCTATATCATACTTTACTTTATTCCATTGATACTTATTATTTATTTTACCTCACAGTGGTTTTAAAGTTATGGCTGATCAGTGTATATGGTTAGATAGCGTGAATATTCAGATGTATCCTGTGTGTGGAAAACATTGTGATGATGCAGGGATATTGAGCCAGAATTTCCCATTATGAATACTCTTAGTACTGCAGTGTAAAACAATCACCACAAAACAACCACCACCACCAACAACACAAAACATTTTGAAGATATGGCTGAAAATTGGAATAAATTATGTGTCATACGGTAGGCTAAGGGCCACAGTGGTCTAACCTCCCCAAAAAACCGTGAAAAATCAGAAAGGTTATATTTTGACAGATTTGGGTAAAATTCACTGTTAATTTCTTTTTGTTATTTAGTGTTCCCTTAATGACCCTGAATCATATCTTGAGCATTATCCCTGATTTTATTTTACACTGCCAAAAGGTGCATGGAATTTTTCTCAAGAAAAAAAAGAAAGAAAAAAAAACAGCATTCTGATGGTTAGATCACTCTGCTTCTTAGCTCAGCTATCCACGTTTGCATGTTTTGCATTCAGAGATGTACAAAATGCACAACTCTATCACTCAAAGCATAGAAACACCTATACAAAAGTATATAGAAACTATATATACCTATATAAAGTTGATTGGTTAGATTTTACTTGTGGAAAAATGCAAAGGCGCTTAAAAACCACAAATGCACCCATAGAGTGAAAACCCCCACCAAGGTAGTGCAATTGATAAACTTTTAAATACAGACTTTCTGAACTGTTTAATCAGTCGTGTGTGTGTGCTGCTATAGTGTAAAATAAGTTTCCCTAAATTCCTTGTTCGTCCAATTCCTTATGCATTACAAACACTTCCCGCTTTATGTTCATTTGCTTTACGTATTTTTCAATTTTATGTTTTAAAAAAAAAGTCAAATTTTGAGTTTAGCATGCCTCTGTAGTACGAGACGTACCTACATAGTACGCTGACGTAATAACGCTACTTCGCGTGATGTTGCGTCCATTGTTTACAAACAACACACTGAACGTGCCCCACCTTCTTCCCAGTTCACTGCGTGTTACCCTCGTGTTAAGACGTCGTCTCTGTGATCTTTGTGTTTACACTGTTTTGTGGACTTTTGTAACCCTAAGCAAATATGGTTGGTCAGAAGTGTAAGCCTACTAGTGATAGCGGTAATCAGAAAAAGCGGCGAACCATCTCATTAGAAATGAAGATGGCTATTATCAAGAAAATTGATGCTGGTGAAAAACATGTGAATGTTGCACGTTTCTTGTAAATGCCTCCGTCAAATATCGGAACCATTTACAAGCAGAAAGATGTCATCACAGAGAATGTTAAAGGTTATATTTTATACTGTATTTGATATTTGATGAGTGAATTTGATTAAAATTGATCTATTTGAAATTATTTTGCTTGAATTTAATTTATTTGAAATTAATGTTGATATTGTTTGATATATTTGATATTATTTTACAATGTTATGTTTATGATAATTGATTTAGGGGTGTTTTATGAGATATGGTAATGGTATTTATGGATGTATAGTACAGCATGAACGTCATATGTCACTGTAACATACAGTAACAACTTACGTTTTTTTTTTTCAACTTACGTTCGCCGTCCGGAACCGAACTAAAATATAAGTCGGGGAACATCTGTATACTAAAATGAAAGAGTCTGGCATCCAGTCTACAGAGATTATTGTCAGTTGGAATAAGGATGTCACTTAGCTCGCAGCAGTATGAGTTTTTCAGAGAGGTGAAGGTATATCTGAGCTGGAAAGTGATCGTGTTCAACATTGATTTGAAGCTGGGGCTGGATTTATTTGTTTTCAAAGCAGTTGTTTTGCTTTTGTTCCTGTTGTAGCTTGTATTGAAGCAACTGTCTGTGATGTTATTCATAATGATCCATTATCAGATGATGCTGTCTTGTTTTAATGTGAAGCAGGAGGTTCGGTGTAGGAATAAATTTTGGAAAGAAATTAGTTATAGTTCAATTTAAGGATTGCATTCTAGCGGCAAGCACCAGTATTATGGATCACACATCAGTTTGCTTGCTATTTCACAATTTGAAAAAAAAAAAAAAAATTAAAACCCTCTTGTATCCAGATCTGGATCATGCATAAAATCTTATCAGTTATTTGTCGGGTGAAGGCCCACATTTGGTTAGAATTTTATGGGAGCATTTGGTTCGACTCTAATGGCCCTGTGATGAACAAGCCATTCAGTGTATCAGCTGAGTCAGCCCCTCGTGACCCCAATAGGATAAGATAGTTTTTCAGATGAACGAATGACCCTGCAATAGTCTGTCAAATACTGTAATCTGGTGTACTCTGCTTTCGCCCAGAGTCGGCTGAGATGGGCACCAGCCTCCCGATGACCCAAAATAGTATTAATTGTTTCAGAAAATGAATGAAGGAATGAAATTAAACAAATGTTTATATCTCAACCTGCTTTATCAGTGTTCTGTAGGCAGTGATGACGTCTATACACAACAATTTGCATCATTCTTCAGTTCAAAACTCTTAAACATGGACTCCACATACTGCCTATGGGTGGAGGAAAGGAACTGTTTAACCGCCATAATTATCACCACCATGTTCAAAATTAAATGTTAAAAAAATAAAAAAAAAGAAAGACTGGTTTTCTCCTGTGATGGCATCTGGCAGGGGTCACCATCCCCTTTGAAACTGAGAGCTACTTCTTGGGTATCAATTAATGCAAAGGGCTACCAGGTCGACACACACTTCTGAAATAAATTTGCTCAATTATGCCTTTAATTATATGTTATTATTAATAATTAGTGATCTTCATCTATATGAAGATATTTTTATTATTATTTTTTTTTTAAAAAAGCAAAAAAAAAAAAAAAACCTAGATGCGGCTCAATGGAGAGTGGCAGTATGGAGCCGCGGGCCTGTTCTAAAAATAGCAGTGAACCTGCCTGCGGGCGACTGATGTTGTCCATGCGGGCGACCTGGTGCCCGCGGACACCATGTTGGTGATCCCTGGCGTATGGTATATCATATTTTACAAAACAAAACCAAAAAACCTCTCCTGATTTAAAAGCTATATTTCAAAGTAGCAAGTAACAGGAATCTGCAAATAAATGTTGTGGCGTCAAAGTCATAAGATCCCCATGGAACAATTAATAGTCAAATGAAGTACAGATGTGAAAAAATATTTGAGTAAATTAGTGTTGAAAACAGCACTGCCATGAAAAAAGAATTGCAACTGAGCATATGTTGGGCCATCTGTATTGTTTTTACCTGTATATAAAAGCCTTTTGTATGTCAGAGGGACTTGAGTCATTGGCTGTCTTAACCGGACATCTCAAGACCTACCTCTTCTTGAAAAACTTAAATTAGCAGTTTCAGTTTTAAAATATGTCACGTGATTGCTTTGTTATTTCCCTGCCTACCCAGCAATGTTCTTGGCTGATGGGTTTTTTTTTTTTTGTGTGTGTGTGTGTGTGTGTGTGTGTGTGTGTGTGTGTGTGTGTGTGTGTGTGTGTGTGTGTGTGATTAACAGGATCTATTTATTAATGGACACTTTAAAACATTTTTGTAAGTCCCTCTGGACAACTGCTGTATGCTATAAATACAACTGTAAATGAAAGCTGTAGATAACATGTGTTGGCAGATGAGACCACTATATAATTTAGTAGTAATATGTCATACACTAATATAGCCTATATAAGTCATATTAAGCTCATGTAATGTTGCAGATGCTTTGACCAAATGTATTAACTACGAGGAAGTGTACAGTGCTAATATTGCAACCAAATAATGCAGTGTTATTGCAGAGTCATTCATTTACTATTAACAAATCAGATATTCAATAAACACAACTTTGTCCTCAGTATATCAAGGATGTGGCAGTGGTGGCCTGGTGGTAAAGGTGCTGGATCACTGATCCCAAGGTTGGGGGTTCAAGCACCACTATCACTGACCACTATCACTGGGTTGTCACCGTCCCCCTGTCCCCCAGTACAGCTGACTGGGCTATCAAAGGCCGGCCATGTCTCTCTCACTGTCTTTGGTGAGAGGTTCATGTAAAGGAACCATTGCTGACTTTCGTCAAGAGTCGCTGTATAGCCGTCGGTGTGTTTTTGCCCTGCGATGACTTGGTGAGCTGCCCAGCTCTGCCCTCGCCCAGACTCGGCTGAGATGGGTGCCAGCCTCCGCGCGACCCTAATTAGCATTAAGCGGTTCAGAAATTAGATAATTAGGATGCTCTACAACATTCAGTGTATTTTTTTAAATATTATAAGCTAGATAGGTGTTCATAGGTGGGGCAGTGGTGGTCTAGTGGTATAGGGCGCTGGATCGCTGATCCAAAGGTTGGGGGTTCGAGTCCCACTCTCCACAGAGTTGTCACTGTCCCCCCCAGTGCAGCTAACTGGGTTATCAAAGGCGGGCCATGTCTCTCACTGTCTATGGTGAGAGGCATGTAAAAGAACCATTGCTGACTTTCGTAAAGAGTAGCTGCAAAGTCGTCAGCGTGTTTCTGTCCCTTGCTAAAAAGGGTTGTGACAGGAAGGGCATCCGACGTAAAAACCTCTGCCAAATCAAAGCGTGCGAATCAGATGATTCGCTGTGGCGACTCCCGAGTAAAAGGGAAAAAGCTGCAAGAAAGACAGACAGACAGACAGACAGATAGGTATTCATAGACTTAGATTGAGATGGTTTGGACATGTACACGAGAGGGATAGTGAGTATATTGGTAGTAGAATGCTGAGGCTGGAACTACCAGGCAGAAGGCCTGGAGGAAGACCAAAGAGACGATTCATGGATGTGGTGAAGGAGGACATGAAGGTCGTTGGTGTAAGAGAAGAAGATGCAAAGGATGGGGTGAGATGGAAGCAGATGATTCGCTGTGGCGCCCCCTGAAGGGAAAAGCCAAAAGGAAAAGAAGAAGAAGAACAGGTATTCATAGAGTGCAAGGTAACTCTGGATACAAATGGATTATTATGATTTGGCTCCAACCCTGCACCAAGCTAGACAAAAATCAGACAAGGAATTTTTGAATAATCCTGCGAACAGAAAAACCCATTTAATCAATTCTTGATTCAAAAAAAAATTTAATTAATTTCTAGATACAAATTTGTTCCAATATGTTCTGGTTCCTTGTGAGGCCCACACCCCGTCCTTCAATCAGCTTTGGTGAAGGTTTGGTTCAGCAGTTTTTGAGCAATCCTGCTAACAGGCAAAAAAACAACAACAAATAAATGAATAAATAAATAAAATAATGATTTTTTTTTAAAAATGCCAGTGAATACATATTCTGGCAGTGGTGGCCCGGTGGTACGGGTGTTGGATCCCTGATCCTCAGATCGGGGGTTCAAGCCCCACTTGCCACTCTGCCCTCGCCAAATGTCGGCTGGGATGGGCGCCAGCCTCCCCGCGACTCTAATTAGGATTAAGTGTTTCCAGATGATGAATACATAGTCCCCTGTGCGAAGTGGTGGAGAAGGTAGCAACAGGTTTTCTTAGCCACCTGAAATTTTACCGCACCTTCCAATAACCTAATGCACTGAGCCTTAAGTTCTTTAACGTAACACAAGTAACCATGTTTGAGTTATCTGTTCAACAGCACAGAAAAGTGTAGACATTGCTGATTCATGTCGTAGTGAATGACAGTGAAAGGGGATGAAGAGACTGAGATGCTGAAGCAACAGAGTTTGTGCTACTGGAGATAAACTGTGACTGTATAAGGACAGCGGGGCGGGGCGGGGGGGGCGGGGGGTGGAAGGGTTTACTGCGTCATGTACATAATACAGATAATTTAATATAGCAAGCAGAGGTGTGAACAAGGCCTCACATATACTACATGAACACATGAGGACATGTAAAACATAGGAAAAGACAGGGAGGGGAAGCAGAAGGCAGTTGAGAAAGAGAGAGAGAGAGGGAGGAGGGAGGGGTTGCTCAAGCCCCATACTGTCGCCATCACCCCCTTCTCAGAGTCCCACTGACGCCACACACTGCTCCTTTTCCCCCAAAACCACATCACACACACACACACACACACACACACACACACACACACACACACACACACACACACATACACTTCAAACATCCTACAGCCCACCAGCCTTCTGCTTTAACTTACAGAACTGAAGTCCCAGTTACATGCATCTCTCTCGCTCTCTCTCTCTCTCTCTCTCTCTCTCTCTCTCTCTCTCTCTCTCTCTCTCTCTCTCTCTCACTTATATACACACGCACACAAATCAACTTCCTCATTTTTTCTCTCTCTAGAATTTTTATTCTATCTCTTCTCTCTCTCTTTCTCTCTCTCACACACACACACACACACACACACACACACACACACACACACACACACACACACACACACACACACACACACACTTCCTTACTTGTTTGTTGCAGTAGCACTTTGCATCCCTTTAATCTGAGTGATTTTTAAAGATATTGGTACAGTTTTTCATACATGGGCAAATACACACACACACACACACACACACACACACACACACACACACACACACACACACACACACACACAGAGTGTATTATTTTTGTGTTGATATATTAACTAAAGCAGTTGGTGGATATTGAAGCTGCCGTATAATCATGGGGCGGTACGGTGGTGTGGTGGTTAGCCACTCTGAGCAAGAAG
Organism: Plotosus lineatus; assembly: GCA_024760905.1. NCBI lineage: Eukaryota > Metazoa > Chordata > Actinopteri > Siluriformes > Plotosidae > Plotosus > Plotosus lineatus. The sequence continues at coordinate 35,189,449 of CM045741.1, forward strand.
GTCCTGGGTTCGAGTCCCGGGTTTGGGTGTGTCTCTGTGGAGTTTGCATCTGTGTGTGTGTGGGTTTCCTCTGGGCGTAAATGTGAGCGTGAATGGCTGTGTGTATGTTGGCCCTGCAAGGGTCTGGTGATATGTTCAGAGTGTAACCTGCTCTTGCCCAGTGTCTACTTATATAGGCTCCAGCCTCCTCATGACCCTAGTAGTACTTAGTGATTTGGCAAATGAGTGAGTGGATGATACTGAGGCTGATTTGCTTACATGTATTTCCTAATCATGTCACAAGGTGGTGCTGGGAAATGCCTGTTGATAGCTTTACACATTCAAATCATCCAGCAGCATTTGTATAGTTTTTCTTCTAGTCAGAAACTTGCACTATGATATGACCGGATTGGAACTGAAGCAGGCTCGGCTCGGCCTCTGCCTATCTGAGACACATGAGAATTGTGTGAGAAAAAGCTTAAACCTTTGGTGAGTTGAAATAGAAATGCCGCTTGAGTCCATAAAAAGAAGAAACAGGCCTACAGCTATGGATACCAAGCATATTTGAGAAACCCCAAAACTAATTTC
>CM045741.1:35210015-35232515 GCA_024760905.1 Plotosus lineatus
TGGATCATCAGTCTCATTTTCAGAAAGCTGGTATCAGCTGATGCACTGTTAAGATTCTCCCACGGTCAGACTTTATGGTACATGGGCATCTCACTAAACACTATTTCAATGCAAGCACAATCTATTTTTCTAAACAAACAAACACACACACACACACACACACACACACACACACACACACACACACACACACACACACACACACAGTACATATCGGTATAGTATATAATGTGTATGTATAATCAAATTCGAGTGACTGCTTGGGATCAATTGATTTGATCTATTTGCGTTTCCCTCGGTGATATTTTTCCTTGAAACACTATAAGGGCTTTCCACAAAATTTTAGCCTAATACTAAACAGCTATTCTTTAATTCTTCAAAGTATTTGAATTTTCTTTTTAATAAGGTCTGATTGTGCGTGACGAGTTTCAACAACATACAAATTGGTGATAAGCATCCCGTGAATTTCCTCTTCCTCAAATCTGATGTATTCCAAAATAAGAAACTAAATTTGAAGTGTCATTCCCTGAGGTCACAGACTATCATAAGTAAATCGATCAATCTATCAAATTTTATTGTAATTGCTATTGTCAAATACTTTTAATATATTTAATTATACTATTATCTTTAAAAATTTACTTGTAAGACTTTTTTTTTCTGTATATACTGTACTGTAGATGTCCCATTAAAGATATTAAACTTTTCTTTAAAAATAGTTACAGGCAGAAACTTTTTGGGAAGTCTCATATTTTAGTGACCACAAATGAATATGAATAATTTTCTTAATCAATAAACAGTATTTTTATTATCTATAATCATAATTAGCAATAACTACAGTAACATTACCCCTAAATAGCAAAAAGAATTTCACCAATATTTTACTGCCGTATTATATTAATCAGGTTTATCTGTCAAACTCTCATTAGTCATTATACGTGTACAGAATTCAACATATAAGGAACTCACAAAAAAAAAAATAATTGTCAATTTTTATTAAAATATATAATAAGCACAGGTATATTATTGTTGAATTAATTCTGTCTCACTGTCTCTCTTCAGAGTGCTCTCTGGGCTCGGAGGGAGAGGATGAGGGGTGTGCATGGGGCACAGATGTGCAGGATGAAAGAAATGAGCAAGATAAAATGAGTCTGACACCCAGCGAGGGCACAGAGGCTGGAAGTCCCGCTCGTTCTACCCATGCACACAGTCTGAGCCCCTCACCGGAGCACTGGGATGAGACTGAGAACACGGCCCTCCAAGGTACCACCGGAGAGAAGGACAATAGTAAGTAGGAACGATTAGATTACAGCCTCTTTATATTTATCACCTTTAACCAGGTTTAGAAAGCAAAATCAAAACATTGTTCAACGTTTAATCTGTCAAATAGGCCTCAATTTTCTAAAAAAAAAAAAAAAAAAAACCCTTAAATATTAATTTAACAGATTTTACTCTACAACAGCTGTCCGTGATAAAACACGAACCGAGACTTTACAAGTTCAGGACTTACAGCATACAAATGATCCATTATCTGACAAAACAGTTTGAATCCAGCTGTAGTTGAGTAACTGACTGAATATTTATTAACATGATATGAATCGGTTTCTTCTGAATATGCACTCACAGCTACTTAATATGTTTAGTTGTGACATATAAAGCAAGATTCATTGCAGTAGATGTGACTCTCAACCAGTTGACTGACTTCAGCAATTTCCAACACCTACGAGATATTAAAGCTGATAAATAACCAGGCTGTGGACGGAAATTGAAACTTCTTGCTAGCATTTAGATAACACCACACTACTAAAGATAATTTTTAAAAAAAAAGTTGTCATATCATGCATGACAAAGGGCTTTCATTTCAAACTCCATGACGTTCCCTTTCTAAAGTCCGAAGCAAGTAAGTACAGCTTTCCTTTTATATTGATAAAGATTAAAGTCTTATTTATCTCATTTATAAATGCACACATGTTTTTTCTATGTTAAATGAAGGGAAAAGTGTCTGAACAGCAGTTAGGTGCTGTGCCTCTTCTCTGGCCACAGTAGAGAAAGTTGGAAATACGACGTCAACATCTGCAAACATTTGAAAAATCCGCCTCAAAGTCACAGCGCTGTGCTGGCATTTGTCCTTTCTTTCTTTTTAAATTATTATTTGATAGATTTTTTCCCCCTTCTTTTTCCCCCATTTTTGGCTCTTATTGGTCTTGTGGGAGAATCACAGAAACAGTTTCCTCATTTCAGCTCTCATCATTCCCATTACAGTGCACTTTAAATTCCCATGAAATGTCTTTTTTATAACAAAGAGTCAGAAAGTGTACCCTGATTCTCTTTTTTTTCAGTGATGTCCTATACAGACACTCCCCGACTTACATTCATCCGTTTTACGTTTTCTCGATTTTACTTTAAAAAAAAAAAAAAGTCAAATTTTAAGTTTAGTCGTACCTGTGTACTACGCTAACGTAATGATGTAATGACGCTGCGTCCATTGTTTACAAACGAGACTGAACATGCCCCTCCTTCTTCCCAGTTCAGTTTATATATATATATATATATATATATATATATATATACACATATCAATTATATAGTGTGTTACCCTTGTGTTAAGACGTCGTCTCTGTGATCTTTGTGTTTACACTGTTTTGCGGACTTTTGTAACCCTAAGCAAATATTGTTGATCAGACGCGTAAGCCTACTAGCATGGGTGCAAGTCTCAGACACAGAGATGAATTAACTATCTGCTCGGACCGCCACAATCTACCATGCATACTCAGTTTAAGCAAAGAGAGTTGTAAAATGAATGAAAATCCGAATCCAGGAAGGAAAGAACTCTCCGCTTTGCTGGGATTCACATCAGTGCAGGCTGTGTTCTAAACGAGTTCAACGGCGCCTTGCTCACTTGACAGACCGGAAGTCTGTATAACCCACAGCAAGTACACTACTTTCACAAGTACACTACTTTCGGTATTGAGCGCTTCACATATTGTAAGCGTTGATTGGCTGTTTTAAGCTTCATGTAAAGTGACTCGGTATAAATAAGTGACCTATCTGAAATTTAATGTTGATATTATTTGATATATTTAATATTATTTTACAATGTTATGTTGATATTAATTGATTTCGGGTGTTTTATGAGATACGGTAATGGTATTTATGGATGTATAGTCACACGTCACACGTCACTGTAACAACTTACGTTCACTTTCAACTTACGTTTGGCCGTCCGGAACTAATTAAAAACGTAAGTCAGGGAGCGTCTGTATATGTTTCTGCTATTACACACCTGATTAAACTTATCCAATTCATTCATTCATTTGCCGAACCATTTAATCCTAATTAGGGTCGCAAGGAGCCTGGCACCCATCTCAGCCGACTCTATGCAAGGGCAGAGTACACCCTGGACAGCTCGCTGGGCCATCACAGAGCAACTTATCCAATACAGAGATTCCTCACTTTCCACGGTTAATTGGGACAGAGATCCCCATGCGACCACCGAAATCTGCGACGTAGGATCACCCCCTTCCCCCAACTGACGTATACGTACATCTATATGTGTATATAATATCAATAAATACATATGCAATGCAATAAATGCTTTGCATTGCGCCTGCGCATGCATGCAGATGCGCGTGCATGCACTCAGATGTGCACCTCACAACAATATACTGTAAGTAGTTTTGATGGGAGGTTTTGGGTTGCTTGTTTTATGTTGGTTTAGGGTTTTATTTATTTGTTTATTTATTTTTTGCATAAATGGCCTTGTTTTCGTGGCATTTTCCAGAACTTTTTCCCCTATTCTTCCTTAATTTCCTTATTTTTTTAATTCAATGCATATTTGAAAAAAAAAAAAAATGCAATGCACTGAAGCCGCATGAATTTAAGCGCGAAGTAGCGAGGGATCCCTGTATACATAATGAAAACGATACACTTTTCACTTCAGGAAATTATATGCACACATATCTTGTTTATGATTATGCGTTTGATTATGTAGAAAAATAAATAGATGCATTTTACTGTATTGTCCATGAAAATCAAAGACATGTGACATCATGTGAAGAATATCTGAGTTTTCATTGATGTGAACATTAAAAGACTTTCAAATGCAGCAAATGGTGTAAAAAAAAAAAAACATGGATAAAAGAAAGAAGTTAACATGAATAATGTGTGGAAATCTGTTGTCTATATAAAGTTGCTTTGCAAAAGTGTCAATTGTAATAAAAAGGGGGGATATAAATACAGTTGAATTGAATTAAATGTATGTTAAGAAAAAAACTGTGAATTTTACATGTGAATCGTGTAATTTTTATGTGCATGTTCTATAAGGGCTATTTTAACATTTATGTTTTAAAGAGTGCATAAAAAAATATGTCTTTAAAACTGGGGTGCAATTGAGAAATGTAATGAGCTCAGAAAATTAAAAACCACAGAGCAAAGCAAATGTATGTTAATAAAAATCTCATTTCACTGCAGCTGTATAATGCAGGCAGCCTGTGCATCCATAAATTTTGGGGTATTTTTTCAACATGGACAATAGAAGACAGATGTTGATTTAACATCAGCACATCCTGTATCTGTTCCCTCAGCACAGAAAGGTGCCCATATAGTGGAGGACTGGACCCGGTATGACTTCCTCATGCAGATTAGAAAAGTGTCCCACCTTCCCGAAACACGACACAGTCCGCAACAAAATGGTGCCATAAATTCCTACCATACAGCTGGTGTGCAGGACGGCACACCGTCGACGTTGTCACCAGGCATTCAGGAATCACCCGAGGGAAAAGGTATATCAGTTTCAGGATGATGGAGGTTAGGAAATATTTTTCTGTGTTGGAACCCAAATTAGAAAATCCATACTTGTAATGCGAACCTCAGTGAATTTTCTTTCCAAGAGAATGTTTCACAGTTGTGAATTGTCTTGACGTCGAAACAGCATTTCGGTATATCATTCACAAACATGTTTATGCTTATTTGTTTTGTTTTGTCTTTGTTTGGACAGAAGTAATAAGTTATAAAATGTAATATTTAAAATTATTCAATTAAAAGATCATTTTCATCTTCACAATCTTCGAAATAAATTAACACACTTACAAACATACTTACATATACAGTAATATACATAGACTGTCATGTAATACGTGAGCCACTCCACCGAAAGTAGGCTCTTGTGTCTAAAAATGAAAAATGAGATTTTTACACAGATCGAGGAGACCCAAAGCTGCAAAATACATGTCTAGGAAAAGTTTTCGGAAGAAATGATAAGAGAAACCATCCTGATTTTAATCTGACATGCCCTTTTTTAACCCATCAGTCACCGTGGTAACCAGTGCTGTAGTGGTGGGTACACGCCGGTACACACCATGTACCCACTTGTTTTAGTGGCTGAGTTGCGTGTACTGACTTAATTTGGTCTACTTTATAGTTGATCGATGTAAATTTCCTCGACTGTGTAAATAAAAAGCGGAGATGAAATGATAAATAGTTTCAAAGCCAAATCTGCACCCTCCCCGCGTTGTGCTGTGCGCCTCGGTCGCTTCACTACCATCGTGTACTCACTTATTTTTTGACCACTACAGCACTGGTGGTAACCCCCCAAAAATGAACAAAAAAAAAAAAACGACTATTTTTTTTTCATTTCTGTTTATGCCAATAAGATCAGTATGCATCTTTTCGACCATTATATAAAGGTTCAAAAGCCTTCAAATGATACAGATTGAAAAACACCACTGTCAGGTTCAAACAATCACACTGAAATTAAGAAAACTATATATATAAGATAACCATATAACAAAACTGTCTGATCTCTTCATACAAGTAAGCTTCATCAACTCTGCCCTCAGCATAATGATCTTCATCTATATCCTCCTCAGCAGAAAGGATCACATCTCATCCCAAACACAACAAAACTGACTCACCACACTTTTATTAACAGATGCCTCTTCTTCATCAATATCAAAATCTTCATCAACACAGCTGGCCTCATTAACTCTGCTCAACAGCTGGCTTCATCAACTTTACCCTCAATATTTATCATCTTAATCTATATCCTCACCACCAACGCAACTCATGCACACTTTTATTAACAGATGCCTCTTCTTCATCAACATCAAAATCAAAATCTTCATCAACACAGCTGGCATCATCATCATTATCATCAGTTTGTTCATCTGTAAAAGGAATGAAACATTTAAGTATTTTTTAGGTCTTGACCAATTTTCGTACAAAACTAATCAACCCACGATCCAGCATGTCCAGTCCAGACAAGATTACACACAAATCAAATTATTAAAAAAAATTCCATAATCAAATTTTGCACGCAGAGAAAAATACTCACCGGCGAAATAATCTTCAAGAACGCCAAGCATTCCGACATCTTCAAAGCCCAATTCTCGCGTCGAATTTAACATCTATACTAATGCTGCTAGACATCACTGATGACATTTCACTCTCCTTTTCCAGAAATTATGTGTATTCACAATCTTATAAATAAACTTAATGACTGTTGTTGAAGAGAAAGTCGGAGATAAATTCCGCATGCGGTAAACTAGAGGCAGGAAGTAAACGTGTGACAGGCACTGCGCATGTGCAAGCCCGAGCTGACCAATCGGTGTGCTCGTTTCAGATCTTCCTTAGCAACTAGCCTTCATTGTTTACGTGCATATCGTCTTCATAACCTTTATTTTATTCACTGAAATGGCATTTTAATATCAAAACAGTATCCAAATTGGAGAGACGACTTCACGGCCGTTCTTCTGGTGTATGGATTATAGTGTGTCTTGGACCGAATTCGGTGAATAATTGCAACGAAAACCAGTAAGTTTGCTACTGTTTTTATCTGGTTTTATGAGGGTAGTCGTCAGAAAAATGGGGAGAAAAAAGACATTTTAGTGAGTTTTAGTCGATTTCACGTGAGCAAGTGATAGTTGAATACTTGTTTTAATAGTTTATGCAAAAATCCGAATTTCGATAAAAATGGACCATTTTTACTTTTCTGGCCTTTCTCTCAAAAGTGGTCTGTGTGACAAGCACCTACTTTCGGTGGAGCGCCTCACATATACATAATATACATAGACTGTTTACGTGTAATTACCCTTCACACCAATACAATAATATTTAAAAATAAACCCATACTTTATTAATGAGCGATGTAGAGGTGGTGGCGTAATGGTTACAGTGCTGCAATCATGATCAGGAGGTTGTGTGTTTGAATCCCAGTTTGATCCTCACTGTGCTAAGACCCCTAGTCAAGGTCTTAACCACAAGTGTGCCTCTGTTCACCCAGCAGTATAAATGGGTACCAGTAAAAATATACTGGGAAGATAACCTCCGATTGATTAGCGTCCCATCCAGGAGGAGTTGAACTCCTGGTAGCTTCATGCTATGGAAACCGGGAAGAAGCACAAGCCTGATGAGCCACTAGGCTCGGGTGTAAAAAGCCCAACAGATTATCTACCTATAGCATATCAAAAGTACCACCACTAAGTGTTCAACAGTACACATGTTTTAAGCTGAATGAATACAAGTGTTAAAGCAAGGTGATCTCACCAAGATGGCCCCACTTCAGAATTGAAACAGTCATGTCCAATCTAGTTTTTTTTTTCTTTTGATGATCAGTGATTGGTGGAAACAGGTGGAAGGTGTGGCTACTGTTTGGTTGAAGTGAAAACTTGCACCCACACCGGCACTTTGTGGATAATATTCAAGACCCCTGTTTTAGATGATTCAGAACTCTAATCCCATTGGTTGAGTTTGGAAAACGAGGCGTGTGCGATGTTCTGATCTTAGCCTTTCATACTTGTAAGATCAGTGATTGATGGAAACAGGTGGAAAGTGCGGCTACTGTTTGGTTGAAGTCAAAACCTGCACCCACACCAGCCCTTTGTGGATAAAATTGAAGACCCCTGTTTTAGATGATCTGAAACACTAATCCCATTGGTTGGTTTTGGAAAACAAGGTGTGTGCAATGTTCTGATTTTAGCCTTTCATACTTGTAAGCGCACCCAAGGACCAAGGCTCGACACGGGCAGCACTTATATTCTTGTGTCGATGTTTTGAAGCCATTTTTCGGTACATTCCCTAGAAGGCAACACCTATATTACTATATGCTTGGTGCATAAGCATTTCCAGTACATGGTGTACATGCAGGTTATACTAGGTGTGTGCAAACTATGCATTTTGAACATTTTTGAGATGTCAGTACACACTTAAAAAATTCTTTGGGTTGAGAAACAGTGGGTGTGCTTCAGCCCCTCCAGCTCCCTGGTTCCGCAGCCCCTGAAATATATAACTTATTTGAATGAACATCATTATTTTGTATGTGAACTTCCTTCTGAGCTCCAAAAGAGACGTATAGGATTACCAGGGTCTTTGTACTAGCTGAAAAAAGGGAGGTATCGAAGTTATTTTCTTTTACGTTCTTATCGGTACTTCAGAATTCACTTACAATAATTTTGGGAAGGATTGTGGTTATGGCTATGGTGGGATCAGACACTCAGGTGGATAGATGCATCATGTGGAGTATATTTTCTCAATAGTTCGCTTATCCTAACAGTCCACCTGATTTTTATCACTGTTTTTATCATCACAATCTTCCCAGAGCGCTTCATGTTGGTTTCTTTGGTTAATCAAGATAAGCTGAAGGCTTCAGTCTCTGCTGCTATAAACAAATCAAATCTTATGAAATATTTTATTATAGTTTATATTGTAGTGCACTATATATAGAATTTTTGAGCATGGACTTTCATTGCCTTATGAGTTTACTGTATCACAAATGCAAATTGTGATTTGTAGGTGTCTAGTCTGACCTTGTAGGCATTTAACGAGACAAAATGTGTCCAGAAACTACTGAAAGGTTCTCAGGTCAGAGTCAGGACAGCTTAACAGCCTGCAAGACAGAAAATTCTTTAAGAGGGAAATAGGAGATTGAATTACAAGCTACGTTCTCACAAAAAAAAAATAAATAAATAACTGTTGTTCCTATGAAACTATTAAAGATTTTTTTTTCTGACTAGCTGAACATTATGTTTTCACAAATAATAAAGCATGGAAAAAATACAAATTGTCTGTGTGTGTGTGTGTGTGTGTGTGTGTGTGTGTGTGTGTGTGTGTGTGTGTGTGTGTGTGTGTGTGTGTGTATTTATTCATTTTCTGAAACTCTTAATCCTAATTAGGGTTGTGGGGAGGCTGGCGCCTATCTCAGCTGACTCTGGGCAAGGGCAAAGGTACACCTTGGACAGTTCACCAGGCCATCACAAGGCCAACTCTCACACAACCATTCACACTCACACCTAGGGGACAGCCAATTAGCCTACTGTGCATGTTTTTGCAATGTGGAAGCAAAACCCACACAAGCAAGGGGAGAAAATGCAAACTCACCACAGAAACGCTCAGGCTGGGACTCGAACCCAGGTCTTCTTGCTGTGAGTCAGACATGCGTGCACACACACACACACACACACACACACACACACACACACACACACACACACACACACACACACTGTATATATATATATATATATATATATATATATATATATATATATATATATATATATATATATATGTGTGTGTGTGTGTGTGTGTGTGTGTGTTCGTGTGAGCAAAAATCAGGACAACTAACCAGCACTCTCAGCTTAACTAACCAGGAGATTCTTTTCCTGATTAACAGACGCAGAAACCAGGAGTCCTGAACCTACAGGGACAGAAATGCAGGTGTGTCCATTTTGCCAGCGGTCATATCAACGGGGCAGCTATCTCAGAGAACACATGAAGTTGTGCCAAGAGACGGAGAGAGAGCACAGTTTGTGTCCGCTCTGTGGCTACAGCACTCCTTACAGGGCACAGATGGAGCGGCACATGGCACTGCATGCCCAGGTTAAAGATAAGGTGAGAACTCATGCTGCAGTAATTAGATTCAAGAAAATGTTGAAACGTTATAAAAATTAATTCTGGTAGATCATGTAAATTTGACAGAAATTCTGTGTTACAGAATTCTGTGTCTGACCCCAACATGGAAAATCGAAAGTTTAAATGTACACAGTGTGGGAAAGCCTTTAAATACAAGCATCATCTGAAGGAGCATCTGCGTATCCATAGCGGTAAGAAAAACATACAGCACTTTCTGATTCACATTATCCGTAGCAACATTTGCAAAGTTCTCATACAAATACACATAGAATCTTATTACATTACCTTGAGAAACTTCGTCTGTTTGCTACTGTCTTTTTAATTAGCACTGTACTTCATAACGTGCTGCACAAGCACTCGTGAGTGTTAAAATTGCATATTGTGGTTTAATACGACAAAATGATAAGAACGGCAACATTTCTGCTGATAAGATCATGATATGGTTTATAATTAATCAACAAGATTCTAGATAGACATACAATTACAGTCATATTAAGATTAAGTCATGTGATTGGTTAAGACCTGTGATGGCCTGGCAAGCTGACCCTGCCCTCGCCTAAAGTTGGCCGAGATAGGCGCCAGCCTTCCTGTGACCCTAATTATGATTAAGCCGTTCATAAAATGAATGAATGAACTACATGTTTATGACTCTGATTGACAAATCAATCAATTGTATCATATTAATACGGTTAATGAGCACAGTAAGTAAAATATCTTCATGAACTTTCCACTGAATACTCATCATTAACCACTTAATCCATATCAGGTTGCACCTATCTCAGCCAACACTGTGCGAAGGCAGTAAAAAAATAGTCTGTTGAGCTTTTTACACCCGAGCCTAGTAGCTGATCAGGCCGGTGCCTGTAGCATGAAGCGGCCAGCAGTTCAGCTCCTCCTGGATGGGACGCTAGTCCATCGCAGGTTACTTTCCCAGTACAGTATTTTTTTTTTTTTTTTAACTGGTGCCCATTTATACTGCTGGATAAACAGAGGCACAGTTGTGGTTAAGATCCTGCCCAGGGGTCTTAGTGGGCAAAGGCAGGGTACATCCTAAACAGCTTGCCAGACCATGGCTGGGCCAAAACACATCTAACAATTTACACCTAGGAGCAATTTGGAACAGCCAATTGTCCAACGGTGCATGTCTTTGGACTGTGGGAGGAAACCAGAGTACCCGGAGGAAACCCACACAACCATGGAGATAACATGAACACTCCACACAGAAATCCCCCATTCTGAGACTTGAACCCATGACTTGCTTGTCATGCAACGGAGGTGCTGCCCCTTCCCACTGAATACTATTATAATAATATGCCAATAAAGTCGGCCCCCCTACCTACGAAATTAATCCGTTCCTGCGCCTTTTCTCGTAATGCGGGGATTTCGTAAGTAGGGGACGCATTTTACATGTTAAACACCTAATTCGTTCCAAGGCTCCAGTCTTTGGACTAGATAAACCCTATAAACCCTTTAAAAATGAAAAAAGTACACCAATTTTGTATGAAATATGTGTTAAAAGTAAAAGAAAATTATTTATTGAACCATTTAAACATTTTAATAAAATATTAAACCATTTTATTAACATATTTATTAATTAAACCATTATTAAGCATTTTTTATTAACACACACACACACACACACACACACACACACACACACACACACCTCTGTCTCTCTCTCTCTCTCTCTCTCTCTCTCTCTCTCTGTCTCTCACTTGCAGCATCTGTACGCCCACAAGATGTGGAATTCAAAGCACATTTCCCTGATTGACACAGAGTTCCAAACTCAACTTTAATTTGATTCCTTGAGGGATCGGAATTCCAGATGAGCTCAAATGCGCCCATATTTATTAAACATTTACTGAATTAAAGAACTTAAAAAACTAAACTAAAGAGTTAAGCCTCCTTCTGTCTCTATCTGGGAGGCCACCGGGGCGGGATGTTGCGAGACAGCCAATGAGAGAGCAACTTGCGCATCGTGTGAAATTTTGATTGGCGCTTTTAAATTTTGAATTTCTTTTCGTAAGAGGGGATTGTTTTCGTATCCCGGGGATAGAAACTTAGGAAAATGATCTTCATAACCTGGGGATTTCGTACCCAGGGGTCTTCGTAAGTAGGGGTCCGACTGTAGTTGGAAAACATTCATGTCTCATTTTATAACAACAAACACGGTGAAACTCAGAGTTGCATTAACACTAGAAGAGTTCAATTTAACACCATTTCATATAGCACATGGTCCTACCCTATGAAGTGTTAAAATTATTTTAAAGCAAGTGTTGCATTCACGGTGTTCATTTTACTCTCTTTGTTGTCAAGGTTGAGCTCTACACTGGGGTTTTTCATTTTTAATGACACTTAACGCCTAAAGATATTTAACCCTATATGGTGTTATTTAAAATCATTACAGTTTTAAAAGGTAGTTAAAGGAAACTCACAAATATTTTCCTTTTTTTTTGTGGTGGAAAGCATAAAACCATAACTACCAGTTCCATATATGTGACGCGCGCCACCAAATGTAGGCGGTGTCGCAACTGACACCGGAGCTTTTGAGACAAAACGCCGCTTATCCAGACTTCTGATCTGTCAAATAAGTAAGTGCACTTTGAATACTTGTTTAGTACTCAACATTCACTTGCTTACTTGAAAGAGCAGAAGTCCGGACAGGCCACGTTTTCTCTCAAAAGCTCCGGTGTCAGTTGCGACACCGCCTACATTTGGTGGAGCGCGTCACATATTTATTATAATATAGCATTGATATTCAGAAAATATAAGCAGTGTTTTATAACCAATCACAAATCTTAGACAACTTTATCAATAAGGATTATGTTCTGTTTTTGTGGGTTTCGATTTCCGTACAAAAACACCATCATGTGATCATGTGATTTAGGATCTTGCACATGCTACAGAATACTTTGAGCAGGCTGAACAAATTTCACTCTGTTCAACATTCATTCAATCATTTTATGAACCGCTTAATGCTAATTAGAGTTGCGGGAATGCTGACGCCCATCTCAGCTGACTCTGGGTGAGGGCAAAATACACCCTGGATGGGCCAGGCCATCGCAGCTGTTCCTCATTCATATGTCCAAAAATTATGCATTTTAAATTTTTAAGCAGCAAATAACTAACATAACCTGCTAATTTTAATGTGCACAAATAGAAACAATAAAACTTGTGTATCATTTAGAAGGATGGTTTTGACTATCTAATGAGGTACAGGGATCCCCCGCTACTTCGTGCTTCAGTTTCTGTAGCTTCAGTGCATTGCGGGTTTTTCAAAAATATTCATCGAAAAATAAAAAAATAAGGAAATTAAGGAAAATGCCACAAAACAAGACCAATTATGCAAAAAAACAAACAAACCCCAACAAAACTACTTACATTTTTATGTGAGGTGCGCATCTGTGTGCGCGCTCGTCTGTATGTGTGTATTTATATTTTTTTAACATCTTATGCATTATTTTTGAATGTTTAATTATTATAAGTATTTATAGTGTTGAATATGTATTTATTGATGTTATATACACATACATGTAGGTATACATCATTCAGGGGGTGTCGATCCTACTTCATGGAAATAGACGGTCGCGGGAAGGGTCTCGGTCCCCATTAAGCACGGAAAGTGCGGGATCCCTGTAATTTATATATTGTTTTATTTAACTTAAAAATTTAGAATAGGCGTCCCAATATGTGGTTGAGAGATGTGGCCATACATATTTAGAAATAATATCAAACAAAATTTCCTTAAATCATACATTCATTTCCCAAACACTTTAATCCTATTGGGGCAAAAAAGGGGGTGGAGCCAATCTCAGATGATTCTGAGTAAAGAGGGGGGGTGGATATGCCGTGAACAGCTTGCCAGTCCATCGTCCAGTCCAGGGCCAACACAAGCAATCATTCAGAGTCACACTCAAACCTGCCGGTAACTGCAATTCGGAACAGCTAATTAACCCAATATGCATGTCTTTGAAATGTGGGAGGAAACTGGACTACGTGGAGAAACCCACACAAGCACTGGAGGAACATGAAAACTCAACACAAACACCCTTGCTGAGCCAGGGACTCAAACCCCGAAATTTCATGTTGTGGGGCGGACATGCTAACTATTATGCCACCACTTAAATCAGGAAACTTGATAATATAACTTATTATAAGCTATAATATACTTTATGGCAATATACCTCTAGGGTTTTCCTGGGCTAATATTCAAATCCCCCACTACAGCTAACTGGGTTATCAAAGGCCGGCCATGTCTCTCACTATCTATGGTGGGGGAGCATGTAGAAGAACCAATGCTGACTTTCGACGAGAGTAGGCTGCATAACCATCAACGTGTTTGTGTCCTGCGATGGAGTGGCGAGCTGTTCAGGGTGTACTCTACCCTCGTCTGGAGTTGGCTGGGATGAGCGCCAGCTTCCCTGCGACCCTTTTAGGATTTAGTGGTTACAGAAAATGAGCTCTGAACGATAATATTGAAATGTATTATCTCACGCTAAAGGGTATCTGAAAAACGCTCTTACGCAACCACCTTACACTCCCAACACTGCGCTTCAAATATTAACAAATACAGTGATACCTCAGCTCACGAACATAATTGGTTCCCAGAAAGTGTGTGTAAGGCGAAAAGTTCGTCTTCCGAACATTTATTTCCCATAAGAAACCATTAAAATGAGAATAATCCGTTCCCAGGTCCCCATAAAACATAATTTTCTACTAAATAAGCCTTAAAACTACACAAAAATATACCTTATTTTATGTATAATAAATGTGCTATTGTATTGTAATTAAAGAAATAAACTGTACTGTATAATAAAGTCGTTTTATTTACCTTTGTGATGGTAGTTGATGGCTTGATGGAATGGAGTGGGAGGAGGAGGGAGGGAGGGACTTACTGTTTGGAAGGAGAGTTTGGAAACGCCTACTGTTTGGAAACACCCTTAGCCACACACGCACCCTGAATAGCTTCCTTGTTCTTAAGGATGGGAGCAATGGTAGACTTAGCGTACTGGTACTGGGAGGCTGAGTCACACAAACGCACACCTCGTTCGTGTTTTTCAATGATCTCCGCCTGTGGTGGGGTCTTTTTCGGTCCCATAATAGCAAAAGTACACTCAATATGGTCCAAAATGTCTAGCAAACACAAACCACGTCCGCACTCAAAGAAAGGGGGTGACGAACTGTGACGCCGTGAGCGTGCGTCAGCTTCTCGTGGCCGCCATCGTGGCGCTGTTCGACCGCGTGGTTTGGTTCGTCCGCCGAAAACTAGTTCGTCAGCCGAGACTATATGCTCGCGAATTTAATGTTCTTGAGGCGAAAAGTTCGTGAGCTTAAGCGTTCGTCAGCGGAGGTTTTACTGTATGTGGAAATGATGGTGTTATCCATCCCATAATCCTGCATATCAGATCTATTCAGACGAACATAACGGCCCTTCATTTTAACAACTCAGTAAGCTTTTTGATTACTATGAAAATTGAACATTTTCTTCGAAGCGGTGTGTTCATTGCAGAACCCGGGTTTCAACGACATCAGTTGTCTCTTCGATATCTCAGTGCTCAAAGTGTCTCAAGCTGACTAATAGTTTTCTCACAATAACCAATTAAATGTGACTAAAATATGACTAAGGGACTAGTTTGATGTACTGAGTGGTTAGGACGACTCATGAGTGAGTTTGTTGACCTTTTACGAACATCATTACTGCACGGTGCAAAGCAATGTTATTTGGTGCAGCTAATCAGTTTTGCATAACCATGAATTATGAAGAAGCGTCTGGAATTGCCCGAAAATATTTCAAGGTGGGTTTAAACCTACAATTCCCACCTGGTGATGAGTCATGGACACGAAAATAAATCTCGAGTAAATATTGTTTTGTCGTTTTAGGTGAGAAGCCCTATGAGTGCGCCAACTGTAAGAAGCGTTTCAGTCACTCCGGTTCCTACAGCTCCCACCTGAGCAGCAAAAAGTGTCTCAGTGGGGGAGGATCAGGGAATGGTGCATATTTTAATGGCCACCCTTACCCTGCCTTCCTCTTCCCCTCCCCGACATCACCCACTATTCTTGGAAGCAGGAATGGTAACAGAGGGAAGAACTCTCCATATGCCTCACTGGGTCATTGTATTACAGAACAACTGACCAATCAGGGACAGGAATGTACTGCTTCAGCCTTGCAGGTTTCGGACTTGACTAGACCATGGGATACTGTTGCAGCCATGAGGATGGGGGTGTTTAAAGGGACTACACTTCTGCCCTTAATACACTCTGGAGGCAAGTTTGAACAGTTCCTGCAGGAGATGCTCCGAAATGAAGTTGGGAAGGTTGAGCAGCTTGGAAGCAGTAAGGACCAGGATGAAGAAGACAAAAATGAAGGAAGAGAGGGGAAAAGTGACGCGCCAGTCGGTGCAGTGTCATGTCCGCGGTGCTTCCAGCTGTTTCCAAATGAAATTGTTCTAAAGCAGCATGAGCGGTATCTTTGCAAGGGAAAAGATGAGCAGGACACAGCAATGCCATACGGCGTCAAAGATAAATCACCAATCAACTTTTCTCATGTCTCCCAGAACCTTTACGACACCCAGAAAATTCCCACCACCCCGAACGGAATGACCAGAGAGCTTCCTTCTCCGCAGCGGGCGTCCTGGCATTCGCTTCCCCAGCAACTTCTTGTGCCACTGCAGTCACCTTTGCACTTCCGTTCGGACCCTGCATACGCCTACTGGCCGAACAGAAAGACAGACAGCCCTGGAAACTCCAGCACCATAAGCCCAACTTCACCTTCACTACAAGAACGTCGACATCCAGGCTTTAGCTCTCCATCAATCGCTTCTCCCTGCCAGCCACTTCAGCACAGACCACCGCCCAGATCCGAGGGTTCTCAGAGTGAACCCCTAGACCTCTCCATTCCGAAAACACGTCAACACTCAGAATCTGGCTCAGGCTGCAACAGCAGCTCACCACAGAGGGACCACAGACATGTGGAGCATATGACCAGAAGATTAAGCCCACTATCCTACCACGAAGTTGGTAGTGTGTATAGGCCTTTACTTGGAAGTGCAGTTTTTAGCAACCACCCCTTTTTTAATCCCATGGCAAGTGGTCTAGCAACGATGGGACATAATGCCATGATGTCACTTCCTCTAACGCCACCAGCGACCAGCTCTGGCTTTCTCTCCCCAGTAGCGTATATGATGGATGCAGAGTCTGAGACGGTGCTGAAAAGAATGCAGCAGGAGATAAACGTCATGGTGAGAACACAACTATCAGCAATCTAATCCAACCCCCGGCCTCATGTAGCCATGAATAACGTTTCCATCTTCGCTTATCTGAAACAAAGACAAAGAAGCAGCTGTAAAACTAAATTCAGGTCCTGCTTTACTCACCTCATCATATAGACAGTAATTTAATAATATTTGCAGAAACATTCTCATTAAAACCCACATTCAAACCCATACCGAAACCCGCCCACGGCCCCTTCCTTAGTTTTTAACAATATAAGCAATTTGTACTTTCATTTCAACTCAGGATCTCTTATTCAACGTTGCATCATAAAGTAAAGAACTATCAATGGTGCTACCTAAATAATCATACCGTCCATAATTTGCCGTCTCGTTGGCTCTTGTAGGTTGTGTTTGATGCGTTTGTTTCCCCCATTTTTGCTGTAAACAAGTTTATTACTCAGAGGGGAATTCCAGCCTGAACATGCGTAAAGGGCAGAGAAAATGCAAAGCTTTTTACACAGTTACACATTTTCAGATTTTACACTAATATTATGACTTAACCAATGAAGTGCACAGTATACACTTTAAATCATATATTATAATTATAATAATAATAATAATAATAATAATTATTATTATTATTATTATTATTTATCCATCCCGTCATATTCGATGCTGTCAGTGACTCTTACTAACATAAGGAACATCTGTCTTTAAGGTTGACGCCAGAACCCGAGGAAATCTGGATTACCTCGCTCTGATGGAAGAGGGGCTGGAAGGAGACCACGGTTCAGGGAGAAAGAGACTCAAGAAGACAGAAGAAGGATTATACGCCTGTGACATCTGTGACAAAAGCTTCCAGAAGAGCAGCTCTTTGCTGCGTCACAAATATGAACACACAGGTACTTTCACCACAATATCTGGCCTAGCTTTGTGGTTGTGAGAATTTTTTTTTTTCTATGAAAATTGATCATATTTGACAGTACATGAGGGTTGTTATTATTATTGGGCAGCAAAGAAGGGATTTACTCATCCCAGTCATAATTGTTTTGTCCTTATGTCATGATTATTGAAAACCTCGGCAAATCTACTGCTCTGAAATCACTGCTATTGATCAGGATGCCTGAAGTATGATTTAAAAAAAAAGTTAATTTGCTCATCTGCATAGTGCAACCTTCTGCAGCATCGATTTTATTGTTGAAATATGTCATATACCAAATGATAAACTGTTACAAAGGTTGATGTGCATTTTTATGTAAAGAAAAAAACATAGCAAGGTGCATTTATTCCTTACATAATGAAAAAAGAATCAATGACAGCCTAAAGTGAAATTTGTTTTCATTCGTTCTGAACCAAATCCCATGAGAGTTATGGGGAGGCTGGAGAGTATCTCAGCTGATTCTTGGAGAAGATGAAGTACACTCTGAATGGCTCGCAGGCCAGCATGCACACAACCATATACACTCCATCACCTAAGAGCAATTTGGAACAATCACGTCGCCTAAAGTGTATGTCTTTAGACTGTGAGATTCCATGAAGGAAACCCACAAAAGCACAAAGAGAACATGCAAACTTCACATAGAAATACTGTGGCACCTCACCTTACGATAGTCCCGGCAAACGAAAAATCCAGGCTACGAAAAACATTTTCCAAAATTTTTTGTCTCTGTATACGAAACAAGTTCTCCGTACGAAACACGCCAAACGCGCCATTCAAACATTCAAACAATGCACAGGCTGCTCTCCCATCAGTGATGTTCAGACCCAGATCCCGCCCCACTGGCATCCCATTGGCTAGGAGGGTTGACGCAGATCCCTCCCATTGACTATCTCCCAACATCCTGCCCCGCTGGTGTCCCATTGGCTAGGAGGGATGACGCAGCTCCCTCCCATTGGCTATTATGGAGTTGCATCTCCCATAATGCTTTTCGTGTAAAGGACAGACTTACCGGTGTTTCATGCTTTATTTCTTGACTCGGGCTTTTCCATAAACATTTGTAAGATTATAACTCTGCTAAGAAGACATGGTCAACACACACACGCACACACACACACACACACGCACACACGTGTGATTTCCGGTGCGAGTGAGAAGAAACGTGCTCATGGCATGCGGTTGAGTGATATCGCAAAGGAATATGGTCAAACCCGTCTACCATCGGTATGATATTGAAGCAGAGGGAGGTCTTAGAAGGTATGCTTTTATAATTTTTAAAGGGTTTAGGGGGTAGTATTTGGGGCCTTGGAACGAATCATGCGTTTTACATGTAAAATCAAATTGGTTCAATTTACCAAAAAGCCAGGTTACGAAAAAGGCTCTGGAGTGGATTAATTTTGTAAGGTGAGGTACCACTGTACCTAAGCCTGGCTGGGACTTGAACCCAGGACCTGGATGCTGTGATGCGGACATTCTAACCCAGGGGTCGCCAACATGGTTCACCAGGTCGCCCACAAAGACTACATGAGTGGCCCCTAGCCACTTATCAGTGAGCTGCATCTAATTTTTTTTTTTTTTTTTTTTTGCTATTGGTTTTTAAATCACATTTGCATTTAGTGTGAAATTGAAAAAGACAATATTAAAAAAAAAAAAGAAAGCTTTAAAAACGTTATATTCATATTATATTAGAGGTAGATGGTCTTCATGGCAACTGGTTGCTTTTTGGGAGGTTTTTCACCAGTTTCATGAAAAAAAAAAAAGACTTCTGTTTTTAACTCGTGTACTTTTTCCACTCATAGTGCGCTACTTGGTGAGTAGTTAGCATGGTAGCTTGCAGGACATGCTAGCGGGGCACAGTGAAGGTGAGGAGGTGATTTACACCTGAAAACATGGCAGAAAAGAGAAAGGAAACATATCATTTTCGCAGTGGGTGGAAGAGTTCTTTTTTTTTCCCCCACTATGAAAGATTCCTGCACTACATTTGCAGGAGGAGGAGTGGGGGGGTTTCATATTCAGTGTCTTCACATAGATGAATATCATTAATTATTAATAATAACATATAATTAAAGTTAAATGCAGCAAATTTACTATTTCAGAAGTGTGTATCAAACTGGTAGCTCTCCACATTAATAAGGTACCCAAGAAGGGGCTCTCAGTTTCAGAAAGGTTGGTGACCCCTGTTCTAACCACTATGGCATTGTGTCGCCCCACCCTGTCATGAAACGTGACACTTTATGTGTCAGAAAATAAATTAGTATTCCGCACCAAAACATGAATGTTTTTTTGCTAGAAAATATGATTGAAGTGCAATGAAACACATCAACACTGGTATTTATATTGATAAAAAAGAATCAGAAATTTGTAAGTGGCATCTACTGGTTGAAATCATCCTAAATCGCACGAGGCCCATGCTGACATAATAGAAACCATTTAGTATTTCTAGGTAACATGAAATTTGATGCATATTAATGATCTCTAACCAGAGGTGGGCAGCCATCAACTCCCCAGCCACCACCAATCAACCATAACATTAACACCATGTGACTGGTCTGTGGCTAGGGAGTCCCATACAGAGCAATGTGTTCTGACACCTTTCAGTCAAAGCCAGCATGAATATTTTTTTTAGCAGTTTGTGCTGCAGGAGCTTTATATGGAATCAGACCAGACTTATGAGCCTTCCTCACAATTCACTGGTTGTCCTTCTATGGACCTCTTTTGGTAGATACTTACCACTGCATACCAAGAACATCCCACAAGACCTGCTGTTTTGAAGATTAGCAGATCCTGATTGAACATTAAAAACATTATGACCAATGATGGGTGACGTGCATAACATTGATTATCTCATTACAGTGGCATCTGTCAAGGAATGGGATGTATTAGGCAGTCAGTTCTCATTGTTGAGGTGTTAGAAGCAAGAAAATGTAACATGTGTTAGAATCTGAGCGAATTTGGCAAAGGCCACATAAATGACTGGGTCTATTGATTTCTAAAACAGCAGATGTTGTGGGGTGTTTGTGGTATGCAGTGGGAAGTATCTAAAAAAATGGTGGTCCTCAGAAAGACCACAAGTGGACTTGCAAGAGTGTCATGGATCCCAAGGCTCATTAATGTATGGGAGGAGTGAAGGTTAGTACATCTGGTCTGATCCCACAGACGAGCCACTATAGTACAAACTGGTGAAAGTCTTACTGCTATATGATGGAAAGGAGTCAGAATACACAGTGTATAAATTTCTGAGTACAGGGGTGCCGCAGATCAGTCAAGTGGTGTTAATGTTATGGCTGACTGGTGTGAATACCAAAACTTATCTTTTGAAGGACTTTATTCCCCCTCCTGTCTAACCAGAATCAAGTCGATTTGAATATGCCAACAGTCTATAATAACAAAAATACAAAAGCCATGCATCTGATTTTTCTTTTTTGGTCATTTTAGGAAAACGGCCTCACGAGTGCCAGATCTGTAAGAAAGCATTTAAACACAAGCATCACCTGATTGAGCACAGTCGGCTTCACTCTGGAGAAAAGCCCTATCGGTGTGATAAGTGTGGCAAGCGTTTCTCGCACTCAGGATCCTACTCACAGCACATGAACCACCGTTATGCTTTCTGTGGTCGTGACACTGACCCAGATACCCAGGAAGAGGAGCAGGTTTTGGGGGACACAGCTCTTTACACAAGCCCACACACCAAGATTCATCCTGAGACAAGAGACAATAATCACATGCTGGAGGAATCAGCCACATTCCTTAGTGATTCCAGCCTGGATGGGGCTCCACTCGGATTCAGAGCAGAAGACGAAGAGGATGACGAAGAGGATGAAGAAAACTCGCTTAGTAATTTTGCACACAAGAGAGGAGCGGAAGGAAGAATGGAGATAGCAGACAGAGGTAAACACCAGGAAGAGTCAAGAGCTGATGAGATGAAAAATGAAAATGAGGACGAAGGACAGAACATAAACAACAATCATCATGATAGTAAGATCAAAGAAGAGCAAGAGGAGGAACAAAGAGACATGAATCAAGTGACAGTATGAATGCTTTGGACAGAGAGCTTTGAGTTAATTTACCAACGATGTGTAAAAACACATGGATAGTATTGTACAGAACAAAATCAGAATCCCTTTAAGTCTTAAAAAAAATCTGCCTTGTGTCTTGGATCTTGCTGGCTGAAGATTATAATTCAAAACATGCGCATCATAAGTATTAATGCAGTGACAAACACGCACAAGGGCTCGGAAACCAAAACTGTACTGTACAATTGGTGCTTACTGAATACTGCCTTCTTTAAAGAATTTCCCCCAAAGGTGTCAGATTAAAAAACAAACAATCAAAAAAAAAAAAAAAAAACTATCAAAATCACAGCACAGTATCTTAAGGGAATGAGTGTGATTTCTGCTTTTACATTCGTAGTTTCACTATAACATACCAACATTATTATTTTATTAATAT
>CM045741.1:35237515-35402515 GCA_024760905.1 Plotosus lineatus
AGGCTCAGTGGGTTATCAAAGGCCAGTCATGTCTTTCACTGTCTGTGGTGAGAGACGTGTAAAAGAATCATTGTTAACGTTCGTAAAGAGTAGGCTGTTGCGCTGTATTGCGTCATCATATTTATGGCCTGGCGAGCTGTACAGGGTGTACTCTGCCCTTACCCAGAGTTGACTGAGCCTCCCCATGACCATAATTAGGATTAAACGGTTCAGAAAATGAATGAATGGTGACTTTTTGGCTGGGCAGCCAACATTGGGAACTTAATAATGATAGATGGAAAACGAGAATTGGAGACTGACAAACAGACCAACAGTAGTGTTTTATAAGTCACTGCAGTCTGCTGTGGTGAAATTCAGTTTTTGGATGAAGATCTCAGTTTACTGGTCAGAATATACAATCCTTCACTCATGAGCTATATATTGGAATAAAAATAAATGTTGCCGCCTCCGTGATAAGGTTACAAGCTTGACAATTTTTGTGATAGCCTCAAAGTAGAATTGACTGAATTTTCTTGAGATCTTTTTAGCGTCTTACAAAGATGAACCCTGAACACTTCGCAGTAGAGATGTATGAGGAACATCTACCAGATGGGGACACTGGATACACCGGAGAGATATTGTCTGCAAGTTGTCTTGGAAACATATTGTGGGCGAAAGAAGAGCAGGAATCAACTGGCCAAGGAACAGACAGGAGTGGCCTTCATGGCCTGTAGCCACCACAACTCTTATCAAGAACAGAGGAAAGTTAATGAATGAATGAATGAATGAAAGAAAGAAATGGTTTCACAACACCTCAGTACATATAGCGGCTTGTAAAAGTATTCATCCCCTAGGCATTTTTCTTATAGTGTTGCCTTACAACCTAAAATTAAAATGAATTTAGGGGACTAAGTTGATTTGCACAAGCCATAGTGGTTCATTGGACCGGTGCTTATCCCCGGTTTCCATAGAATGAAGCAACTACGAGTTCAACTCCTCCTGGAAGGGACGCTAGTCCATCGCAGGTTACCTTCCCAGTATATTTTTACTGGTACCCATTTACACTGCTGGGTGAACAGAGGCACACTTGTAATTGAGACCTTGCCCAGGGGTCTTAGCACAGCGGGGGTCTTACTGGGATTTGAATACACAACCTCCCGATCATGAGTGCAGCACCCTAACCACTATGCCACTGGCCCCTCTTTAGAGCTTGGCACACCATAAATTGGGCGTAGGTTTAAAAAAGTTGACGTCATGTGTCAACAGGACAGCTGTGGTATAATAGTCGGAGACGGGACTTTGGGACTAAAAGGTCGCTGGTTTGATTAAGAAACCAGTTGGAAAGATATGTTGGGGTGGGAGAGTGGTCTGCACTTTTCCTTTCTCCACATTCATAGCTGAAGTGCCCTTGAGCAAGGCACCTAACTCCCAACTGCTCGCCGGGTTATATGTTCCAGTCCACTGGTTGGGGGGTGTGTTGTGTGTTGTCACCGTCTACATGTGTTTGCTCACTATGGATGGATTAAATGCAGAAGTCAAAGTTTTTCTTGAAGATGAATGAAAATAAATAAATAATTTAATGACAATAATAATTCTTCCTTGACTAACTGAATGTCTGAAATCTTGGCCACAATGTGATCAGATTTACACATTTCAGGTACAAAACAAAATCAGGATGCTGTTTAAGTAAATGCTTTAAGTTCCTAAATGGCATAGACTTGCATCTTGTCTGTAGGTCTTTGAGGGCTGTAGAAAATCAGGCACTATAACATGGTGAAACACCGTACTGCATTTTAATTCAACATTATTATTATTATTATTATTATTTTGGACTTTTCTCTGATTTTCTCCTGAATTTTTATTCTCAATTCACACCCATCAACAGCATCCCTCTCATATGACAACCAGAGACTGGATTTGCTTGAGTTTCTTACAATTCTCCTCTCATCGAAGAGGATGATATACAGTAATCCCTCGCTATTACGTGCTTCAGTTCCTGCGGCTTCAGTGCATCACAGGTTTTTCAAAAATACTGTATTCATCGAAAAATAAAAAATTAGGAAATTAAGGAAAATGCAACAAAACAAGGCCAATTATACAAAAGAAACCCCAAACAAACAAAGAAACAAACAAAAAAAACATAAACAAACAAAAACAAAAAAAACCAACCCAAAACCCCCCATCAAAACTACTTACATTTTTATGTGACGCGCACATCTGAGTGTGCGCGCGCATATGTATGTGTGTGTATTTATAATTAATTTACATATTATGCATTATTTTTGAATGTTTAATTGTGATTTTTTTTTAAGCATTTATAGCATTGAATATGTATTTATTGATATTATATACACAAATACGTGTACATATACATCAGTCAGGGGGTTGATCCTACTTCACGGAAATCTGGGGTAGCGTGAGGGGGCTCGGTCTCCATTAACCGAGGAAAGTGAGGGATCTCTGTATTGACATATTGCCTTGAATTTTGGCTGACCAGCCTACAGTTGGTACAGGAGTATGACAGGACTTCTCAGAAGTGAAGAAGCCTATTGGAGGTAAGGGAAACTTCAAGAAGCATAGGTGAGTTCCACTGACCTTGCCTTAACCTTGGATATAATCGAATGTTGGGTTATAATGTCTATATTGCCTTGATTTTGCTTTAGCCTTAAAACCATAATACCTGCAGTGCACTTGTGCGTTAAAACCTGTGTAGACCATCTATTGGTTTTGGGGTGGCTCTTCTAAATTGGAATTACGTGCAAATTTTTGAAATTGTCATTGGGGAGGTGGGATTTTTGAAAGGTGATGTGTACAGTACTATAAATCGTCAGAGAAATCATTAAGGCACCTTGGAGCAATACTGGATAATTGGGGCCAGCAAAGCCTTCTCTGCTGGCTTAAACAATATCAGAAGCACTGATGTACATTAGCAGCTTAAATTCTATTAGTTGTTCCATTAAACTCTATTAATTTTCCCAACAGTCTATTCTCTGCGTTTCATAGCATGTCTCTTGGCGACACTGCTTTCAGTACATGCATGTGTATGTTAGATTTTTTTTTGGTCCAATCAGATTTGAACTTGTGTGTCCTGTCATGTCAATGTAATCTGCTCAGGGCCTTCAGAATCGGCAGTGTTGGGCTGTGTCACTGAACCTATATTAGCCCTGGAGCTGTTTCATTAACCAATCAGATTTCAGAGTCATTTCACAAGGACAGCCCAGCAATCTGGTCTACAATAACACCAGCATTTTTCCATCCTCTGATTGGTTGGTCACAGCCCAAAATCTTGATAAGCTGGATAGTCTGTCACGACCTGTACTTGATACATTTAAGTTAGAATTTTTTACGCCCACAATGATGAAGGAGGAAGAGGAGGAGGGATTGACTTGTGTCGGACATTTTTAAAAGTCCATTTTCAAGGTGAACTTTTCCAGAAAAGTTAGGCATTGTAAGGAGAGGTCAAGGAGATAAGGTTTACAATTATTACATTGGCTGAGTGTCATATTTACAGAGGCCACTTCCACCGGAAACGCTGGTGGAAGTTACATAATCCTCAGAGTTACTAGAAGAAATGCATGAAATGCCTCTCTCTCTCTCTCTCTCTCTCTCTCTCTCTCTCTCTCTCTCCCTGTCTCTCTGTCTCTCTGAAATGTCATGCCTTGTTATATTGTCTTTTTGTATATTACTGACAGTTTGTATAATTGCGAATGGATACTAGTGGTATTAGGCACATTAAGCCTGTTAAGTCCTATTGAAGACCCAGGTACCAAATGCACGGCCCACCACTGCCTAGATACCATTTCCACATACACAGTGGACTGGAAAGCAGAGAAAAACCATATCAAATAGATCCTGGGAAAAATCTGGTTGTCCTAACTGGGCATTCATCAAAGCTACGAAAAGAAATTGCCCAAGCAGTGCTCCAGTCGATCCAACAGAGAAAAAGGAAAAACCCCTGTCTAAGTGAAAGCAGGTGCAGATCTCGTATGTACGGGAGCGTCAGAACAGCGAAGAGGCATATTTTGTAAACACTGTGTCTCAGTGGCTTTCAAACTCCAAAACACGCTACCCTAACGGATCAGGCCTCTTTCAATGCAAAGGGGATTTCCATGAATTATGCACTTGGGAAACCAAATACAGTACTGTATGCATTTGCAAAGTGAACGGCACAACATAGAAGAGCTCCCTTGTCATGGTCCTATAGGCCAGTGGCCATTTTTTCAATGATAAAAATGTGCACATCTTGGACTGGGTAGATAATAGAGTTTGAATGGGGAGTCAAGGAGGCTATTTACATGAAAGGTCGAGTCACCATCTCTGGATCAAGAATAGCGCCTAAAGGTACATCTTTTATCATCTTACAATGCTGGGATTACAGCGATTTCCCCAATACGCCAAAAAAATACACATTTTTATTACTGCTCACAACTATTTGAATATCATTGATCTTGAAAGTAAACGCTGGCCCGTTGTTATGCCACTCTAATCTTTATAAAGTTGGAAAAACATGGAGCCAGCTGAGTCACTTGGATGAGTGACGAAATGTGTCTCCCACTGAAAACTCTGATCCAGTTGAACAGTGTGTCCGGATCAAGCTTTCTGGGATTTGCTGACCTGGATTATTGAGAATGAATAAAGATGAGGCCAGTACTGCGACAGAACAAATACAGTTAATCACTTATTGGGGATTACGGGGCAGTGGTGGTCTCGTGGTGTAGGGCGCTGGTTCGCTGATCCAAAGGTTGGGGGTTTGAGTCCCACTCTCCACAAGGTTGTCACTGCCCCCCCAGTGCGGCTAACTGGGTTATCAAAGGCGGGCCATGTCTCTCACTGTCTATGGTGAGAGGCATGTAAAAGAACCATTGCTGACTTTCGTAAAGAGTAGCTGCAAAGCCGTCAGCGTGTTTCTGTCCCTTGCTAAAAAGGGTTGTGACAGGAAGGGCATCCGACGTAAAAACCTCTGCCAAATCAAACGTGCGAATCAGATGATTCGCTGTGGCGACTCCCGAGTAAAAGGGAAAAAGCCGAAAGGAAGCCAGAGACAGACTTATTGGGGAATATGGCAGAAAGCGGCCGATCTACTGGACAGGCAAACCGTCTGAAAGCCGCCGTAGCAACATTTCCCTAAATGTAAAATAAATAAATAAATCA
Source organism: Plotosus lineatus (assembly GCA_024760905.1). Lineage (NCBI taxonomy): Eukaryota > Metazoa > Chordata > Actinopteri > Siluriformes > Plotosidae > Plotosus > Plotosus lineatus. The sequence continues at coordinate 35,242,646 of CM045741.1, forward strand.
ATAAATCCTTAAAAAATCTTGCCTGCACAAGCATTAGAAAATGAAAAATGTGTGCACAGTAAAGGGTTAACAGGGACCAAGTCTGTATGCATTGAGATTGAGTTATTCCTGGGACGAATCAGAAAGGATTTCTTTTTACTTCACTGTTTCTTGTATTCCAGTGTGTGGATGTGATGCCTCATACTTTATGAAGTGATATTTTATACTGTTGAAACAGAAGTACTGTAATGGCCAACGATTCTTTTAGCTTTATCTCTAATGAAGTGAGTATGTCAGATAACAACCTAAAACCAACCTTAAAAGTGGGCGGGACAGTGGCGTAGTAGTTAACATACTGTATTCGCTTCACAGTGAGGAGATCTTGACCTTGTCTGTCTGAGATCTGTAACCCTTGCATGGGTTCCTCCAGGTTCTCCTGTTTTCTCCCATAGTCTAAAAATATGCACTTCACTCAAATTGGCTGTTCCATGTTAACCCTGGGGCAGCATAGCGGCACACTGGTTAGCATATCCGCCTCACAACAAAAAAGCCTGGATTTGATTCCCAACTTTGGGCATTTCTGTGTGGAGTTTGCATGGCCTCCTGTGTTTGCGTGGGCTTCCTCTGGGTACTACAGTTTCCTTCCACAGTCAGAATAAACATGCACAGTAGGATAATTGGCTATTTCTAAGTGTTTCCAGGTGTCAGTGTGAATGGCTAACCCTGTGATGGCCTATTAAGCTTTCTAGGGTGGACTCCACCCTTGCACAGAGACAGTTGAGATAGAGGCATCAGCTTCCCCGAGACCCTAATTACAGAAAACGAATGAAAACTTTTCATACTTCTGGCCACCACCTTTGCCTAAAATTTCAAGTCGGATTTAATTCTAAATACTCATTAATTTTCTGAACTGTGTAATCCAAATTAGGGTCACGGGGAGGCTGGTGCTCATCTCAGCTAGCTCTGGGTGAAGGCAGAGTACATCCTGGACAGCTCGCCAGGCCATCACAGGGCAGAAACACGCTGACGGCGATGCAGCTACTCTTGTCAAAAGACAGCAATTGTTCTTTTATGTGAACCTCACACCATAGACAGTGAGAGACATGGCCGGCCTTTGATAACCCAGTGGGGGGGGAGGTGACAACCTTGTGGAGAGTGGGGCTTGAACCCCTAACCTTGAGATCACTGACCCGGCTTCTTTACTACCAGGCCGTCACTGTCCCTACTAATCCTAAATATGTTTAAACCATTTATTTTATTTAAAATTCCCTCCAGGGAGGCTGATTAACTTTGAGATCATTTTTCTCAAAATTGTTGTTTTTGTTTTTTTACTTTGCAGTTACTACAGTCTGGTTCGCCATTCAAGATTCAAGAGGTTTTATTCTCATAATGTTCACACATAACAAAATTTCGTACACGCCAGAATAGACATGTTCAGTCTCATCAACCAAGTATTCGAGAATAACATACTGTGAACATCTTACTCAAGCATGTTTTTATGTAGTTAATCAACAAAGACTTGATGGACGAAGTTGTTGTTAGCAACATCAATCACTCCTGACTAAGTACTCACATCACCCCCTAGTGGTGAGAATAACTGAACACCATATACAGTATATTCCTCTGAATGTAATAGAATTCAGTTGTGGTATTTGATGAAATTGAGCTCCTTGGTAATTTTTGCATTGTTTACCCTGATGCTCATCTATACCAGAGAAAGAGGGACAAATACATCACAATTTCATTCCTTTTTCTTTGTATCTGTGTAGACATATTTTTATGCTGCAGTCTGTTTTTCTATCCAGGGTACATTTTTTATCATCTGCTCAGTTTTGTGCCAGGATATAAAAGATCTCAGGATTGGCTCAAGTGTTTAGTGAAAAAAAAATGTTTCATGAAGTTGGTTCTTTTTCAGTTTCATGAACTACGCAGCATTAATTGGGCAACATATCTCTACTGTAACATACACTTCCCAGATTTAACTGTAAGAGTGTTTAATTATATTGACCTGTACTAACATTACCACTAATAATTAATAAAGTAAATGGATTTCTCATCTCTAAATACTCTAAATGTAGTAATCCCTTTTTAACTAAACCTAAACAATACTATATATATATATATATATATATATATATATATATATATATATATATATATATATATATATATATATATATATATATATAAAGTTATATATATATATTAATATATATATATATATATATATATATATATATTAAGTTATATATATATTAAGTTTTATATATATATATATATATATATATATCTCATCTCATCTCATCTCATCTTCTTCCGCTTAGTCCGGGGTCGGGTCGCGGGGGCAGCAACCTAAGCAAAGAGGTCCAGACATCCCTCTCCCGAGCCACTTCCTCCAACTCTCCCGGGGGGACACCGAGGCGGTCCCAGACAAGCCGAGAGACATAGTCCCTCCAGCGTGTTCTAGGTCGACCCCGGGGTCTCTTCCCTGTTGGACATGCCCGAAACACCACACCAGGGAGGCGTCCGGGGCATTCTAACCAGATGCCCGAGCCACCTCAACTGGCCCCTCTCAATGCGGAGGAGCAGCGGATCTACTCCGTGCTCTCCCGGATGGCGGAGCTTCTCACCCTATCTCTAAGGGAGAACCCCGCCACCCGGCGAAGAAAGCTCATTTCAGCCGCTTGTATCCGTGATCTTGTTCTTTCGGTCATTACCCAAAGCTCGTGACCATAGGTGAGGGTTGGAACGTAGATCGACTGGTAAATTGAGAGCTTCGCCTTGCGGCTCAGCTCCTTTTTCACCACGACGGCCGGGTACAGGCCCCCCTAACCAGCAGAGGCTGCAGCGCCCCCTCTGTCGATCTCTCGCTCCATCCCTCCCTCACTCGTAAACAAGACCCCAAGATACTTAAACTCCTCCACTTGGGGCAGGACCTCATCCCGACTCCAGAGGGTGCATTCCACCATTGTCCGACTGAGAACCATGGCCTCGGACTTGGAGGTACTGATCTTCATCCCGGCTGCTTCGCACTCAGCTGCGAATCGCTCCAATGAGAGCTGGAGGGCCCGACTTGATGAAGCCAAAAGGACAACATCATCCGCAAAGCAGAGACGATATCCGATGGCCACCGAACCAGAACCCCTCATCGCCTCGACTGCGCCTAGAAATTCTGTCCATAAAAATTATGAACAGAATCGGTGACAAAGGACAGCCTTGGCGGACTCCAACTCCCACCGAAACGAATCCGAGCTGCTGTTACCAATACGGACCAAACTCTGGCTCCGGTGATACAGCGACCGAATAGCTCGTAAGCAACGGATCCGGAACGCCGTACTCTCGGAGCACGCCCCACAAGATCTTTCGAGGGACACGGTCGAAAGCCTTCTCCAAATCCACAAAGCACATGTGGACAGATTGGGCAAACTCCCATGCCCCCTCCAGAATCCTGTGGAGCGTATAGAGTTGGTCAAGAGTGCTGCGGCCAGGACGAAAACCACATTGTTCCTCCTGAATCCGAGGTTCGACTATTGGTCGGATCCTCCTCTCTAGTACCCCTGCATAGACTTTCCCAGGTAGGCTGAGGAGTGTAATTCCCCGATAATTGGAACACACCCTCCGGTCCCCCTTCTTAAAATTGGGACCACCACCCCAGTTTGCCAATCCAGAGGTACAGCCCCCGATGACCACGCGATGTTGCAGAGACGTGTCAACCAAGACAGTCCTACAACATCCAGAGTCCTGAGGTATTCCGGGCGGATCTCGTCCAACCCCGGAGCTCGACCACCGAGGAGCTTTTTGACAACCTCAGTGACCTCCACTCCAGTGATGGGCGGACCCTCACCCGAACCCCCAGGGTCTTCCTCTTCCACGGAGGGCGTGTTGGTGGGATTGAGAAGGTCCTCAAAGTATTCCCTCCACCTCTCAACAACATCCCCAGTCAAGGTAAGCAGCTCCCCACCTCCACCGTAAACAGTGTTTGTGAAGAACTGCTTCCCCCTCCTGAGGCGTCGGATGGTGGCCCAGAACCTTTTGAGGCCAACCGATAATCACTCTCCAGGCCCTCACCGAACTCCTCCCACGCCCGAGATTTTGCATCTGCGACAGCCTCGGCTGCAGCACGTTTGGCCTGCCGGTACCCGTTTGCTGCCTCAGGAGTCCCACAGGCTAATAAAACCCGATAGGCCTCCTTCTTCAGCTGGACGGCCCCCTTCACCGCAGGTGTCCACCACCGGGTTCGGGGATTACCGCCACGACAAGCACCGGCGACCTTACGGCCACAGCTATGGGCTGCCGCCTCAGCAATGGAGGCACGAAACATGGCCCATTCAGATTCCATGTCCCCGCCTCCTCCGGGCGTGGTTGTAGCTCTGCCGGAGGTGGGAGTTAAAGGCCTCTCGGACAGGGGGCTCCACCAAACGTTCCCAGCAGACCCTGATTACACGCTTGGGCCTGCCAGGTCTGGAAGGCAACCTCCCACACCACCGAAGCCAACTTACCACCAGGTAGTGATCGGTAGACAGCTCAGCTCCTCTCTTCACCCGAGTGTCCAGAACATATGGTCGCAAGTCCGATGACACGACTACAAAGTCAATCATCGAACTGCGACCTAGGGTGTCCTGGTGCCAAGTGCACTTATGGACACCCTTATGTTCGAACATGGTGTTCGTGATAGACAAACTATGACGAGCACAGAAGTCCAACAACGACACACCATTCGATTCAGACTGGAGAGGCCGTACCTACCGATCACACCCTTCCAGGTCACACTATCGTTGCCCACATGGGCGTTGAAGTCTCCCAAGACAACGAGCGAGTCTCCCGAGGAGGCGTTCTCCAACACCCCCAAAGACTCCAAAAAGGGTGGGTACTCTGAACTGTCATTTGGTGCATAAGCACAAATAACAGTCAGGACCCGTCCCCCCACCCGAAGACGGAGGGAAGCTACCCTTTCGTCAACCGGGGAGAACCCCAACATTTGGGCACCGAGGCGGGGGGCAACAAGAATACCCACACCGGCTCGCCGCCTCTCCCCATGAGCAACTCCAGAATAGAAGAAGGTCCAGCCTCTTTCGAGATGGATGGTTCCAGAGCCCAAGCTATGCGTTGAGGTGAGCCCGACTATATCTAGTCGGTATCTCTCCACCTCACGCACCAAATCAGGCTCCTTTCCCGCCAGAGAGGTGACATTCCATGTCCCGAAGGTCAGAGTAAGCAGCCGAGGATCAGTCCGACAGAACCCATGCCTTTGGCTGCCACCCAACTCACACTGCACCCGACCCCTAAAACTCCTCCCACGGGTGGTGGGTCCATGGGAGCGGACCCATGTCTCCTTTCGGGCTGGGCCCGGCCAGGCTCCATGGGCATAAGCCCGACCACCAGGCGCTCGCCTTCGAGCCCCTCCCCTGGGCCTGGCTCCAGGAGGGAACCCCGGTGACCCGCGTCCGGGCAAGGGAGACTGATTCCTGTGTTGTTTTCTCATGTCTTAGGGGTCTGTTTTGAATCGCACTTTGTCTGGACCTTCACCCCGGACCTGTTTGCCTTGGGTGACCCTACCAGGGGCATTTGCCCCCGACAACATAGCTCCTAGGATCATTAGGTCACGCAAACCCCTCCACCACGATAAGGTGGCGATTCGAGGAGGGGATATATATATATATATATATATAATAAAATAAACGGATTGGTGAGTATACTAACAGTGTTTGTGTTTCTATGTCACTATTTCAAGCACTTGGCATTACATTATACTGATACTCAATACACAACTAAAATTATCCTTCTTTACTGATAAATAACAACAAAAGTTCGTAACTCTAACTTCAAGTTTGTCAAAATTCACTGTTCCATCAAATATGTAAATGTTGTAGTGACCTTTATACACTCCTAGCAGAAACCTTAATGTTCAATGTAACCAACAATGTAGTCATCAACTCTGGAGGGTGTTTTCCGGATTCTTGCAGGTCTGGATGATGAAATAGTAGACTGTGAATTCCCAGGTTCTACAGTTTCCTTGGACTTGCTTAACAATGTCGCCTTAACTAGCTCTAACCTGATCACTGATTGGCCTGGCCTTACACAAGTCTCCATTGGAAAATTTACCATACTTTCACATTCATCTTGAGATTTTGCTACACTTTCTCCCCGATCACATCACTTCTCCACTGGAGGATCCATCACACTTTCTTCCCTCTCATGAAACTTTTTCACAGCAGTGATATTTCTCTTATACTGGACACCTTGGGGCGACTCAACTACCACACTATTGCCCCTCCTACCAACCACTTTGAAGGGTGTGGGGTAAAATGGTGTTGACCACTTATTTTCACGATGCTGCTTCACTAGCACACTATCTCCAGTCTGAAGATCACTTTCACATGCATGTCTCCGCTGATCTGCATAATCTTTCCATTTTCCCTTTCTCTCATTGTCTCTGTCTTGTACTTCACTGTCTTCATGCTGGTATTCTTGGACTTCTGGTATCTTTGTCCGAATGGTTCTCCTGTACATCATCTCTGCCGGACTCTTCCCAGTCGTTGAATGTGGTGTACTCCGATACATCATCAAGTAGCTATCTAGTTCTGTTCTCCAGTCCCTGCCTTCGGCTTGAGCTATCTTGATCCGCTTCAGTATGGAACGATTTTGTGGTTCTACTTCCCCATTGGCTTGTGGCAATAATGGGATAGTCTTCCTGTGTTTGATACCATTCTCCTCCATAAATGCCTTAAATGTTTCACTTATGAACTGATGTCCATTGTCACTTTGTATCGACACCGGTAATCCATGGGTGAGGAAGAATTTTGACAATGAGGCCACAATCCTCTTGGATACAGTTGGCTTCATGATTTCGATTTCAAAGTACCTGCTATAATAGTCCACTACCACAATAATGTAGTCCCCAGATGGTAATGGTCCTAACAAGTCCACAGCCAAATGTTGCCATGGTGATGTAGGCATCTCAGTTCTGGACATCAGCGTAGGTGGTGACGATTTTGACACTGGTTGACATCCATAACAAGTAAGACAATACTGCACGGTCTATCCCTGGTCACCAAACTTTTGTGCGCAGTCTCTGCTTCATGCTCATAATTCCAGGATGTCCTTCATGAGCTAACCCCAATACTTGTTTCCGCAAGCTTTTAGGAATTACAAACCTAGTTCCTCATAACACAAATTTTCTAACCGCTGTTACCTCATTTCTGATTGGAACAAACTGCTTGCATTCCGCTTGGTGCCACTGTCCATTCAGCAAACATTTTCTCACTTCTGATAATTCTGGATCACTGTCTGATTCTCTTTCAATGTCTCTTGTTGTTAGAGCTATCAGAGTTTCCTCTCTTGCCACAAATTTGACATATTCTTCTGTCTTGGAATGACAACTGGAATTCTTCACCTTCAGGAGTCTGGATAAACTGTCCGCTATGTTGTTCTTCCCAGGAATGTGTCGTACCGTGTACTTGTAAGGCTGCATCCGCAGAACCCACCTTTCAATTCTTGCACTGGGCTTTGACTTTGGAGAGTAGATGAATTGTAAAGGTTTATGATCGGTCAATAGTTCAAACTCTGCACCATAGAGATAAGCATGAAACCTCTCGCAGGACCAGACTAGTCCTAATGCCGCTTTCTCAGTCTGCGAGTACTTTCGTTCCACTTCCGTCAAACTCCTGCTTGCATACGAGATGATACGATACTCTCCTCCTTATAGTTGTACCAGGACTGCTCCTCGTCCAACAGGACTCACATCCGCAATCACTTGTGTTTTGGCTTGTTTGTCAAAATCTGCTAAAGCATCAGCACTTCCCAGCCTGTCTTTCAGTTCTTGAAAGGCTTCTTTCTGTTCCTGGCCCCAAACAAAAGGCTCATCCTTCCTAGTCAATCTTCATAGTGGTTCTGAAACTGTCGCCAGATTTTCGATGTATCTCGCTGTGAACTTGACTATTCCCAGAAAACCTCTTACTTCGCTTGCATTTTCAAGTGCTCTGGCTTCTCGTACAGCTTTTATTTTCGCCTCTGTTGGTCCTATTCCTTTTTCCGACAGAACATGTCCCATGAACTCAAGTTTTTTCATCTTAAAGAGACACTTCTCTGGGTTCAGGGTTATCCCCTGTTCCGAATTATGTCCAAAACCTGTCTCAGCCGTTTGTCATGTTCTTCGTCCGTTGCTGCATGCACAATGATGTCATCAAGGATGTTGTGCACTCCCTCACAGTTCTGTAATCGTTGCTGCAAGACCTTCTGGTACATTTCTGGTGCACAAGATATGCCGAACATGAAACGTTTGTAACGATAAAGTCCTTTGTGAGTTATAAAGGTGGTGATGTCTCTTGCATCTTCTGACAACTCTATCTGATGGTAAGCCCACTTGATGTCAAGCTTGCTGAAAATCTTGCTCTGGTTGAAATCTTGTAGAACTTCATCGATGGTCGGAATCGGATGTCTGACTCTTCTCACTGATTCATTTGCCAGTCTCATGTCAACACACAGTCGTATGTCATTTTCACCTTTAGGCACCACAACAACAGGTGATACCCATGAACTTGGCCCATCGACCTTTTCAATAATGTCCAACTCTTCTAGTTCATCCAGTTTCTTAGCAAGTCTGTCACATAGATGATACGGTATGCGATGCAAGGGTTGCGCTACAGGTTGCACATTCGGATCTACTGGAACGTTCAGCTGAAAATTGTTCAGTTTACCAGAGCCTTGGAAACAGTCTTTATACTCAGCCATGATCTTCTCGGTAGAGTCAGAACTACCCACAGCATTCACACCAGGTCCCAATTTCAACACTCCCAGTTGTATAGCTGTGTTTCTCCGAAGTAATGATGGTCCTTTTCCTTCTATCACAGTAAACTCAACCCAATCTAAGTTCATACCACAGCAGTTCACCCCACATGTAAATGTCCCAGCCACCTATATGGATTTTGTAGATCCATATGGATAAATGTTCGTGGTCTCTTTCTTGGATTTGCACTTTATTCCACTGGCTTTCAAATGTTCCCAGGTATTTCTGTCGATAATGTTGCACCAGAATCTATCATCATCCTCAGTTTCACACCGCCGACACCTACAGTTATCTCCCCTTCACAGTCTCCAGATTCTCTAGTAACACTGAAGGTAAAGTCTGATCCACTCCCGTTATATTGTTCTGTATCCACCTTGTTGACTTTCTTCTCATGTCTAGGGATGCGAGTATCCCTTTTGTGATCATCTTTTGCTTTGGTTTTACAACATTTCTCAAAATGTCCTGTCATTTTACACTTCCTGCACTTTCTTGATTTTGCAGGACAATTTGGGTCCTTGTGTGTGTGACCTTCATACCCACAACTGTAACATCTGAACTTTGGATGACCCTTCTGAAACTGGCTAGACTTTGGCTTCCCTTTTACCGACAACCTGTTAACTTCCACATTTAAACTTTCCATTGTCCATTTCCATTGGCTAGTCTCTCAGTCTCCTCATAAATTCTTGCTATCTCTCTGAGTGTTTTCAAATCAAGTGCAGTTCCACGTTCCAAAAACTTCCTTCGAAGCTGGTTTGAGTGACACTTCTCAATAACCTAGTCTCTGATCTGGATATCCACCGAGTTCAAATCACCAAATTCACATGATTCGCTCTGTTGTCGTAATCTTGCAATAAACTGTTCCATAGTCTCTGTTGCCGATTGCCGCATGTTACGGAACACGTGTCTCTCGTATGGAATGTTCACTTGTGGTGTAAAATATTGTTTCAGGGCCGTGACACACTTCTTGTACACATCGTCATCTCCGGGCACATCAGGTAATATAAAGTAAATGTCCTGCACGAGCATACCTGCTTTGTGAAGCAACAGGGCTTTCATCTGTTCCGGTTTCTCTACCCCTTTTCCCATGGCGAAAAGTTCAAAGGCCCAAAGCCCATCGTTTCCAATGAGGTGATAATCCACTCGCATCTGAAGAATCAAATCGCGGTAAATCCCCAACAGCGCCAAGTGAAACGGTCGCCATCGTCATTAGGTTTTCCTCGTCGCCAAATGTAACATATGCTTCCCAGATTTAACTGTAATAGTATTTAATTCGTGTTATAACACAGACCCAAAATATGCCGTCTTTCCACTTTACTTATTTATTCCCATAATGCATTTCCAAAACCGGCATGTACCAAGTCCCGGGGGGGGGTATCATTAACAATGAATGCTACATCTATTACATTTTCTTAGACTGATGCCGTATCCAAACAGGCATGGCTTTCATGCTCAGTATGACATTAATTTCTTTTGTTTGATGATAATCCCCCCAAAATAGCTGGTATACAGCATTCACACACAGTTTTCAGATAAGGTTGCACATGACTACCTCCTCCACAGTACCTGCATGTCCTCAAGGGTTGGATTTAGATATAGGTAACATGGGCCTCCACCCTGGGCAGCAATTGGTGGAGGATGGTATGGGAGTTAAAAACATTAATGGGATGTTTGTGTGAACACATTCAATCTGTTAATATACTATACAACTACCCACCAGGAATGTGGGGTTGGTGACATAGTGGTTAGCACTGCGCTCATGATCGGGAGGTTGTGTGTTCAAATTCCAGTTAGAGCCCCACTGTGCTAAGACCCCTGGGAAAGGTCTTAACCACAAGTGTGCCTCTGTTCACCCAGCAGTATAAATGGGTACCAGTAAAAATATACTGGGAAGGTAACCTGCAATGGACGAGCGTCCCATCCAGGAGGAGTTGTACTCCTAGTCGTTTCACGCTATGGAAACCGAGGATAAGAACTGGCCTGATGAGCCACTATGGCTCGGGTGTAAAAAGCCAAAGCCCCCACAAGGAATATGAACTTTTTGAGGTGCTTAAAAACTGTTTAAAGAAAATGTGTATGGATATCCAAGTGCCTAGAAAAGGACAAGGTGCCTACTACAGGAAAAAAGAAGAGGAGAAATGAGCAAAAAGATATGATATCTTTATGATTATACTATACATGGTGGTATGGTGGCACAGTGGTTAGTATCATGGACAACCTCACAGCAAGAAGGCCTCGGTTTGATTCCCAGCTTGGGGCATGTCTGTGTGGAGTTCGCATGTTCTCCCTATGCTTGAGAGCGTTTCATCTTGGTACTCCGGTGTCCTCCTATGGTCCAAAAACATGCACATTAGGCTAACTGGCTGTTCCAAGTCACCTTTTGGTGTGAGTGTGAATGGTTGTATGATATGAATGTGTTGGCTTTATGATAGGCCCACAATCTGTCCAGAGTGTACCCCACCCTCGCTTACATTTGGCTGAGATGTAGCAGTCTCTAAGTGACCCTGAGGTCTAAGTGGCTTCGAAAATGAATGAAGGATGATTATAATGTACATGTAAAGCAGTGCTTCTCAATTATTTTCTGTAGCGCCCCCTCGAGGAAGAAAAAAAACATTTCACACCGCCCCGCGAGCGACTATAAATAGTATCATTTGTCTATAAAATTGTTATTAGTACACCTCTGCATAACATTGTATCTTTTCTTCTTCTTTTACTTTCGGCTGCTCCCTTCAGGGGTCGCTACAGCAAATCATCCGCCTCCATCTCACCCTATCCTCTGCATCTTCTTTTCTGACTCCAACGACCTTCATGTCTTCCTTCATCACATCCATAAATCTCTTCTTTGGTCTTCCTCGAGGCCTTCTGCCTGGTAGTTCCAACCTCAGCATCCTACCGCCAATATACTCACTATCCCTCCTCTGTACATGTCCAAACCATCTCAATCTAGCCTCTCTGACTTTGTCTCCAAAATATCTTACATGGGCTGTCCCTCTGATATACTCATTTCTGATCCTATCCATCTTCGTTACTCCCAGAGAGAACCTCAACATTTTCATCTCCGCTACCTCCAGCTCTGCCTCCCACCTTTTCCTCAGCGCCACTGTTTCTAAGCCATACAACATCGCTGGCCTTACCACCGTCTTGTACACTTTTCCCTTCATTCTTGCTGACACTCTCCTATCGCACATCACACCGGACACTTTTCTCCAACCATTCCAGTCTGCCTGCACACGCTTCTTCACCACTTTTCCACACTCTCCATTGCTCTGGATTGTTGAGCCTAAGTACTTAAAATCCTCCACCTTCGTTATCTCTGCTCCCTGTAACATCACCGTTCCTCCTGGGTCCTTCTCATTCACACACATGTATTCTGATTTTCTGAGGCTAACCTTCATTCCTCTCCTTTCCAGGGCATACCTCCACCTCTCTAGATTTTCCTGCACTTGTTCTCTGCTCTCACTACAGATCACAATGTCATCTGCAAACATCATAGTCCATGGAGATTCTTGTCTCACCTCGTCTGTCAGCCTGTCCATCACCATAGCAAACAAGAAGGGGCTCAGAGCTCAGAGGAGACTGGGCCACCATGGGAGCATTAGGCTGGCCCAGGTAGGTTAGTTCAACTAACTTTATTATTCCTTGCATAGCTACACGCAGCAAATACAAGACAGCTGGGAAAGACCAGCACAACAGAGGTCTGTTGGCGTCAAATAAGGGACCAGGCAAATAAGCTAAGGAGGGTTAGCAACCCACCGTGGAACCTTGAATTTTTTGCTACAACAACTGCGGGATGCTTCAAGAGGATTCCAGACCCACAACGCAAATTGGATAAGTTGGCGGCAGCTGTCATCCAGGAGCAATACCACAGTTGATGACGGCAGCCAGGTGGATCTGGGAACTTTGTTACAGAAGGCAACCAATGAACAGTGTGTTGTATGCAAGAAGTTCTAAGAAAGGCAGAGGACTGAAAATGCATCAAAAGAAGAGGGATTATCTGGTCTGGTGGCAATAGCTGCTGGCGGCACCAGGCCGGGGGGTACCACCGGAAGTCGCCGAAACCCATGCTCATAGAAGTAACCCGGCCTGGTCGGTGGCTGACGAGGACCAGAATACCTATCAGTCCGTGTCTGCCTTTGAGGAGACTGGGCCACCATGGGAACATTAGGCTGGCCCAGGTAGGTTAGTTCTTTATTCCTTGCATTAACATCCTCAAAGCAAACATTGCATCTGTGGTGCTCTTTCTTGGCATGAAACCAAACTGTTGTTCACAAATGCTCACCTCTGCCCTTAGTCTAGCTTCCACTATTCTTTCCCATAACTTCATCGTATGGCTCATCAACTTTATCCCTCTGTAGTTGCCGCAACTCTGCACGTCTCCCTTGTTCTTAAAAATGGGCACCAGCACACTTCTCCTCCACTCCTCCGGCATCTGCTCACTCTCTAGGACCTTGTTGAATGTTCTTGTCAGAAAATCTACTGCTACCTCTCCTAGACACTTCCATACCTCCACCGGTATGTCATCAGGACCAACTGCCTTTCCATTCTTCATCCTCTTCAATGCCCTTCTCACTTCACCCTTACTGATCTTTGCTACATCCTGCTCCTCAATGGTCACCTCTTCTACTCTTTTTTCTCTCTCATTTTCCTCATTCTTCAGCTCTTCAAAGTACTCTTTCCATCTTCCCAGCACACTTCTGTCATCAGTCAATACATTTCCCTCTCTGTCCTTTATCAATCTAACTTGCTGCACGTCCTTCCCATCTCTATTTCTCTGCTGTGCCAACATGTGTAGATCATTTTCTTCCTCTTTACTGTCCAACCTATCATACAAGTCATCATACGCCCTCTGGTTGGCCTTTGCCACTGCTACTTTCACCTTACGCTGTGTCTCCCTGTACTCCTGTTTACTCTCTTCGGTCCTCTCAATGTCCCACTTTTTCTCAGCTAACCTCTTCCTTTGTACACACTCCTGCACTTCCTCATTCCATCACCAAGTTACTTTCCTTCCAGAGGACACACCAAGTACTCTCCTACCTGTGTCCCTGATCACATATGTTGTGGTTGTCCAGTCATTTGGAAGCACTTCCTGGCCACCTCTTTGAAGACAACACGACATTCTTCCTTTTTCAACTTCCACCACTTTGTTTTCTGCTCTGCCTTTGCCTTCTTCACCTTCCTCACCATCAGCGTCATCCTGCACACCACCATCCTATGCTGTTTGGCAACACTCTCACCCACTACTACTTTGCAGTCACTGACTTCCTTCAAATTACATCACCTACACAAGATGTAGTCTACCTGTGTGCTCCTACCTCCGCTTTTATAAGTCACCCTATGCTCCCGTTTCTTCTTGAAGAAAGTATTCACCACAGCCATTTCCATCCTTTTTGCAAAATCTATCAACATCTGTCCTTCTGCATTCCTGTCCTGGATACCAAACCTGCCCATCACTTCCTCGTCCCCTCTGTTGCCTGCACCAACATGTCCATTGAAGTCTGCACCAATGACCACTCTTTCACCTCTGGGGGTACTCTGCATCACTTCATCTAAGTCACTCCAGAATCTCTCCTTCTCTTCTAGCTCACATCCTGCCTGTGGGGCATAAGCACTAACAACATTGAGCATTACACCTTCAATTTCTAACTTGAGACTCATCACTCTGTCTGACACTCTTTTCACTTTTAGAACATTCCTGACAAACCCCTCCTTCAAGATGACTCCTATTCCATTTCTCTTCCCATCCACACCATGATAAAATAGCTTAAACCCTGCTCCTAAGCTTTTAGCTTTGCTACCTTTCCACCTGGTCTCCTGAACACACAGTATGTCCACCTTCCTCCTCTGCATCATGTCAGCCAGCTCGCTACCTTTTCTTTGCATAGTTCCAACATTCAAAGTCCCCACTCTCAGTCCTAGACTCATGCCTTTCCTCTTCTCTCTCTGCCTACGGACACGCCTCCCACCTCTCCTTCTTCAACGTCTTCGACCAACAGTAGTCCAATTTCCATCAGCACCCTGTTGATTGACAGCACTGATGGCGGTCATTGTTAACCCGGGCCTCGACCGATCCGGTATGGGGGTAATACTTCTGATTTGCATCATAAAAGTTTGGCATTGGTTTTACGCCGGATGCCCTTCCTGACACAACCCTCTGCATTTCTCCGGGCTTGGGACTGGCATGAGGGAGAGAGACACTGGTTACTTTGTTCTTTAGTCAGTTGTATTTACACAAATATCAGACAAATAAAAAAAACAAAAACAAATAAAAAACAGACCAAGTTATTTGAATCACCAGAGACAGAAAGGACCCGTTTGTCCCGGATATCGGCACACTGTATCTGTGGCCAGACTGGAGCAACTTATCACCTCATCTTAGTTTCCAAATTGCTTTATTCTTTATTAGTGTCTCAGGGAAGCCTGGTCCCATCCCATCCAGGCAAAGGTGGGGTACACTCTGAACAGCTCGCCAGACAATCACAAGTCCAACACACGGCAATTTGGAATAAACAGTAGCCTAATGTACATGTCTTTGGACAGCAGTAGGAAACCAGTGTACCCACACAAGTACGGGAGAACATGCAAACTCCACACAGAAATACACCCACCAGGCGTGGAGCTCAAACCCAGTACTGTCTTGCTGTGTGGCAGAACTTATAACCAATATGCTGCCATGCTGCCAATTTTAGCCACTTGAACTCCTTAAAGAATGAGTGTGTAGGATTAAATTGAACTTCTTCAAAGTCCTGACCCTGTGCCATTGATTTAGTCCTAAACCACCAGGCCACACTCATGGAGAGCATTTAGCCCTGATCACAGCATGTAATCTCCATGGTATTGTTGCTTCAATTGGTCGGGTCGAGGTTCAGCAACATTAATGTACCTTTGGTGCAGTTGATGTACTGAATGAGCGGGTTATCACATCAATGGATTTTTTTTTCTTTCTCTGATGGTACAGAGATAAAATGAGGTTTCAAATAATGAACAAGTCATTCCAGGAGCAAGAGAAATCATTCTCACATCCCAGAGTCGTAACCTTAACCCAATTGAAAGTCTTTAGGATTTGCTGGAGTAGACTTTCCCACACCATCACATTACCACCACCATGTTTGATTGTTGGCATGATGTTCTTTTAGTGAAAGACTGTTTAGATTTTAATGGAGAAAATGTCTTCAAAAAAGTTCAATTTCAACTCATCATTCAGAGGACTTTGGGTTTATTAAGGTGTGTCAAGTTCAAGTGAAACAAAATATAAATAAAACCTGGTTAACAGAATGAACAAGTTGTCGATTACATTTTAACACATTGGTATTTAATAATCCTTTTCATTCATTATATAAATTATTATTAAAAAATGTAGGTTCACCTAGGCTGTGATTGATTTCAATTGCATCAAACTGATTTCAGTCCTGAGTGGCGTCGTGGTTAACACATTCGTCTCACAGCAAGAATGGTCCTGGGTTCTACTCTGAGATTTGGGTGTTTCTGTGTGAAGTTTGAATGTTCTCCGCATGCTGGTGTGGGTTTCCTCTGAGTATTCCAATTTCTTCCCGCAGTCCAAATACATGCACATTAGGCAAACTGGCTGCCCCAAATTGTCTCCAGCCTTCCCACAACCATAGCAGGATTACGTGGCTCAGAAAATGAGTGTCTGATTGACGAATCTTATTATCAAGCTTCACTGCATAATGGTGCAGAGTGAGCCAGTATAAATGAAATAGGGTGAGTGGCACAGATCATCAGAAATTTTTCACATCTATGAAATTGCAAAACATCAATAAATCGAGTGGCAAACAACCATTACTATCCTACAGAAAAACCCAAACAGCAAGATCCATCCAATAGGCAGCTTGGATAAGTGTGCATACACTTACAATAAGGAATGTGTTAGTTATCAGAATCCATCAGAACTTTTCAAACTCGTTCAAACTTATGATAAATACTAATCAGTAAATCAACTATTAAAGTGACTGATTAATCTCAGATAAAGTACAGAGGGTGTCCTTCTAAAAATAAATTAAAAAAAGAAACAAGGAGAAAATTGTTCAAGGAAGCTGCCAAGAGACCTAAAGGAACTCAAAGAATTGTTGTAATGTCTTCCAAGTACTGGTTGCTCCCAACAAGTGACAACAATTTCCCAAATCTTTCATCTGTCTGAGTCCCAGTTACTAGGAATTCCGGTTACATCCAAGCTCATAAATCATGTAGAATAATGTACTATGATCTTAAGAGATCAAAGTCCCCCCTTCCGTTTTTTTTAAATTAATAATAATATAAAATAATATGATTAATGAAAAAAGAAAACCTCATCCCCTCAGAGAGACATGGTGGTGGCGGCATCATCATGCCTTGAGGCTGCTTTTCTACAGCTGGAACGGGAATAATAAATATTCCAAATACCAGTGGCTTGTTGTGCAAAAACCTTAATGCTTGAGCTAAAACTCTCTTCACCTTTCAGTATGATCAGCAAAAGCACATCTCCAAATGAACAAAGAAAAAGCTTCACCAGAACCAGATCAAGCTTTTACAAGGATTCAGGCCCAATTAGTGTATGGAATGAAGTCTAATCTAAAATCTATGGGGTGACATGGAGAGGACAGCACAAACCCATTCAGTCTGCTTGTCTGATCCCTTTTGCAACCAAGAACGGATAAATATTGACAAGATGTGTCAAACCCAAATAAAATCAAATGCATTTAAATCTGATTTGCATAAATATTTGTTTAGGGGTGTGCACACTTATGCAACCACATTACTCTTGCTGTTGTTGTTTAGTCCCGTAAATTATTTGTCTTGTTTTAAAATGATTCTTGATTATTTGGTTTATTTTAACTGCTCACTCTACCATATCCTTTATTTTTTTTTTTTCATCATTACGGGTGTGTTGACATTCTGTATCTACTGCAGTTTACGCAAGTAGCCTTACAGTAAAATTATTTGTCTAAGCACTGTTGGCCTAAACTATCTACTTTATTTTTTAATGTTAAAGATAAGAAAATGAGACCAATTGAGAAAGTAAGATCTCATGTAATATACAGTGATCCCTCGCTACTTCTACGGCTTAAGTGCATTGCAAGTTTTTCAATAATATTCATCGAAAAATTTAAAAATAAGGAAATTAAGGAAAAATAGGGAGAAAAGTTAAGGAAAATGCCACCAAACGAGGCCAATTATGCAAAAAAAAAACCAAACAAACGAACAAAAAACAACCAACCCCCCCCCCCAACAAAACTATTTGCATTTTTATGTGAGGTGCGCATCTGTATGTGTGTGTATTTATATTTTATTTACATATTATGCATTATTTTTGAATGTTTAATTGTTATTATAAGCATTTATAGTATTGAATATGCATTTATTGATATTATATACACATATATATGTATGTATACATCAGTCAGGAGGGTCGATCCTACTTCGCAGAAATCGGTGGTCACGTGGGTGGGTCTCGATCCCCATTAACCGTTGAAAGTGAGGAATCACTGTAATTGTGTACAAAACACTCAATAATTTGGATAGCCTCTTAATCTTAATATGGTTGCAGGAAACCTGGAGCCTATCTCAGCCAACACTGGATGAAGACAGAGTGCATCCTGAACAGCTATCTAGAGTGTCACAGCGCCAACACAAACATGTTTTGTTGGACACCGAATCTTCTGTCATTTGCAATCTTTTATAGTACCACGCTTTGCAGGAAATTCCAATGATTCCTACATCCACCTTTACAGGTAATATGGTATTTGGCTTCAAACTGAAATTTATAACCAAAGTCAGAACCCTTGGGTGCATTTTTGACAGAAAAATCATGGTATTTATGATGGTTCACAGAGATTCTTGTAAAGAGTGCCCAGCCAGTATAGCAAACCCAGTGTCTTAAATTTAGCTGGTAAAGTGAAAAACAACTAATACACGTCTATTTATCCACGTTTTATTTTCCATGGTAATGGTAAGTCTGCTGGGCTTTTACCCGAGCCTAATGCCTCATCAGGCCGGTGCTTATTCCCAGTTTCCATAGCATGAAGCGACTAGGAGTTTAACTCGTCCTGGTTGGGACGCATGTCCACAGCAGGTTACCTTCTCAGTATTTTTACTGATACCCATTTATAATGGGTCAAATGGGTGTTGTGATGCGCAAAGTGTGGTAGTTGTGGTTGTAGTAGTAGTGCTTGTCACCTCTCGCTTTCAACTAACACCGCTGGCTAGCAGCTTGCCTGTGAAAAGGGGAGCCGAGTGAGTAAGTCTCTCCCTGTCAGTACATAGCCTCTCCACCATCAAGCCCCATGTAGTGCCTCCTTGCGGTGACACATGGTAACTGAGTACCTTGCGGACTCAGGCTGAACTACAGGGGACTCGGAGGAGGTTTGGCCCCCAGACATGCGGCATGCAGGCCCACCGTCGTGTGGACACGCCCTGATGCCCATGACCCAAACCCCCAACTATGGGTTAAATAGTCCCACTGCCTTGTGGATTCTCTTGGTTGGGAGAAGGCTAAGGAGTAAACCCTACAGAAATCCGGAGTGGAGCCCCTAAGGCAATTGGTCTGAGGATTCCCCTACCTTCTGGCAACTCCTGCAGCTGCGCTGGTACCAAATTGTACAGGATCTTCCTTTCCTTTGGATGCTATCAGCAAGGCCGAAAGGGGGGACTTAACGTCTGGGCAGCCCAAGTTCTCCATAGTTCCCGCCCAGGCTCATAGCGCACTGGAGAGGACACTGGAGAGGACACTCCAGCGTTGATGCAAGACTTCGGCTCAACACGGGAAGTAGCAGTTACCGGTTAAAAGCTCATTCCGATTGGCGTAGGATACGGGCGCCTGGGGCTACTTCCGACAGTGGGAGAGACCATCGTGGCTCACTGGACAGCTACCACCCGCTCCAAGCTGGGCAGCCCCCAGCCAGTAAGGTGCTATCCCGCCACAGCTCGCCTGCCTTGCTGGGTGCGTAGGGCTTAGGGACTGACCATCCCGACAAGCAAGCTGTAAATTCTGCACCAGGCAGACAAAAACGGATAAATACGAAGACTCCAGCTCTTCAAATAGCAAGCTGGAACGTACGAATTATGTGTCCTGGACTGACAAGCGATCTTCAGCAAATTGATGATGTCCGCAAGACTGCAGTCATCGACCATGAACTGACACGTCTGAATATCGACATTGCTTGTCTACAGGAAACACGCCTGGCTGACAGTGGTACTATCAAAGAGGCCAACTACACCTTCTACTGGCAGGGCCTGCCACAAGACGACCCGAGACTGCATGGTGTAGGTTTCGCTGTGAAGAACTCGCTGACTACGGCGATTGAACCTCCTACCAGTGGATCAGAGAGAATCCTCGCTTTACGCCTCTCTACAACTGCAGGCTTTGCAAATCTCCTCAGCATCTATGCACCAACACTCAGTTCCACCCCAGAGGCCAAGAACCAGTTTTACGAGGCTCTGGATGATGCAATTTCCAGGATCCCCAGCACTGAAGGACTTTACCTACTAGGAGACTTCAACGCTAGAGTGGGCGCCGACTGTGACACCTGGCCTTCCTGCCTTGGTCATCACGGCATAGGCAGGATGAATGAGAATGGACAGAGGTTGTTGGAAGTGTGCTGCCTTCATGGCCTGTGTGTAACAAATACATACTTCAAGTGCAAACACAAAGTTTCCTGGAGACATCCCAGATCTTGCCACTGGCACCAGCTAGACCTTATCCTCACCAGGCGCACAGATCTGAGCAGCGTTCTCCACACTAAAGTTTCCATAGCGCAGACTGCGACACAGACCACACCCTTGTTGGAAGCAGGATAAGGCTGACAACAAAGAGGATCCATCATTCCAAAACTAAAGGCCTCCCACGCATCAACACCTGCTCCTCAAGGGATCCCCAGCAAATCCAACTGTTTCATGACACAGTCAAGGAGAAGTTGGCGTGCAGACTCCTGGCAAAGACATCAACAGCAAGTGGAGCTTCCTGAGAGATACTATCTACACAACAGCCATCACCGCATTTGGGAAAAAGGAGCGTCGGAGTGTAGACTGGTACGAGGCTCACTGGGAGGAGATGCAGCCTGTGACAGAAGCCAAGAGGGAAGCCCTCCTAGCATACAAGCAAAACCCCAGCACCAGTACTCGGGACACCCTCAAAGCTGCACGAAACAAGGCCCAGCAGACAGCCCGCCGCTGTGCAAATGACTTCTGGCTGAACCTCTGCAGCAAGATCTAGATGGCAACTGACACTGGCAATGCAATGGCCATGTACAATGGCATCAAGACAGCTACTGGCCCAACCACAATTAAGACTGCACCCCTCAAGACCAAGACCGTGATCACAAACCAAGGCAAGCAGCTTGAATGCTGGGTGGAACATTACCTGGAGCTGTACGCAACCAAGAACGTGGTGACCGATGCAGCATTAAAGGCCCTGCCAAACTTACCTGTCATGGAGGATCTGGCTTACCTGCCTTCAGTGGACGAACTGGGCAAAGCCATTGATTGTCTGGCCTGTGGAAAAGCCCCTGGAAAGGATGGCATCCCCCTTTCACGAGGACTTGCACAGCACAGTCTGCTTCAATGGTGGGACTTCTGAAAGCCTTCCCAGTGAGCAGTGGTGTGAAGCAAGGCTGCGTCCTAGCGCCGACACTCTTTGGGATATTCTTCTCGATGCTTCTTCAGTATGCCTTCTCTGACAGTGAGGAAGGGATCCATATCCACACCAGATCAGATGGAAAATTGTTTAACATAGCTCGACTGCGTGCTAAGACAAAGGTGAGGCAGCTCCTCATCCACGAGATGCTGTTCGCGGATGACGCTGCACTGACGTCCCACACTGAGGCTGGTCTTCAAGAGCTAGTCAATCGCCTGTCCCATGCCTGTAATGAATTCGGACTGACCATCAGCCTGAAGAAGACAAACATCCTGGCCCAGGGCACAAACACAGTCCCAAACATCAACATACATAACACGCAGCTTGAGGTCGTGGACTCCTTCACCTACCTAGGATCCACTATCACCAACACTCTCTCTCTTGACACAGAGATCTCATGCAGAATCGGGAAAGCTGCCGCAGTGATGTCCAAACTGAACAAGCGTGTATGGAGTAACACCCAGCTAACGGAGAACACCGAGCCACATGTCAACCAGGCCTGTGTACTCAGCACACTCCTTTATGGCAGTGAGGCCTGGTCCACGTACGCTGGTCAGGAAAAGCGGCTCAACAGCTTCCACCTCCGCTGTCTCAGGCGTCTGCTCCATATAAAATGGCAAGACAGAGTAACCAACACCGAGGTACTACAGCATGCTGGCATGCCAAGTCTGCTCGCACTGCTTAGCCAGAGATGACTTAGGTGGTTGGGTCACGTACGGGGAATGGACGAGGGGCGCATCCCTAAAGACATGTTGTATGGAGAGCTGAGTGAGGGCTCCCGCCGCACAGGAAGACCACAGCTTCGGTACAAGGACGTGTGCAAGCAGGACATGAAATTATCTGGCATCGACATCAACACCTGGGAAGGCACTGCTGAAACACGCCAGCTCTGGAAGACCACTGTCAACGAGGGGGTCAACAAAGCTGAAACTAACAGAATAAACAAGCTAGCTGAGAAAAGAGCAAAGAGGAAAGAAAGGGCAGCCCCCATGGCTCCTCAAAGCCCCTTTGTATGCAATACTTGTTTAAGAAACTGTCACTCTAGGGTGGGCCTTTACAGTCACTACCGCAAATGCCTACCATAGCGCTACACCATCTGCCGACGACGACGACCCATTTATACTGCTGGGTGGACAGAGGCACACTTGTGGTAAAGACCTTTCCCAGGGCTCTTAGCACAGTAAGGGTCTAACAGGGTTTCAAACCCACAATCTCCCGATCATAAGCCCAGCACCACTACACCACTGGCCCCACTAAATTTTTACTTTCCATTCAACAGGTTGAATACAACATTAAAACAATTTGACACAACATACATGTATTATTATTCCTGTATAAAGCGCAATATTTAAGAAACAGTTACTCAGAGACATATAACATACAGTACTGTACACTGAATATATATATATATATATATATATATGTCTGTCTTCCTTTCAGCTTTTTCCCTTTTACTCGGGAGTCGCCACAGCGAAAAATCTGATTCGCACGTTTGATTTGGCAGCGGTTTTTATATCGTATGCCCTTCCTGTCATAATTTTTTTTAGCAAGGGACAGAAACACGCTGACGACTTTGCAGCCTACTCTTTACGAAAGTCAGCAATGGTTCTTTTACATGTCTCTCACCATAGACAGTGAGAGACATGGTCCGCCTTTGATAACCCAGTTAGCTGCACTGGGGGGGACAGAAACAACCTTGTGGAGAGTGGGACTCGAACCCCCAACCTTTGGATCAGCGATCCAGCACCCCATACCACTAGACCACCAGTGCCCCATATTTATATATACAGGAGAGGAGTCCACATACTGGGTATAAAATAGTAAATATATAACCTAATATTATTTCTAGTTCTATACAAATATAATGGTGCTAATGGTCAAAAATTACCTTTGTTCTCTGACCAAAACTAACCATATGTGGCACAATTTTGAGAATTTTCAGCATCCTTAGTAACTGCCTGCTCAATATCTTGGTGGTTTAAATTAGACTACAATTAATTAAAAAATAATCGTTAATTAAAAATTCCTGCTGGAAAGTGAAAAATTACGAACCTTAGTGATGTACCTGAGGTCTTCCACGTTAACCTTCAGCAATTCTATAAATTGCTGAACCGTGTAATCCTACTTGGGTTGCAGGGAGATCTGACTGTAGGCAAAAGCAGGGTACACCTTCACGATAACCATTATACCCCCTTCCCTCCCTGTATACAATACAGTCAATAACAAAAAACATTCCATGGGGTATTTTTTAATTAATTATTATTCTGGATAGAACAGATTTAGTTCATAATTTTTTTTTTATTGTCAGATATATTGCTTTATAAGTAACTTATAGGAGGAGACAAGGAATAAACCAGCATTTAGCCATGTGGGTAAAACTTAACAACAGTATTTAAAACCCGTTAAAATCCAAAACCTGCGATTACTTGAAGAGTACAAGCAAAATAAAAAAACAACATACATCTTTGGGACTTTGAGATATACAACTGTATGACACAAGAACTGAAATAGTTTAACAAAGTTTATGGATCAGTAATGAGTCATTCATTCATTCATTTTCCGAACCGCTTAATCCTAATTAGGGTCGCAGGGAGGTTGACACCCAACTCAGCTCAGCTGACTTTGGATAGCTCACCAGGCCATCGCAGGACAGAAACACGCTGACGGCTATGCGGCTACTCTTGTCGAAAGTCAGCAATGGTTGTTCTACATACTTCTCACCACAGACAGTGAGAGACATGGCCGGCCTTTGATAACCTAGTTAGCTGCACTGGGGGAACGGTGACAACCCAGTGACAGTGGGGCTTGAACCCCCAACTTTGGGATCAGTGATCCAACACCTTTACCACCAGGCCACCACTGCTCTCAGTAATGAATCATTTGGCCAATAATTTGGCACAAAAATACACTGATGGACTCACCAGTAGGAACTTTATTTTTGCAGTCACTGGGAGCTTAAATCATGTCTCCTGAACTCTGATGCTCTTGTACAGTTTAAGCCCCCCCCCCCTCCCTCCTTTTTTTCTATTTTTAAAACCCATGATTCAATTAAACAGTAAAAGATGAAATTTGTAATTGTCCTGTACTGCCTGTGAGGCGAACTGTAACTGGAATGAAAACAGTGACAAAGTTTTTCCTTCCCCTTTTTCAACCACATCTCCTCTGTTAAAACTATATGTCCTGTGAGCGGTGTTTTCGGGGTTATGGTACAGGACTGCGTCGCATTATTCCAGTTCAGAGCAGAGCCAATTTCCAGGCAATATTTCCAAACACAATTCTGAGGCATCTTTGAAATTCCACTAGTTTGTCCAGTTCTCCAATGACAATTAAACAGGCCTTGGATCAGGTGAGTGGAGGACGGTTTCAACCCATGGAGAGCAGTATTGTATTCGAGTGCCAGCCAACAGCCAACAGATTGTTTAGGAACGTATTTCCAGGGAGAAAGAAGGTTCCTCAAACAACCGATGGCACAAAAATACATGACCAGCTTACAACATTATTCAGAGAGGAACAACAGTTCATTAAATATCAAACAAAACACTCAAACATAACAAAAACACAATAAGACTTAATTTACTTTCTCTGCATACATTAATCTCCCCCATCCTTCACGTTGCCCATCGCAATAAGAAGAAAATTAAAAAATGAATAAATATATAAACTCTAACATTAAAATCCATATGCTCCCTGTGTTCTTTTTCTTCCCTCTCACTTCTTCTTGTCTCTTGCCAAGCCACAGTCAATATAAAATTACCAAAGCCCTGGTGCTGATGGGGGGTTGTGGGGGGTGGGGGTGGGGGGTTTTACTGCACATTTTTTAAACATAATGCATTTTAGCTCTTCTTTTGTTCTATTATTAAAAACAGAGTTTTGGACCAATAGTGGCAAAAAAGTCCACCGAATCAATGAGCAAAATACAGAACATACTTCTGCCCTTCTATCTGTCACGCA
Source organism: Plotosus lineatus (assembly GCA_024760905.1). Lineage (NCBI taxonomy): Eukaryota > Metazoa > Chordata > Actinopteri > Siluriformes > Plotosidae > Plotosus > Plotosus lineatus. The sequence continues at coordinate 35,267,983 of CM045741.1, forward strand.
AAACACACACACACGCACATGCACACACGCACACACACACACACGCACGCACACACACACACACACACACACACACACACACACACACACACACACATGCACATATGCATACACCAGAGCCACACTGCTGGAACAATGGAAAATGGGATTACATACCAGTTTGGATTGTTAAAAAAGAAAGAAACTGACTAGAGTGCAGTTGAATAGCAGGTTAGGTTTTAAAACTGTCCTCTTGTTTATGAGTATTGGGTGACTATTGCTGATTTTATTTTATAGAATTTAGTTCATGGAGGTTAATGTCTTTTTTTCTGCCAACGCAAAATGTGTGGTTTTCTCAAAGTTGCTGCAAACAATACAATGAAAAACACTTGCAAGGAGACATCACACACACGAACATAAAATAAGCCTCTTGATTCAATTTGAAAACACATGTTTTTTTCTGTGTGACTTTGTGCCTACTAAAAGGCCAGTTGGCCGATCGTTTCTCAAGCACTTTTAATCCAGCCAGTCATCCATCCATCATCCACCAGTTTGGAATTTGTGTCGTCGCTGCAGTTTAATGAACAGTTCTATGGATCACATTTAGCTCTCTTGCCATGCGTTTTAGATTCCTATGGTTCACAGTGAACAGGTTCTTCTGCCGTCCAGCTTCCATGCCAGGGTCAGAGAGATTTGGATGGGCCAGATCCAAAGATCTGGTCATATTCACTGAGGATAAGTTCTACTGCCTGGTTCTGGTAAACCATGTTAATGGCCATGTTTGCACAGTCGCTCTGAGGACGCAGCAGAGTTGGCCCGAAGACGATCCCGATGTTCTGCGTTGTCATGCGATTGCTATCTGAGTGCTCCATCACCCTGCAATGTAGAAAAAGGAAATAAGATATTGTGTGAGTGTGCATGTGGGTAAGAGTGCATGCAACAAGGACATTGGGCAAATGAAGGGGTTAAACCTCTAGTATGAGGGTTTCTTTTTTTTTTTTTTCTTTTTTTTTTGTCTCTAAAAATGCCATTCCTATTTAACCACAGATGCAGAAAGCAGTTGCTCAAAACTCCCACTTAAAAAAAAGAAAAGAAGGGGAAAGGGAAGAAGGGGAGGAGATGTTCCAGAAATGATGATGCTGGTGTTCCTATCTGTCACAGGTCTTACAAGGCAGAGGGGAAACAATAATGACAAGTATAGTACATAAAATAGCACAGGAAGGTTAAAGGAGGAACAAGAGTACTGCAGTATAGGTCATGTGAGTGTATCGACTGTATCACTTCTCAGAATATAGTTTATTTTAAATCCATCTATCAATCTGTCTACTTCAATTTTTCAAAATCAAATAAAAAGCAAACTGATTTTTTTTATCAACACTAAACAGAGCAAGGGGCATAAAAATAGACTTTTAAATAATGTTGGTGCCCCACCCCCTCTTGTGGCTAAAAATAATATTACTAGAAAAATAAATAAATAAAATAAAAGACCAAAAAAAAAACCATACAGTGCAAAGTACTTCCTCCACACACATATATGATAATATCGCACATAGGCCCCACATAGGTCCTTGCTTTAATTAGTCACGTAACCGTGTGCTCATACAAAGTGTAGGTCCTTATATGGATCTATTAGTGTTCCATAGAAACAGCCTGTCTATCGAAACTCCTTTTGAAATCACGAGCATTCAAACTCTTATAATCTTGATTTTGACTTTTCAAGGTCATTCAAGGTTACATGGGACTGACTCAATTAAAAGTCCATACAGAGTTTGTGTTCCATAGTCACAGCATGTCTATCAGCACTCATGTCAAAGCCATTAGCTTCTATTAGCTATTAGGTAAAGGTCACTTAAGGCCAAAGGGAACTGACTCAGATAAAACCCGATATATACAGAGATCCCTCGCTACTTCGCGCTTCAATTCATGTGGCTTCAGTGAATCGCATTTTTTTTGCATTTTTTCTGCATGTGCGTGCGCGCATCTATATGTATGTGCTTTATATATTTACATCTTATGCATTACTTTTAAATGTTTAATTGTTATTATAAGAATTTATAGCATTGAATATGTATTGAGTGATATTATATACATATACATATACGTCAGTCGCGGAATTTGGCAGTTGCGGGGGGATCTCGGTCCCAATTACAGTGGTATGAAAAAGTATCTGAACTTTTTGGAATTTCTCACATTTCTGCATAAAATCACCATCAAATGTGATCTGATCTTTGTCAAAATCACACAGATAAAAAAACAGTGTCTGCTTTAACTAAAACCACCCAAACATTTATAGGTTTTCATATTTTAATGAGGATAGCATGCAAACAATGACAGAAGGGGGAGGAATAAGTAACTGAACTCTCTGCCTAAGGAGACTTAAAGAGCAATTGAAACCAAATTTTTTACCAAACAATTTAAGTCAGGTGTGTGCCCAATCACTGATGAGTGGCTTAAAGCTGCCCTGCCCACTATAAAACACACACCTGGTAAAAATTGTCTTGATGAGAAGCATTGTCTGATGTGCACCATGACTCGCTCAAAAGAGCTGTCTGAAGACCTGCGATCAAGAATTGTTGATTTGTATAAAGCTGGGAAAGGATACAAAACCATCTCTAAAAGTCTGGATGTTCATCAATCGACAGTCAGAGAAGCTGTCTGCAAATGGAGAGAGTTTGGCACTGTTGCTTCTCTCCCAAGGAGTGGCCGTCCACCAAAGATGACGCCAAGAGTTCAGCGCAGAATACTCAGAGAGGTAAAAAAAAAACCCTAGAGTGTCTGCTAAAGACTTACAGAAATCACTGGCACAGTCCAATATCTCTGTGCACACATCAACTATATGTAAAACAATGGCCAAGAATGGTGTTCATGGGAGGACTCCAAGGAGAAGCCACTGCTGTCTAAAAAAAAACATTGTTGCTCGTTTAATGTTCGCAAAAAGGTACTTGGACACTCCACAGAAGTTTTGGCAAAATATTTTGTGGACTGATGAAACCAAAGTTTAATTGTTTGGGAGAAACACACAATGTCATGTGTGGAGGAAAATTAGAACAGCTCACCAACATCAACACCTCATCCCCACTGTGAAGCATGGTGGAGGGTGCATCATGGCTTGGGGCTGTTTTGCTGCCTCGGGGCCTGGACAACTTGCAATCATTAATGGAATAATGAATTCAAAAGTTTATCAGGATGTTTTGCAGGAAAACCTGAGGCCGTCTGTCAGACTGTTGAAGCTAAAAAGAGGATGGATGCTGCAACAAGACAATGATCCAAAACACAGAAGTAAATCAACTTCAGAATGGTTTCAGAAGAACAAAATACACGTTCTGGAGTGGCCAAGTCAAAGTCAAGACTTGAACCATTTGAGATGCTGTGGCATGACCTCAAGACAGCGATTCATGCCAGACATCCCAGGAATCTGACTGAACTACAGCAGTTTTGTAAGGAAGAATGGGCCAAGATTAGTCCTGATCGATGTGCCAGACTGATCTGCAGCTACAGGAAGCGTCTAGTTGAAGTTATTGCTGCCAAAGGGGGTGCCACAAAATATTAAATGTGATGGTTCAGTTACTTATTCCTCCCCCTTCTGTCATTGTTTGCATGTTATCCTCATTAAAATATGAAAACCTATAAATGTTTGGGTGGTTTAAGTTAAAGCAGGCACTGTTTTTCATCTGTGATTTTGACAAAGATCAGATCACATTTGATGGTGATTTTATGCAGAAATGTGAGAAATTCCAAAAGGTTCAGATACTTTTTCATACCACTGTAACTGCGGAAAGTGAGGGAACCCTGTAGTTTTCTATTAGTGTTCCATAGTAACAACATATCTATTGACACTCGTTTTGTTAGCCCTCAAATTCTGGTGACTTGAATCTGTACTTCCTAGGTCACTCAAGGTCAAAGAGTTAAAAGGTATTGGCTAAAAATCCATCCATTAACAGTACTTGGCAGACGCTCTTATCCAGAGCAACTTACAATTATAATTTTATTTTCAAATATATATAACCAAGGGGGCAGTGATGGCCTGGTGCTACAGGCGCTAGATCACTGATCCTAAGGTTGGGGGTTCAAGCCCCACTCTCCATGGGTTGTCACCTTCCCCCCAGCGCAGCTAAGTGGGTTATCAAAGGCCGGCTATGTCTCTCACCGTCTCTGGTGAGAGGGTCATGTAAAAGAATCATTACTGACTTTCGACAAGAGTAGCTGCATAGCCGGTAGCGTGTTTCCACCCTGCAATGGCCTGGAAAGCCGTCCAGGGTGTACTCTGCCCTCGCCCGGAGTCGGCTGGGCTAGGCGCCAGCATCTCTGCGACCCTAATTAGAATAAAGTAATTCAGAAAATGAATGAATGTATACAACTGAGCGTTAAGGGCCTTGCTCAAGGGCCCTTAACGCTGGTGATACTTGGGATTGAACTGCTGACCTTCGGATCAGTATCCTGTCGCCGTATCCACTATGCCACCACAGCCATCCACAGTTTCGTATTAGTGTTGCATAGTAACAACATCAATACAAAACAATATCAACACACATTTAGCTTCTTTTAGTGATTATTTCAAGGTCACTCAAGGTCAAAGATCCTTGTGTCCTTTAAAAGCAAGTGCATGGTTTCCCATCTGTCTCTCATTACATTGTAACCCTGACATGACCTTGAAGTCATTTTAAAATCAAATCATCTCAGTGTAGTGTCCCCACCATGTTTGGTGAAAATCCATGGAAGGGTGTGCTCAAGGACAGCCAAAGAGACAACCTAACACAGGTCGGGGGTTTCGAAAAAGGTTTTGGCGAAGGGAAACATCTTTATAATAAATCGAAAAAGAGAGGTGGTGAGTATATCTGGTATGCTAATGCTACACTTCTATATTACCGCTAAGATTACTTTCGATGATAAATAAAGTGCATACCGTTTAAGATGCTGGAACATGTGCCTCATGGTATCATGGTTCGGGTCAGGCATGCTGACGATTAGCGATTTCATTCGTTCCACTTTATCCAAGTAATCAGACAGCTCTAAAATGTAGTCATATATTAAACAACAATAACGAATGCACCGCTACATAACAATTTTTGGTTAAATGATCATAAATACATTCTACTACCACATGCTTCCCTGCCTCAGCAGGTTTCAGACTGGATAGTTATTTTTCCTTGTATTCCCAAAATGACTCAATTTATGCTCTAATCTAGAAATGCTAAACTCACACTCGTCTGCATAATTTTAGACATATTTCAAAAGTCAATTACAAATAATTTGTACACAGAATTGACAGCTGTCAAATTGAAAAGAAACAAGCGATAACTCTGACATTTCGGTTTCAGTGTCTTAATTGGTATGATTCTGCCATATAGAAAAATGAGCAGAATGTCATCTGCACTTTCTCATCCTCACACAACAACTCAGCCAAAAATAAAACACCCCTGCAATCCTGATCGCATTTTCACAGTTAACATGCGAGTGCTGTCAATCAAACACTGTGGTTAGAATTTTAAGATTTTGTTTTTTGGGGTTTTTTTTTTTTTTTGGCTGAGCTGAAACATGAGGACTAGCATTAGAATTTTTACTAATATAAAAAAAAAGGTTCCATGACAAAACAAAACTTGATTAAAAACATCAAAATAGTTACAATTCTGTCTCATTAGGATATACTCATTAGGATGGACAGCGTCCATCCATTCATCCATCCATCCATCCAACTAACCACCCATCCATCACTCAACTCACCCACCCACCTATCCATCCATCCTTCCATCCAAGCACACTCAACTCACCCACCTATCGATCCATCCTTCTATCCATTCACCTATCCATCTTCCATCCACCCATCAATCCATTCATTCACCCCTCATCCATCAATCCCCCTTATGCACCACCTTAACAAATCATCCTTCTATCCATCCACTACCCATCCACTTATCCATTCATCTTTCTTTCAATCCACTCACCCACACACTTATCTATCCATCTCTCTCTTGCTCTCTCTCTCTATCCCACAAACACTTACTGACAGTCTCGACAATGTCTTGAAAGACTTCATAAGGTACAAGTGGTTCAGGAAGCTCTCTAAAGAAGAGTTTCAAGGCTCCTGTTATCACATGGATGTCCTCCCACTGTGGGTCTTCCAGGTCCACATGCTCCACTGACCCACAACAAAGACACAATGAGTTTGGGGATGGATAAAAAGGACAGCAGTGAATAATTGAGAGACAAAAAACAAATCGGTTAGCGGTGTTGCATGAAAGAAAAATCCAGGCATACATAATGGCATTTGCTCATATTTATCACAGTGGTAAGATTTTTGGCATGAGGCGGCAGGTGCAGAGCAACATAGAGGACGAGGACAGTGAGACAAGGGACAGAGGAGCAAATGCAAAAACAGCTTATAGCATTTTTATTGCATAGTTTTCTGCTATTCACAAAACATAAACAAACATAAACGGTTCACAAAAAAAACGCATACATCAAAGTGACAAGTAACTGTACAGCCAGAGCACTAACACTATACTGCACATATTTCTCTCAGTCCAGTGAAGGGTCAGGGGGAAATAAATTCAATCGAGCAATGCAGGGCATCGTACATGCCTGAGTAAACTGCATGCAGTGGCACTGGCCACAAGGTGTCAGTCACATACTTCCTCCACATCAAGACACAACCTAATATCATGTGGACCAGAGGAAAAATAATCAGCTTAGTGACCAAGAACATCAACAATAACACATCATGACCTCTTAAATGCGTTGCCACATCACCAACAAAATAGATGTAAACACTACAATTCGTTAGCAAAACACATGAACATAACATTGATGTCACTGGAAAAAGGATTTACCTGGAATTGGATTTTTTTTTTTTTTTGTCGGTTGCATTGGCAGCATAGTGACATTGTGGTACCATGTCAGCCTCACAGCAGAAAAGCTCTGGGTTTGAGTCCCGGGCTCGGTGAGGGTGTTTCTGTGTTGAGTATGCATATTGTTTGTGTGGGTTTCCTCCGGGGAGTCCGGTTTTTCCTCCCACAGTCCAAAAGACATGCATTAAGCTAACTGGCTGTTTCAAATTGCCCCTAGCTGTGAGTACTGTATTTAGAGTTGTGTACGGTGACCCTGCAATGCTCTGGTGAACTGTTCAAGGTATACCCTGCCTTCGCCCAGTGTTGACTGAAAAAGGCCCCAGCCCAGCGGTTCAGCAAATGAGTGAGTGAGCGAGTGAGTGAGAGAGTGAGTGTCATCGCCAGTAGCATGAAAATTGTCAGTTAATGACCTTTGTTTATTACTGCTTTTACCTTCCAAGTAAAAAAAAAAAAAAAAAAAAAAAAGCTTCTTTTATTGAACCGTTCCAATTATAGCATAAACGCCAGTATCTGCCTCACAGCAAAGAGGTAATGGGTTCGATTCCTGGGTTCAGGCATTTCTGTGTGCAGTTGGCATGTTCTCTCTATGCTTACATGGGTTTTCTCCAGGAACTCAGGTTTCCTCCCACAGTCCAAAGACACGCACATTAGTCCAAATTTTTCCAAATTGCCCCCTGGTGTGAGTATAAATGGTTATGCGCATATGTGAAGCTTTGCAATACTTTGGTGAGCTATTCAGGGTGCACCCCCACCTTTGCCCAGTGTCAGCTGAGATTCTTCTGTCAGTTGCTTTTGTATTTATTTAGTGTGTGTGTGTGTGTGTGTGTGTGTGTGTGTGTGTGTGTGTGTGTGTGTGTGTGTGTGTGTGTGTGTGTGTGTGTGCCCCTACACAGTCCTATATCTTAAAAACTACTTGGCAGAATACCGTCAATTTTTCAGCGCAGTAACTTGGGACCAAAGTCTGAAAAGGGTAAATGAAAAAAGGTCACCAAAGGTCTAGATCAAGGTCAGAAAAACAGCCTCCAATTGTTCATAATTGCCAGGTGGCGGCAAGTGTGATTCCCTGATCATGGAACACGAGATTGTTTCGAGCACATTTAAGAAATCCAGCTAGTGTGCCGAAGTGAAGCCTTTCATCAGGCCAATATTTTTGACAGCAGTATCTTAAAGAGTACTGATTCCCATACATATCTATCAATTCAATAATCCACAAGAAAATTTAAGACACGCGTTATAAATTCCCCAGGCAGGTCAGATTAGACAACCAGTTCCGGAAAGAAAAATTGAGCAATTAGCACAAATACTCTACAAAACAAATAACATACGCTGATGAATGGATCCACCACACGGGACTTCATTAGCTTCATCTGATGTTAATATGGTCCCTCTACAATTTTTTGAAGAACACTAACATAACTGGATAAACTGTTAATTTAAGCCTTCTGTATATGAGCGGCTGTAGTCGGATCAGTGCAACATGGACGCGTACTCCCAGACAACACAAAGAAAGCAAGCTAGCTTTAGACAGCTGCAGCAAGCAAGGATTTGCAGTCCTGCTGATGGGACGAGCTACCTGGCACTAAATCCTCTGGAAAGAGATAACGTCCGTCCGTAGACACTGCTCGCTCTGGAAGAATGGACAGGAGTTGTATACCACCATTTAGCACCTGATTGTATATCGTACATAACATACACACTCTCTCCTGTCTTCAGTCATCATATCATTTATATTTCACAGAAACATAAAATGTAATGGAATATGTTTCAAGATAAGATACCTTTTATTTTTTCATTGCTGGTACAGTATACATCTGGATAATCGGTATTGCTCTTACCATGATTGACAGCGAAGCGTAGTTTCTGGATCACAGCCAGATTTCCACTGACTCTATAGATACCATCTGTCTCTAAACCTGAAAACACACGAACACATGTACACAAGCTAATTATCTACTTGGACGTATGACGGTTTAGCGATAGGTGGTAATGCTATTACATGCATCACACAAGGGGAATTCGTTTTCTTTTGACTACACGGTATATAAATAGTCAAATAGGTTTTTTTTAAAAAAAATAAAACTCTTCACATAGAGTTTTGACTGGTGATCCATCTGAAGCTTCCCATCACACCATGAGAAAACGTGCCTGCCATGAATAACAATTCCCAGTACCGCACCACTCCAGGACAACCACACTCACCTGAATACTAAGCATGTGTATTGAACTTCCCTCTGTCTTTAGTAAAAAGACTGATCTTTCAATTAGAGAGCAGGAATTATTATATTCATTATTATTTAATTATTAATTATTATATTATAATATTCATTTCATGTTCTGATTTTACAACGGTTTCCCTGTTCGCTTGCATATTTACTCAAAACTGCTTGTGCTCAGTGGTGGCATGGTGGCGTAGTGGTTAGCATGTCCGCCTCACAGCAAAAAGGTCCTGGGTTCGAATGGAAGGTTCATTGAGAGCATTTTCTATGGATGTTTCATATTCTCTCTGTGCTTGTGCGGGTTTCCTCAGGGTACAACAGTTTCCTTCAACTGTCTGAAGACATGTCCATTAGGCACACTACAAGTTCCAAATTGCCCCGAGTGGGAGTTTGAATGGTTGAAACGTGTGTGTGTGTGTGTGTGTGTGTGTGTGTGTGTGTGTGTGTGTGTGTGTGTGTGTGTGTGTGTGTGTGTTGCCCGGCAATAAACCAGTAAACTGTTCAGGGTGTAACCCTGCCCTCAACCAAAATCTGCAGAGATAGGCTCCAGCCTCCCTGCAACCCTAGTAGGCTGAAAACTGGTTCGTCAAATGAATGAATGAATGAATGAATGCTTGGCCTCAGATATACTGCTCTTTGAGCAGATGTCCTGTGCTTTAGTTTGACTCCATCTCTTCTCACTCAAACTGCATTTATGAGTTCGTAAGTCTTCCGTGCACAGATTTCTGTGAGCAGTGTTGGAAATAATTAATTAAGTGAATCCAACACTCACTCAGTGGCTAAGTATCCTCTGGGATACTTCTGAGAAGGTCGGCGTTTCAAGATTTAGCACTACCAAGCTAACTGTGCTGCTATAGTTCAGGTGCTGGACTCATAATCGAGAAGATTGAATCCCTCATTAGACTCCCAACCATAACAAGCCATGTGCAGGATCCAAACCAGAAATGTGCCTCAAGTTGAACTCAGTCGCTTGATGCCACAGAAACTGGGATAAGCCCCAGCCTGATCATGATGTCAGTTCATCATTTTCTATCATCGCTTAATCCTAATTAGGGTCGCGGGGAGGCTGGCGCTTATCCCAGCTGAGTTGGACAGCTCGCCAGGCTATCGTAGGGCGGAAACACGCTGATGGCTATGCGGCTACTTTTGTTGAAAGTCCGCAATGGTTCTTTTACATGCCTCACACCATAGACAGTGAGGCTTTGACAACCCAGTTTTCTGTACTGGGGGGGCATGACAACCTGTGGTGGTGGGGCTTGAACCCCCAACCTTAGGATCAATGGTCTAGCACCTTTACCACTATGCCACCACTTCCCTCCCAGCTTGATGCGTCGGGTGTAAAAGCCCTTCAAGCTGCCACTGCAGAACAAACCGTCAAATGCTCAGTTGTGTGAATAAGATTTAAAAAAGTAAGTCATAAAACAAATGTAGTTGAAAGCTGAGAGTAGTATCATGGATGTATCCCCATTATGCAAAAATGACTATTATTTGTGGAAAAAATTAAAAGTATGATTACAAGAAAATGCACCATACCCACTATATAAAAACCTTGGGCCCAGTTCAATTACAGAGTATTATGTGTATTTATCTGACTTAACAATTGCCTTGTATACCTGTTGAGATACAGTGATACCTCTGCTCACGAACATAATTGGTTCCCAGAAAGTGTGTGTAAGGCGAAAAGTTCGTCTTCCGAACATTTATTTCCCATAAGAAACCATTAAAATGAGAATAATCCGTTCCCAGGTCCCCATAAAACATAATTTTCTACTAAATAAGCCTTAAAACTACACAAAAATATACCTTATTTTATGTATAATAAATGTGCTATTGTATTGTAATTAAAGAAATAAACTGTACTGTATAATAAAGTCGTTTTATTTACCTTTGTGATGGTAGTTGATGGCTTGATGGAATGGAGTGGGAGGAGGAGGGAGGGAGGGACTTACTGTTTGGAAGGAGTGTTTGGAAACGCCTACTGTTTGGAAACACCCTTAGCCACACACGCACCCTTAATAGCTTCCTTGTTCTTAAGGATGGGAGCAATGGTAGACTTAGCGTACTGGTACTGGGACGCTGAGTCACACAAACGCACACCTCGTTCGTGTTTTTCAATGATCTCCGCCTGTGGTGGGGTTTTTTCGGTCCCATAATAGCAAAAGTACACTCAATATGGTCCAAAATGTCTATCAAACACAAACCACTTCCGCATTCAAAGAAAGGGGGTGACGAACTGTGACGCCGTGAGCGTGCGTCAGCTTCTCGTGGCCGCCACCGTGGCGCTGTTCGACCGCGTGGTTTGATTCGTCCGCCGAAAACTAGTTCGTCAGCAGAGACTATATGCTCGCAAATTTAATGTTCTTGAGGCGAAAAGTTCGTGAGCTTAAGCGTTCGTCAGCGGAGGTTTTACTGTATTCTGCTTGAGTCTTGTTTTTGGAATTTTGCACCCCGCTGTGTGACAGTTACAACATTTCTGTCAAATTAATATAAACTTAATTCTTACATAAAACTCTATAATTGCTTCCCAAACACCCAGAAAAAGAATACACCTGAAAATAGAAATAAACACTGGAGGAACTGCTACATTACTACTGATGATTTCTCTTACATAATGTACAGAAGAGAAGTGGAAGTTAGACAGAGACATGATCATGAAATATTGACACGAATATCTTACTTCACTTATTGACTTATATCACTTATTTGTGGCACTGAAGTGGAAAGAAAACTTCAAGAAATGTTTGATGTGGTTGTGAAGGAAAGCGATTCCATGGGACTTTCTCTGAACATTTCCAAAACAGAGTGCATGACAATTTCTAAGAAACAACATCCCCCAAAGTGCAATCTCCAAAGCAATGGCAACCAAATCAACCAGGTGAATAAATTTAAATACCTAGGCTACTTAATAACAAGCGACGGTAAATGTCTGACAGAAATTCAAAAACGTATTGCCATGGCTAAAGTCACTTTTAAAAGGTTTTCCCCTATCATGACCAATAGGAACATCACAATGAAAACAAAATTTAGCGTCCTGAAAGCATATGTGTGGTGTGTTCTGTTGTATGGCTGTAAGTGCTGGACAATCACCAACATCATTCAGAAGAGACTAGAGGCTATTGAAATGTGGTTCTTAAGACGCATCTTGAAAATATCCTGGACTGACAGAATCTCAAATGGAGAAGTTCTCTCCATGGCATTAATGGAACGTTCACTATTGAACACCATACATGCACGACAGATGAAATTTCTTGGACATGTGTACAGAAGAGGATCACTAAAACATCTATGCTTAACAGGCAAGGTTGAAGGGAAAAGAAGCAGAGGGCGTCAAAGAGCCACCTACATAAACAGTTTGAACACCTGGGCAACATCAGGAAATATGCATAACTGTGACTTCCTGCGCGCATCGCTTGAAAGAGACTTGTGGAGAGCCATGGTCGTCAATGCTTGTGACAAGCAGGACAAATGATGATGATGATGATGATGATGATGTTGATGAATGGTCTGGTGAGCTGTTTGGGGGTATCCTGACTTCGCCCCGTGTCGGCTGAGATAGGCTGCAGCCTCCCTAATCCTAATAGGATTAAGTGGTTTGGGAAATGAGTGCGTGAGTGATGTACTGTAATAATGGAAAGAACAGACATAATGTGTCATGTCTGAACTTTCTCTAGACTTTAATTTCTGATTAGTGACTGTTGGTAACGGAAAACAATAGAAAAGTAACTAATGTTTTCATGCAAATTTGAAAGCCACAGCTGTGGAGAAAAAGAGGAAAGAGAAAAGGAAAAGGGGAAACAAATGTTGGAAGGCTCATTCATTTTCTGAACCACTTCATTCTAATTAAAGTCGCAGGGAGGCTGGTGGGGAACACGCTGACGGCAATCCAATAATGACAATGACCTTCTCTTTTTGAATGACAGCAATGGTTCTTTTTCATGCTTCTCCCCACAGATAGTGAGAGACAAGGCAGGCCTTTAATAACCCAGTGAGCTGCACTGGGGGGACAGCAGTGACAATTCGGTGATATATGAAGGTATGCAAATCGATCAATTTTAAGGGTTAAAGGATAAGGGCAAATTCAGGAAGGCATCATGTTTAAAAATCTAGCAATAATCTCATCTCTGTTTTGTACATAAATACCGTATTCGATGTAATAAATGTCCTGCTCCAATAAGCAACCCCCCCCCACCAATGTTTTTGATCTTACGTCTAATAACCGCCCATGTGTACTGGGAGCAAAATGGTAGATCAGACTTACCAATTTTATTCGATCAGTCTCTGTAACAGTAAAATGAGGCGTTCACTGCCTGTAAAAGTGAGTTTACACGGTATTGCAAGACTCCCTGCCACTGGGGAATGTCTATAATGTTCATCAGTAACAACACATTTGATTCACACATTCCGCCGTGCTTTAAAAACTGGAAAATATTTTGCTGTGTTCTCTTGGTAAATGTCCAACAACCGATGAACCATTAGAAACTGTTACAGCAAAACTATGGGATGCTCTGAATGAATAGACAAATTAGCCAGATATGTACCTATCAGAAAGTGATGACGAGTATTTTTCACTCAATTCTCCTGTTCACTAACCTCATAAATTCAAAGATGTTCCTGGCCATGTGCTTTTGTTTATGTTCGTGTTGATTGGTTCAACGTGCCATGTGCTAAAGTTGACATTCGTGTTCATTGGCTCGATTTTACTTCCGGGAAAATGTTTAAAGGAACAGCACCGGGAGGGAAAAGTAAGGGGACTTGTTTTTAATTATGCTGTTTTCTGTTTATTTTCAGCTTTCATGTAAGTAGTTTGGTTGATACCACAAAATGAATAACACAAATACCAGTAAAACTCTTGTATTGTTCTGTTATTATTCATGTTTTCCACCTCGATGGTAATAAGCACTTACCGTTCCACTCCGCTGCTAACATTTTAATAAGCGCCCACCCACTCCAATTTTTTTAAGCGCCCTGGTCGCGTATCACGTCGAATACGGTATGTAAATATGTGGTACATATGAAAGACAAGAGTCTGGGACTTAGTGTCGGTGATATTTGAGGTTAGGTAGGCTTACCTTTCTTCTCCACTGTCTCGGTGCAGTTTTTAACAAATCGTGGAACTGTGCTCCTCTCCCTCTCACACAGCAACTCTAAACTACAGCCAAACACCTGATCTGAAGTAAACAACACACACACACACACACACACACACACACACACACACACACACACACACACACACACACATACAGGTGAGCACGTCAGCCTCACAGCAAGAAGCCTGGGTGATTCTGTGTGCAGTTTGCATAGTCTCCCCATGTTTGTATGGGTTTCCTCCATGTACTCCGGTTTCCTCTCACAGTTCAAAAACATGCACAGTTGGCTAATTGGCTGTTGACTAAGTGTGAGTGTGAATGGTTGTATGGGTATTGCCTCTTCAATGGCCTGACAAGCCGTCCAGTGAGTACCTGTCCTCACCTAGAGTCAGCTGAGGTGGGTGCCAGCCTCCCTGTGACCCAAATTAGAATTAAGCATCTTAGAAAAAAAATGTATCATCATCATCATGGTCATCATCATCATCATCATCTTCCACTTAATCCAGGGTCGGGTCGTGGGACAGCAGCCTAAACAGTGAGATCCAGACGTCCCTATCTACAGCTACTTCCTCGAGCTCTTCCAGGGGACAACGAGGCATTCCCAGAACAGCCGAGAGACATAGTTCCTCCAGCGTGTTCTGGGTCGCTTCACGGTTAGACGTGCCCGAAACACCATACACCAATGTTTTTTGCAATGGCTGCTTTAAACATCTGTATTCGTGTTAAATTCTGGAACCATGACAACTGCTGTTGGAGTTAACTTTTTTAATCTACACCTGCAATAACCGCCTTTAAAACAAAATTCACAAGGAAAAAAAACACACACACGCTTTGTACCACTATAGCCAGTAACAAAATTAACCAGCAACTTGGCACATATGCAGTACATTACATAAAACGTAACATTAGTAGTAATAATTGTTTCTCCTAAATAATTACACATTTAAAATATAACTCACCTTTAATAAGACCTTTTTCCTGTAATGCTTGAATTGGTGGCCTCCTCTGAATAAGCTTCTTCAAACGACTCTTCACTCTTTTCCTCTCTGAAGTCTCCAAATTAGAGATGGAGCGAGGGACTGAATGGGGCAAGAGAGAGAGAGAGAGAGAGAGAGAGAGAGAGATAGCTATTTATATTATTTATGCTTAGGATAATGTAAATGATCTCACAATGACAGTGGTACCTCACTTTACGAAAGTCTCACCAAACGAAAAAAGCAAAACGCCTTTCCTAAAATTTTTGCCTCTGGATACGAAACAAGTTCACGTTACGAAAGCGCCATCTTAAAAATTCAAACGCGCCATTCAAACATTCAAACAATGTGAGAGTTGCTTTCTCATTGGTTGTCTCCCAACACCCCGCACCGCTGGCCTCCCATTGGCTAGGAGGAAGCTGAATCTCCATAATACAGTCCTGTACCCATAATGCTTTTCGTGTGCCTTCGACCCATTGTTTGACACGCGTATGAAGGAGAGTTGTACTGTTAGTTTGTGAGTTTTGTGAGGTTTTTTGAGTGTGCTTATTGCAGAGTTATTTTTCGTTATTAATCATGAGCCCCAAGAAAGTGATTACCAGTGAGACTGAATAGAAGAATTATCAATAAAAATTAAAATGATCAATAAAAGTAAAACAGGAGATGATAAAAAAAAAAATGAAAGTGGGATTCGGTTGAGTGAAATCACAAATGAGTATGGCCGAAACCCCTCTACAATTAAGACAATATTGAAGCGGAAGGAGGCCTTAAAAGCGGAGATACAGTTACGCAGGCGATTATTTCAGAAAAAACAACCGCCATATATAAGGACCTCGTGAAGATGGGTGAGGGTTCTTCAGACCAGCAACCTCTGGACTTTAAAGCGTTGCATGGGTGGTTTAGGAGATTTAAAAAAAGTAAATAATTTTCTTTTACTTTTAACACATTTCATACATGTTTTTAAAAAAATGGTGTGCTTTTATAATTTTTAAAGGGTTTATGGAGTAGTATTGGGAGCCATGGAACGAATCAAGCGTTTTACATGTAAAATGTTGTTCAATTTACGAAAAATGCAATTTACGAAAAAGGCACTGGACCGGATTAATTTCGTAAAGTCAGGTACCACTGTACTGTTCATCTAATATAACATGTTATTAATTGTGTAATGTTACTGATGTTACTGCTTAAAACATAATTTATGAATTTTTCATCCATGACTTTTTTGTAGTAGTCAATTCACAAATGTTATGTATTGCCTTCTGATCACATCCATCCACCAACAAGAAGGGTTAGAAGGCTGCACCCTATATGATATGTGATGCTGCCACCCGCCTCTTAATGAACTGCAGCACATGTATATTTGGAAGCAGCTTAACATACTCGATCGCAATCTTCTCCTTTCAATGAATGAGCTCAGAGATGCCCATGATTTGCTGGTTATTGTTGTGCATTAAAGAAAGGCAGGCCCTCCTTCAGTGAGAGGCTTCCATGGACTTCCAGTAGTATATGATTGCAGCATCAACCTGGATTTGGACACCCCCCCATATATATATATATATATATATATATATATATATATATATATAAGTTTACTAATATTTCATTAGCCTTAGATTTCAAGCTAGTCTGCATGTCCCCTTTTAGATATATGTATTTATATAGTACAACGTACAATTATGCATCATTCTTTCTTCTTCTTTTCCTTTTGGCTGTTCCCTTTTTTCTCAGGGGTTGCCACAGCGAATCAACTGCCTCCGTTTTCATGGAAGTCACATTAATGATTCGCATGTTTGATTTGGCATAGTTTTGTTTTTTTTTTTTTTACATTGGATGATCTTCCTAACACAACCCTTTTAGCAAGGGGCATAAACATGCTGATGGCTATGCAGGGACTCTTGACAAAAGTCAGCAATGGTTCTTTTACATGAACCTCTCACCATAGACAGTGAGAGACATGGCCGGCCTTTGATAACCCAGTTAGCTGCACTGGGGGGGGGGGGGGGGGGGGGGGCAGCGACAACCCTGGGGAGAGTGGGACTTGAACCACTAACCTTGGATCAGCAATCCAGCATCTTTTACCACCAGATCACCACTGTCCCAATTATGTGTTATTCCTAGGCCTAAGTAATTTATTTACAGGGCGATGTGTGTTTACGTAACTCACGTGAGGGCTTGTGTCCTGAACGGTTCTCGTCTTCATCTCCACTATTTTCTATCAAATCTAAAGAACCTGTTCTCCTCATTGAATACTGGAATACATTATCCAGAGGATTCTCCTTATCCTACAAAACACACACACACACACACACACACACACACACACACACACACACACACAAACACTCAACAATGATCAGACATATATTAAGTATATATGAATAATATAATAAACTACAAATAATTGATAAAGACCATCTTACAAGTCTGTTAATAACTTTCTGGATTGTGCTGTACCACTCTTTAATTACTGCCTCAGTGTCTGACTGCAGCAGAAATTCATTTCCTGTAACTGTCCTCAGCTGCACACACACACACACACACACACACACACACACACACACACACACACACACACACACACACACACATAGTATAAATTTAGTAAAGAAACCATCACCTAGTTCAACATTTTAACATCATGCAGCAGCAATCCCTTGTGCTCATTGGCAAGCTTTAATATCCTAATTGTTTTGGTGTTTTTTTTTTGTTTTTTTTTGTAATTTCTAAGAATTATTTTGTAATGTTTTCACTCACCTTGAATACATTCTTCTTGCTAGAAAGCTCATTAGCCCACTGTAGCTGGGCTCCTCTTAGGTCTACACTGCTCTCTGGACAGCTGTTCCCTGGTTTCTACACCCACATGGACAAGAATTCACAAAGACACTGAGTATTTGACTGAATTTGTGATCAGCATGAGCCCTCACAATAGAGTGAATAATTCAAAATGTCAGCATGGTTTTCAAATACATGTGAACCAAAGGTTTTCTTACCCAGCTCTCAGAATTCTGGGTTTTCGGATCCTTGAAGAACATAAGACTGTTCCCCACTAACACCACCCACGAGGGGTTCCAGTTTTTCCTGAAGACCACACACACACACACACACACACACACACACACACACACACACACACACACACACACATATACACAGAGTAATATTCAATATTTATGGCTTCATCTTGTCAGATGTTTACTTTATTACAGTTCATCAAAACTGTGTTTTCATTTATTGTATTGAGTCACACACACGCACAAAAATATATTATATATTTTATTGTTTTAATACTGATGATTTTGGCATACAGCTCATGAAAACCCAAAATTCCTATCTCAAAAAATTAGCATATCATGAAAAGGTAGTCTAAACGAGCTATTAACCTAATCATCTGAATCAACCAATTAACTCTAAACACCTGCAAAAGATTCCTGAGGCTTTTAAAAACTCCCAGCCTGGTTCATTACTCAAAACCACAATCATGGGTAAGACTGCCGACCTGACTGCTGTCCAGAAGGCCATCATTGACACCCTCAAGCAAGAGGGTAAGATACAGAAAGAAATCTCTGAGCGAATAGGCTGTTCCCAGAGTGCCGTATCAAGGCACCTCAGTGGGACGTCTGTGGGAAGGAAAAAGTGTGGCAGAAAACGCTGCACAACCAGAAGAGGTGACAGGACCCTGAGGAAGATTGTGGAGAAGGGCCAATTCCAGACCTTGGGGGACCTGTGGAAGCCACTTTTGAACCAGAAACGGCGGCAGAAGCGCCTGACCTGGGCTACAGAGAAGCAGCACTGGACTGTTGCTCAGTGGTCCAAAGTACTTTTTTCGGATGAAAACAAATTTTGCATGTCATTCAGAAATCAAGGTGCCAGAGTCTGGAGGAAGACTGGGGAGAAGGAAATGCCAAAATGCCTGAAGTCCAGTGTCAAGTAGCCACAGTCAGTGACGGTCTGGGGTGCCATGTCAGCTGCTGGTGTTGGTCCACTGTGTTTTATCAAGGGCGGGGTCAATGCAGCTAGCTATCAGGAGATTTTGGAGCACTTCATGCTTCCATCTGCTGAAAAGCTTTATGGAGATGAAAATTTCATTTTTCAGCACAGCCTGACACCTGCTCACAGTGCCAAAACCACTGCTAAATGGTTTACTGACCATGGTATTACTGTGCTCAATTGGCCTGCCAACTCTCCTGACCTGAACCCCATAGAGAATCTGTGGGATATTGTGAAGAGAAAGTTGAGAGACACCAGACCCAACACTGTGGATGAGCTTAAGGCCGCTATCGAAGCATCCTGGGCCTCCATAACACCTCAGCAGTGCCACAGGCTGATTGCCTCCATGCCACGCCGCATTGAAGCAGTCATTTCTGCAAAAGGATTCCCGACCAAGTATTGAGAGCATAACGGAACATAATTATTTGAAGGTTGACTTTTTTGTATTAAAACACTTTTTTTATTGGTCGGATGAAATATGCTAATTTTTTGAGATAGGGATTTTTGGTTTTTCTTTACTTTTTTGCCAAAATTATCAATATTAAAACAATACAAGGCTTGAACTACTTCAGTTGTGTGTAATGGATATAAAATATATGAAAGTCTAATGTTTATCAGTACATTACAGAAAATAATGAACTTTATCACAATATGCTAATTTTTTGCTAATATATATACAGACTCACACACACACACACATACACACACACACACACATATATATATATATATATATGTATATATATATATATATATATATATATATATATATATATATGCATGTATACAGTGCTGTGCAGAAGTTTTTGCCCCTTACTTATTTTTTGCAGCTTTGTCACACTTAACTTTTTCAGATCATCAAACAAATGTAAACATTATGCTGAGATAACCGAAGTATTCAAAAACTGCAGTTTTCCTGTTGTGATTTTATTTGTTAAGAGAAAAATCCTATCCAAACCCACATGAATCTATGTGAAAAAGTAATTGCCCCCTTGTTAAAAGGTGAGGTAATTGTGATTAATTCTATTATTGGGGGAACCTGAGTTCAATTTCATGGCCACACCCAGGCCTGATTGCTACCAGACATTTCCAATCAGGAGATCCCTAACATAAAACCTGTCTGACAAGGTGAGGTAGGCCATACTGAACACACATCATCATCACAGCCGCGATCCAGTGAGCTTCAAGAGCAAACAAGAGATTTGAGATTATAGAGATGTCTCAGTCTGGGAAAGGATACAAAGTCATTGCTAAATCTTTGGCATGGCACAGTGGTGACCCTTCCCAGGAGTGGCCGACCTATCAAAATTACTCCAAGAGCATTGCGCAGACAAACTGGAGAAGTCACAAAGCATCCAAACCCCACTTCTGAACAACTACAAGTCTCACTTGCCTCAGTTACTGTCAATATTCATGACTCCACCATCAGAAAGACACGAGGCAAAAATGGCATCCATGGAAGAGTTCCGAGTCGAAAGCCACTGTTGACAAAAAAGAATATAAAGGCACGACTTGCTTTTGCTAAGAATCATCTTGATCATCTCCCAAGCTTTTGGGATAATGTCCTCTGGACTGATGAAACTGATGAAAAAGTTGAACTATTTGGGAGAAATAAATCCCGCCACATCTGGTGCAAAATAAACACTATATTTGATAAACAGAACATTGTGCCAACAATGAAAGTGGACGTGTGATGATCTGGGCCTGTTTTGCTGCTTTAGGACCTGGGTGACTTGTCATGATTGACGGAACCACGAATTCTGCTCGCTACCAAGAAATCCTGGCGAAGAATGTTCATCCATCAGTTCAAGGCCTCAACCTAAAGCGCACATGGGTTCTGCAGCAAGACAATGATCTGAAGCACACCAGCAAGTCCACTTCTGAATGGCTAAAAAAGAACAAAATGAGGCTTTTGGACTGGCTTAGTCAAAGTCCCGACCTGAACCCTATTGAGATGCTGTGGCATGATCTTAAAAAGGCTGTTCATTCCCGAAAACCATCCAATCTGGTTGATCTTAAACAATTCAGCAGAGAAGACTGAGCCAAAATCCCATCAGAGCGATGTGAAAGACTCATCACCTCTTATCGCAAACGCTTGAATGCAAAAGCGATTGTTGCAAAAGGTAGTTCAACCAGCTATGAGGTTTAGGGGGCAATTACTTATTCACATGGGCCCTTGTAGGTTCACATGTTTTCCCCTTAATTCATACAATTGGCACTGAAAACTGCATTTTGTGTTTACTTGTATTTTATCTTTGTATACTATTTAGGTTTGCTTGATCTGAAATAGATGACAGTGATAAACATGCAAAAAAAATGTCAGAAATTTGTCGGGGGCAAAAACTTTTGCATAGCACTGTATATATAATTCTGCGGTTATGTATACCAGCTCGTACACATTTGCTGTCCAGCTTACACTGTCTGATTACTGGATTATTCCACGTCACATCATATGAAACGATCACTATAGAATCTTGGCTGAATTCTATATACCAGTCTGAGCGATAATGTGTTCTTCATATAAAATAACCATGATATACAATATTCTTAAGCTGTAGCTTTTTTGGCATATATCATCCTCTTACTTCTGCTTTTATCACAAGTCTGAAAGATTTTAATAGAAAAAAAGTCTGACAATGCCAATACACAACAGTACTACATCTGCTGAACAGGTTCGGTTAGGCATTCTAAGATAGCAAATCTCAATATGCATACAAAAGAATTCTTAATAATACGTGACCTTCTCCGCAAAAAAAAAAAAGAGCCTTACACATGTTCATACATCACATTTAATCCTGATAATGGCCTTAAACTACCAGAAACCAACTTTCTGACTTTCCACTTGCCATTTGCCACAGTCCTGTTGACGAATACAACACTAATTTGTCAATGTGTTATTCTGCTCCCCTCCCCCACTTGAGACAGTCTGATCAACTTTCTTTGTTTCGCACCTCCAAGTATGTGACACCAGCATGTGAAAAACATCAAGGTATGGCCAGCGGAGGTAGACTCCAGGACAGGCTTAATGACACAGTATGTTTGCCTCTTGAAAGCGAAAAAGTTGGGCTTTTCCTAAACATCAGTAAAACCAAAATCATGGGCAACACAGAGACGAACGAGTTCTCAGTGAACAGCGAGAGTTTCAAAATTGTGCAGCAATTCAACTGTCCGGGCGCCACCATCAACAGTCAAAGCAGCAGCAAAGACGAAATCCGCAGAAGACTAACGCTCGGTCGCACGGCAATGAGCGGACTCCACCACGTCTGGGAGGACAGTGACATCACTACTGAATTGAAGATCAAAATAGCGATGGTTTTCCCTATTATAACATACGCCACCGAGACTTGGACTCCAAATCTGGAATCTCAAAGGAGAATTCAAGCCTGCGAGATGTGGTGCTGGAGGCGAATGCTCCGAGTGCAGTGGATGGAGAGGAGAACAAACGCAGACATCCTCCAAGCAGTAGGCAACCCCATGCCTCTCGATGGCAAGATCCTGAGAGCTAAGCTCAGCTATTTTGATCACATTATGTGTGTGAAGGGCGAGTGTCTTGAACACGATGCGATGCTTTATGGAAGCATGATGGAAGGAATGCGCCGCAGAGGTATACCATGCACCAGATGGCTGGATGAAATCAAAACAGCAACAGGCCTGAGACTCGAAGATCTGAAAGAGGCCATGCAGTACAGAATATCGTGGCGTTACCTTTCAGTCGCCAAGAGTCGTCTGCGACTCGGAGGCACCAGACCAGATCAGACCATGTTTGTCTCTTAGGCCACCTGTGGCTCTAATACAGACATTAGCTCTTACATTCACTCAGTATTGGAATACAGCAACCGCACAATTGAAACAGATAATCACATACCCTAATCAGAAGTCATGGATGAATAGGGAAGTGCGGCTTCTGCTGAAGGCACACAACAAAGCCTTCAGATCAGGTGATTCACAGGCCTACAGTACAGCCAGGGCAAACCTGAAGAGGGGTATCATGACCACAAGCTGAAGGTAGAGGACCACATCTGCACTCGACGCATGCAGGAGGGCATTCACCAACTACACCCCAGAACGACACCAACTATCACCAACTACAAGCCCAGAAACTCCACACCAACTGCCATGAATGTGTCCTCCTCAGTGAGCTGAATGATCTGTATCCTTGTTTCAACAAGGAAAACAAGGACAAAGGCCATAAAGACCAAGCCTTCTAATGACCCCCAGACCCTTACACTCTCACCCATAGATGTCCATATTGCACTGAGCCGCATTAACACACATAAGGCTGCTGGCCCTGATAGCATTCCTGGACGTGGGCTCAGAACTTGTGCTCAGCAACTCACAGGGATCTTTACAAACATCTTCAACCTGTGTCTCACCCAAGCAGCAGGACGAGTGTGCTTCAAAACTGATTCTATAGTGCCAGTGCCGCTCTCCGACGTGCCTGAATGACTACCACCCTACTGCACTAACACCCATTGTGATGAAGTGCTTTTGCCGACTGGTCCTGGCACACCTCAAGCAATGTCTCACATCTAGACTCACATCAATCTGCATCACAAAGCAACAGGAATACAGAATGTGCTGTATCCACAGCGCTGCAGTATGTGTCCTCATACCTGGACAACAAGAATGCGTATGCAAGAAAGCTGTTTGTTGACTTCGACTCAGCATTCAACACAGTCATTGCCTCCAAGTTAACCACAAAACTTGAGTGTCTTGGAGTCGTGGACTTTATAGCTAACAGACCCCAGTATGTTAGGTCAGGTCACAACTGTTCCTCCACCGTCATACTCAACACTGGCACACCTCAGAAATGTATGCTGAGCTCGTTCCTCTACTCCCTCTTCACTCATGACTGTAGGCCTATGTATGGATCGAACTCCATCATAAAGTTTGCAGACGACACCATAGTTATTGGATTCATCAGTGACAATGATGAGTCTGACTACAGTGCAGAGGTAAAACACCTAGCTGCATGGCGCATTGACAACAACCTGTTCCACCAGCAAAAACCAAGGAGCTCACTGTGGACTTCAGGAAGAAAACTCATGACCCTATCTGTATCAACGGCATGGCTGTTGAACGTGTCTCCAGCTTCAAATTACTGGGGACACACATCTCAGAGAACCTATCAGTGCCTGTTCTTCTTGAGTACATCAAAGAAGAACCACTTATCTGTTGACATCCTGGGTAACTTCTACCGCTGCATTATAGAAAGCATCCTGATCAACTGTGTTACAATCTGGTAAGGGAACTGCTCTGTTGCTGACCGCAAGGCACTGTGGTTTATGGTGAAATATTCATGCAATTGAGGATGTTCACAAGAAGAGATGTCTTCGCTAAGCGTGCAGCATATTTTGGGACTCCTCTCATCCTGCCAACAGACTGTTTCAGCTCGTCCCCTCCAGAAGGTTCTCCAGGAGCCTTCAGACAAAAACCAACAGGTTTGGGAACAGCTTCTTCCCAACAGCTGGCTCTCCACCGAACTCAGTCCCTTGCTGAGCCTTCCCTTTCAATCCACACTGCACCATATCAGTACCAGTCGTACCATTCATGCACATGTACATGCTTCCACTGTTATAGTCTATTCACAGTGCTTTTCTTTCACTACTGTGTATACATTCATAGCACAATGTATGTCTGTATAGATGTCTATTTATACACAATAGCACATCTGTATATTGTTCATATTACATCTGTATATACACATAGAACATCTGTATATTTGCATATTACATGTATACACACTGTATATTTTTACATCTGCACATTTGCTCTTCCTCCAATGTAAATTAATGTCAATTTATTCTCACCTTTATGCTGCCCATATCTGTATACTATACCTGCTCATATAACCTATCTATCATCAATTAATCCGTTCCAACCCCCTCCAAACTCATATAACCTGACACAATCACGTATATTTGATACATGTACATTAATAAATAATAATAAAACAAGAATAAACAATATGTCAACTAATCCTTCCAATCATCCACTGCGGTGAAGATGTCACATGAGCGCGAAGATGTCATGTGGGCAGGCATGAGGTTGTGCGTAACAGAAAAGGAGGAGAAGGAGAATTTTGTGCATGTGCACGCTACGAATGCCAGCAAGGAAAGGCTCATGGTGAGCTCCCACAAGGCCAGTGCCCCCCCCTTGGGCACCTACCCTATGGTGTAGGGAACACAGTGAGAGCTCCACTGCCACCTACTGGAAAGGATGCGTAATTGCACTAGGTGGCAGTGGCACTTTCACTGTGTTCCCTATGGTGTATGGAAAAAGAACCTAGCAAACAATATAAAGTGCAATAAACACTATTTATAGTCGTGCACAGGGCACTGGGGGGGTGAATTTTTTTTTCTTCCTATAGGGGGCATCATAGAAAATAATTGATAAGCACTGCACAAGACGTCCTCGAAGCACGGAGGAATACATACGGAAGAATACAAGAATAATCTGCCCAGAAAAGCCAGTTCCCCAGCAGAGCTCGTAAATCAAAATTTTGCTCATTCGCTGGGGCAGATTTTTGGTGGGATCGAAGCTAGTATCATGGAAAATTCATTATAAAAGACACTCGTAAGTCAAGGTAGCACTGTCTGTGCATTACTATTCCCACCTTTTTTGCTGCCCGCTGTACATAACTGCTTCTCACTATAATTACTGCGCATTCTGTATATATTTCACTTGCCGCTCTCTGCACCTCTGACTGGATGCCAAACTGTATTTCGTTACCTGTATTTATACATGTGTAATGACAATAAAGTTGATTCTAATCATCTGATCTAATCACTTGTGATGGGTCACTTTCATTTGATCTCGGAACTGTCATGTTAGTCTTCAGGTAGTGATGGCCTGATGACAGGGTGCTGGATTACTAATCATGTGCACAATTTATACACATGTACAATAATTATTGGCACCCCTAGAAATTTGACATAAAATTACTGAATGTGTATTATGCACGTGTAAATTTGTGTGAAAGCATGGCCTGATTGTTAAAGAAAGCGGCTTTGGGACCGAAAGCTCACTGCTTCGTGATTCCTGAACCAGCAGGAAAAATGTGTGGTGGTTGGGGAGTGAGCTGCACCTTCCATTCCTCCACTTTCATGGCTGAAGTGTCTTTACCCCAAACCGTTCTCTGGGCGCCCCCAATGTGTGTGGTAGCCCACTTTTCCGAGCGCATGTGTGTGTGTGTGTGTGTGTGTGTGTGTGTGTGTGTGTGTGTGTGTGTGTGTTCACTAACAAAATAAAATAAAAAATAAATAAATAAAATAGTACATTTTAGTTGACCTAAGTATGTAGGATCTTTCAAGCTGCCATGCAAGACTGTCTGATTGATACGGTTAATCAAATGTGAGGCCACATTCCCATAGTGACCCATCAACATGACAGAGGTAAGAAAACACACAAACAAAATAAAGAAGCGGTGTGTTGAGCTTCATAAGTCAGGGAATGGTATGCTCAGACCAATTAAAAAAAAATAAATTAAAAAAATAAATTAAAAAATAAATAAAAAAAAAAATTATAATAATAATAGACATGACAAACCCGCCTGGAAGAGGATCCAAGTTTATTTTGCTCCCACGTACAGGCAGGTGGTATGAGATGCTAAACAAAAATCCCCAAGGACCACTTTTGGTGAATTATGAGAGAAAGAGAAATTATAAAACAAAAATTCCACCTCTAACAGATTATTTGTAAGCTGTACTATGTAAAATGCCCAAATAACCACAATGCAAGTTGTGTGCGTCGTTTCTGAAACACTGCTTTGACTGTAACCCTGTTCTATGTTCTGATGAAACTAAATGAGGTTTTTTGGCAATAAATATTCAAGGAGGGTTTGGTGTAAAGGAGAAATGGCTACAGTGGAAAGAGCCTTCTTCAATCAGTAAATTATTCTTTACTTTCTGGGTTGTTGTAGGGCTGTTTATAGTTCATAGGCTCTAAAAAAAAAAAAAAAAAAAAAAACTTGCTGTGGTGTATGGCATCTGGGACTTCATGACATACCAGAGCTTTTCTAATTAAAGTCTGGCTGCTTCTGTCAGAAAACAAAAACTGGGTCATCAGTGGATCTGTCAGTAGCACAGTGATCCACAGCAGATTTCTAAATCAACACAAAAATGTATAGCTGTCCACATAATCAAGCTTCTGCCATGACCATCTCAGTCCTCTGCACTGAACCTCACTGAAAACCTGTGAGCTGAGATGAAGAGAAGAGGGCACAAGAGAGGGTGTAGGGTGATCTGATGAAATTCTGTAGAGAGAAATGATCTCAAATACCCTCTGTATTCCTTTACCTTTAAATGATTTAGAGATTCGGTGCTGAATTATGAGTACCCATAAGCACGCCACATGCAATTTTGTTAAGGGGTGGGGGGGGGGTCTCATGTCTCAGTGGTTTGGGCTCTGGGTGAGTAAATTGAAGGTCGAGGGTTCAACCTCATTGCTACAGCTACTACTGTTGGACCATAAGCTCCTAATTGCCCGGTTATATTAAAAATAAATAAATGGGATAAATGTAAGTAACGCCAGATTAGCTTGTCCATCATATACAGTGGTACCTCACCTTACGAAAGTCTCACCAGATGAAAAATTCAAACGCGCCATTCAAACATTAAAATGTGCCATTCAAACATTAAAACAATGCACGAGCTGCTCTCCCATCAATGACGTTCAAACATCCCGCCCCGCTGGCCTCCCATTGGCTAACATCTGAGCTGTCGTTCATGTCGCCGTCACTCAAGCGTCATCTTGGACAAGGACGCCATCTTGACCTGACGCCATCTTGGACATCATTGCCTAGAAGGAATGACGCATCTACCTCCTATTGCCTATTATAGAGCGGAATCCACCATGATGCTTTTCGTGTAAAGGACAGAGTTACTGTGGTTTATGCTTTATTTCTTAACTCAAGCTTTTAACCTTCCATAAACATTTGTAAGATTATGATTCTGGAAAGAAGACATGGTCAACACACACACACACACACACACACACACACACACACACACACACACACGCCCACGCACACACACACACACACAGACACACACACACACACACACACACACACACACACACACACACACACACACGTGCGTGATTTCCAGTGCGAGTGAGAAGAAGAAACGGGCTCAAGTGATATCACAAAGGAATATGACCAACCCCGTCTACCATCGGTACGATATTGAAGCAGAAGGAGGTTTTAAAGGGTATACTTTTATAATTTTTAAAGAGTTTAAGGGGTAGTATTGGGAGCCTTGGAACGAATCACGCATTTTACATGTAAAATGCGGTTCAATTTACGAAAAATGCAGGTTACGAAAAAAGCTCTGGAACAGATTAATTTCGTAAGGTGAGGTACCACTGTATTATTATTTCCTAATTTTTTAAAAAAGAAATTCATTTACCAAATCTTATGTGTTCTGAGAGAGGTTAAGCCACTTCAGAAAAAGTGGATTTTTTTAAATTATGGTACTAAGTACATATAACATGACCTCACATGTGATACTTGATAATAATTTTAGACAGCATATGACCAAATGTTCATCAGCATTTTCTGTAACCGCTTCATCCTAATTAGGGTCGCGAGGAGGCTGGTGCCCATCCCAGCCAACTCAGGGCGAGGGCAGAGTACACCCTGGACAGCTCACCAGGCCATCGCAGGGCGGAAACACGCTGACGGCTTTTCAGCCTACTCTTGTCGAAAGTCAGCAATGATTCTTTTACATGTCTCACACCATAGACAATGAGAGACATGGCCGGTCTTTGATAACCCAGTTAGCTGCACTGGTGAGGACAGTGACAACCTTGTGGAGAGTGGGACTCGAACTTTTCCCACTAGACCAGTAGGTCAGCTAGGGGGCTATCAAGCTCATATTAATTTCTACTACATTTCTGTTTAGGCTGTTAGTGATAAAACTGATGGCGCCAATTCCATTTCTTCATCAGGAGACCTGTCATATTTTAAAACGGTGATATTCCTTTAAAAAAAGTATTGTTTGTTATGTCTGCTAGTGCTGCTGCTAAAAGTAAAAATAAAGAAAGCTGGTAAATGTTTATGCTACATTTCCCCCCTTTCAGTTATTATAGGTATCAGCACTCGTGGACTGCTGTTCAAAAATCAAACTGCTGAAACAGAATTAATATAATTTACACATTAATCCATAACAGTTTACTCATTTGCCATACCACTTAAATCCTATTAGGGCCGCGGGGAGGTTGAGCTCGTTTCAGTCAACACTGGCATAGAAGGGTTCCTCCCTGAACAGGTTGCCAGACCATCACAGGGCAACACACACACACACACACACACACACACACACACACATGCACACTCACGCCTAGGAGCAAATTAGAACAGCCAATTACCTAACATACACGTCTCTGGAACGTTGGAGGAAACCAGAGTACCAGGATAAAACCTATGCAAGAACAGGAGAAGATGCATAACACCTCAAGCCTGGAAATCGAAGCCAGGACCTTCTTGCTGTGAGATTGGCATGCTAACCAGTACACCACCGTGCTGCCTTCATAGTGGTTACTGATTTAATGTCAAAATGATATTCAAGATGAATAACCAAACATTTAGTCAGGATTTAAATAGAGACAGCGGACACTAATGAGCGAAGGAAAGGTCAACAATCACTGTCACAACTTTAAAATTACTCAGCATTACGCAACATTTTACACAACATTATTTTCTGGATATCAAGAGCAGGGGTACTTTGGGAGAGTGGAGGTAATATAAGCCACAGGTGCATTAGTATGCTCCTTAAGCTTACCTTAGTTTCCGACCTCCTTCTGCTATCTTGGTTTTATTGAGCAAACCTGCTTTTTCAAGCTCCTGTAATAAAAGATAAATGTCAACGTGTATATTCAACAATATTGGTAGTATACACACACACACACACACACACACACACACACACACACACACACACACACGTACGCACGCACGCACGAAACAACAACAACAACATAATTTTCATAAATTTGCATTTAGACTCTGGCCCTGAATTTCCTTCTTTGGATGCATGGGTCCTCTGTAGTTATTATTCTTGATTATAACACAGCACTGTTTAATTCTCTAGCCTTAAGGTGTTAATTAATATTCTATAACAATGCCACTCTGACAGAAGTGCTGGCTATTATGCAACAGAAGGGAATATTAAGACAGTCATTATCACTCGTTAGAATTTCTGGAATAACAGCAAATATACTCCAGATATGGAATATCAGTAAAAAGTTCGGACACAATTAGTTGAGACTCCAAACCTTTGACAGGGTTGTCACTGTCCCCCACCCCCCACCCCCACTCCACCCCCAGTGCAGCTAACTGGGTTATCAAAGGCGGGCCATGTCTCTCACTGTCTGTGGTGAGAGGTTCATGTAAAAGAACCATTGCTGAGTTTCATAAAGAGTAGCTGCAAAGTCGTCAACGTGTTTCTGTACCTTGCGAAAGGGTTGTGTCAAATCAAACGTGCGAATCATTCACTGTAGCAGCCCCTGAAATGGGGGAAAAGCCGAAAGGAAATCTCTCTCTCTCATAGGAAAACAATAAACTGCATGGTGATGACCACATGCACCGTCATGTTTTATGGCTTATTTTATATGTTATCCATGTCTTTGATTAATGAATAATTTACTCTTACAGAATGATTTCTTGATTAAAGTTGATGAGCCATACGTAAAGTTGATGAGCCATACAATGAAGTTATAGGAAAGAATAGTGGAAGCTAGACTAAGGGCAGAGCTCAGCATTTGTGAACAACAGTTTGGTTTCATGCCAAGAAAGAGCACCACAGATGCAGTGTTTGCTTTGAGGATGTTTATAGAGAAGTACAGAGAAGGTCAGAGGGAGGTCCATTGTGCCTTTGTGGATCTGGAGAAAGTATACGACAGGTTGCCGAGAGAGGAACTGTGGTATTGCATGAGGAAGTCTGGAGTGGCACAGAAGTAGGTTAGGTGGTGGTGCAGGACATGTAGAGTTCAAGGTGGAGGTGGGACTGCATCAAGGGTCAGCTCTGAGCCCCTTCTTGTTTGCTATGGTGATGGACAGGCTGACAGACGAGGTTAGACAAGAATCTCCATGGACTATGATGTTTGCAGATGACATCGTGATCTGTTGTGAGAGCAGAGAACAAGTGGAGGAAAATCTAGAGAGGTGGAGGTATGCCCTGGAATGGAGGGGGATGAAGGTTAGCCTCAGTAAGACAGAATACATGTGTGTGAACGACAAGGACCCAAGAGGAACGGTGAGGATACAGGGGGCAGAGATAAGGAAAGTGGAGGATTTTAAGTACTTTGGCTCAACAATCCAGAGAAATGGAGAGTGTGGAAAAGAGGTGAAGAAGCAAGTGTCCGGTGTGATGTGTGATAGGAGAGTAACAGCAAGAATGAAGGGAAAAGTGTACAAGACGGTGTTGTGGCCAGCGATGTTGTATAGTTTAGAAACAGTGGCGCTGAGGAAAAGGCAGGAGGCAGAGCTGGAGGTAGCAGAGATGAAAATGTTGAGGTTCTCTTTGGGAGTAACGAGGATGGATAGGATCAGGAATGAGTACATCAGAGGGACAGCACATGTTAGAAGTTTTGGAGACAAAGTCAGAGAGGCTAGATTGAGATGGTTTGGACATGTACAGAGGAGGGATAGTGAGTATATTGGTAGTAGGATGCTGAGGTTGGAACTACCAGGCAGAAGGCCTAGAGGAAGACCAAAGAGAAGATTTATGGATGTGGTGAAGGAGGACACGAAGGTAGTTGGAGTAAGAGTAGAAGATACAGAGGATAGGGTGAGATGGAGGCGGATGGTTTGCTGTGGAGACCCCTGAAGAGAAAAGCCAAAAGGAAAAGAAAAGAAGAAGAAGACAGAATGATTTCTTGTTCTTTTAAAAATGGAGAAATTCGTAAGACATGATATCAAAGATATGCAATCCTCAGGTAGAAATGATACTGTTCTTAAAGAAAAAAGATTTTCAACCTGTTCTGAGTTCTACAGTTGTACAGTTGACCATACAGCAGGACGCATGCTGACTGATCAAGCCCACCAAGGATACTCACTAGATAGAGTTTGCAAAATATTTATGATCTGTAGGCAAATGATATTGTACAAGTCTTTATCACAAAATAAATCCGAACAGGGTGTTGCATATCATGAATGTCAAACTCTAACCTATCCAACTTATAACATGGATACTTGCTAAACGAAAAAGGCAATAATTAACATAAACTGATTTTATTGCGATTGTGTCTGGTTATAACTATAAACAATGCAACCATATATTTTTGTTATATTGTTATATAACTATAAACAATTACCCACTGAATGCAGTGATGACAAAGAGGTTAAGCCTCTGCTTTAGTAATCCGAAGGTTAGGAATGCAAGCCCAAGTATTACAATGCTGCCACTGTTGGGCCTTTTAATATAAGTTGCTCTGGAGAAGAGACAGCCAAATACCATATCCCTGAAAAAACCCAAAAAAAAACACTGAAGGGACTACAGGGATCCCTCGCTACTTTGCGCATCAATTCATGCGGCTTCAGTGCATCGCATTTTTTTTTATATTCATTGAATTAAAAAATAAGGAAATTAAGGAAGAATAGGAGAAAAAGTTAAAGAAAGTGCAAAAACAAGGCCAATTATGCAAAAAAAAAAAAAAAGAAAGAAAGAAAAACCCTAAACAAACACAAAACAAAAAACAACCCAAAACCTCCCATCAAAACTTACATTGTTAGGTGCGCATCTGAGTGCATGCACATGCGTGCGTCTGTATATGTGTGTATTTATATTTTATTTGCATCT
The DNA here is from genome assembly GCA_024760905.1 of Plotosus lineatus. Classification (NCBI taxonomy): domain Eukaryota; kingdom Metazoa; phylum Chordata; class Actinopteri; order Siluriformes; family Plotosidae; genus Plotosus; species Plotosus lineatus. Next base: position 35,300,876 of record CM045741.1, read on the forward strand.
TATGTTATTTTGAATGTTTAATTGTTATTATAAGCATTTATAGCATTGAATAGGCATTTATTGATATTATATACACTTATACATGTACTTATGCGTCAGTCGGTGGTGGTGGTGGTGGTGGGGGGGTTGTTGAGGGGTTGATCGTACTTCGCGGAATTCAATGGTCGCGTGGGGATCTCGGTCCCAATTAACCGTGGAAAGTGAGGGATCCCTGTATTTGTCAATACCACCAAGCCTGAGGTAGAAAGTTCCATAGTATAAATATATAATAACAAAACTTACAATTTAATTTTTTATTTTTCAATTATTAAGGATGACAATGGCTATGCATGTCCCATTACATCAGACCTGGACAAAGGTGATCAGCCCAAGAAATCATTCCAAGGCTGGATGCCGTGACAGCTCTGCTAGTCTGTACATAGCAATACACTGCTCTATTTTGCCAAAGCCAGGCTGGGAAAGCATAAAGTAAGGGATGCCCATTTCTACACACAGGGTTAAAGAGAACTTACTCAGCAATAGTTCGTTCACGAGTCCCTCAAAAAATGAAACAGATTTTAGATAAAGTGTTTTGACAGATAATTGTGGGAAATAAAGCATGCCTTTGCCTGATTCTGAAGTTGTATCATGATTAAAAAAAAAAAGAAAATGAAAGTTTTTCCATAAAAAAAAGTCAAAATTAAGGCTAATGTGCAGGATATGATTCAAGTTCGTACGGAAGTTGAAGGGAAAATGCTGGCACGCATGAATACACATCTGTCAAATTATGACCTTACCTCATTTTTCAGTTGTTGCAAGTTAAACCGCTACGGCTCTCAGCCCATAATATGCAGCCAGAAGTGAATTTTAAAAATGCCACCATTTGACAAAGCTATTTAATGATATGTTAACTATCCTCGTTGGCTCAGTCTGTATTGAGTAACATAGGCCATGGGATCAGTCTGTACACGACCTTGGCTCGATGATTATCTGCACAGACCTCATAGTCATCCAGTTATCCAGAGTCTAATCTTAACCAAACATACATCTCTGAGGTATACCATTAACACATCTATTTCTTGTTTCGAGATTTTTGTGGTGCATCAGATTTCTGAAAATAGAGCGAACTTCTTGTTTCAAAAAAAAAAAAAAAAAAAAAAAAAAGTATATATTTATATATACACTCCCTGGACAAAAAAAAAGTCACACACACACTCTGCTTTTGGTCCTGATTAAAATATGTAATCTGCATGGTATTACTGCTTCTGTTGGTCAGGTCTAGGCTCAGTAACATTATGTGGTCAGTCTATCTTCCTTTCGGCTTTTTCCCTTTTACTTGGGAGTCGCCACAGCGAATCATCTGATTCGCACATTTGATTTGGCAGAGGTTTTTTTTTTTTTTTTACGTCGGATGCCCTTCCTGTCACAACCCTTTTAGCAAGGGACAGAAACACGCTGACGACTTTGCAGCTACTCTTTCCGAAAGTCAGCAATGGTTCTTTTACATGCCTCGCACCATAGACAGTGAGAGACATGGCCCGCCTTTGATAACCCAGTTAGCTGCATTGTGGGGGACAGTGACAACCTTGTGAATGGTGGGACTCGAACCCCCAACCTTTGGATCAGCGATCCAGCGCCCTATACCACAAGACCACCACTGCCCCTCAGTAACATTATGTGGTAATTAAATGAAAATCACGTGATGACCTGGCGAGCTGTCCAGGGTGTACTCTCCTCGCCAAGAGTTGGCTGAGATGGGCGCTAGCCTCCCCATGACTCTAATTATTTCATTCATAATGAATGAAAGGATAAATTCAAATCAGTCTGAATGTGCTGAATCCGCCCATGCATTTTCTGAACCGCTTTGTTCTAATTAGGGTCATGGGGAAGCGGGTGTCTGACAAAGGGCTTTCATTTCAAACTCCATGACGTTCCCTTTCTAAAGTCCGACGCAAGTAAGTACAGCTTTCCTTTTAAATTGATAAAGATTAAAGTCTTATTTATCTCATTTATAAATGCACACATGTTTTTTCTATGTTAAATGAAGGGAAAAGTGTCTGAACAGCAGTTAGGTGCTGTGCCTCTTCTCTGGCCACAGTAGAGAAAGTTGGAAATACGACGTCAACATCTGCAAACATTTGAAAAATCCGCCTCAAAGTCACAGCGCTGTGCTGGCATTTGTCCTTTCTTTCTTTTTAAATTATTATTTGATAGATTTTTTCCCCTCCTTTTTTCCCCCCTTTTTGGCTCTTATTGGTCTTGTGGGAGAAACAATTTCCTCATTTCAGCTCTCATCATTCCCATTACAGTGCACTTTAAATTCCCATGAAATGTCTTATTTATATTACTTTCTTTTACCCTTTTATTTTTTATAACAAAGAGTCACAAAGTGTACCCTAATTCTATTTTTTTTTTCACTGATGTCCTATATATGTTTCTGTTATTACACACCTGATTAAACTTATCCAATACATTCATTCATTTTCCGAACCATTTAATCCTAATTCGGGTCGCGGAGAGCCTGTCCCCCATCTCAGCCGACTCTGTGCCAGGGCAGAGTACACTCTGGACAGCTCGCCAGTCCATCGCAGGGCAGAAACACAGAAACATGCTGAGTGAAGCCTACTAAGCAGAACCTTTACAAAAAGTCGGCGTCTCTCACCATAGACGATGAGAGACATGCCCAGCCTTTGATAACCCAGTTAGCTGAACTGGGGACGACAGCAGTGACAACCAGGTGACAGTAGGGCATGAACCCTGACTTTAGGATCAGTAACCCAGCATCTTACCACTAGGAGGCCACTGCCCTGAATGACCAGGTTATTACAACAGTCTGTTTTTCCTTCCCTGATAGTACAGATATAAAATTGAGGCTCAAATAGTGAAGCAGTGATACAGGGAGCATGAGGAGCCATTTTCTCTGTGCCCTATTAAAATTCTTGAGGATTTGCTGGAGATGACTTTACAGGGTGGTTCGATTTTAAACGTCATCAATGCAAAATGTTGGTAAGTCGTGCTCTGGATGGAAATAAATACAAAGATCCCTCGCTACTTCACACTTCAATTCATGCGGCTTCAGTGCATCACGTTTTTGTTTTTGTTTTTTTAATTCATCGAATTAAAAAATAAGGAAATTAAGGAAGAATATGGGGGAAAGGTTAAGGAAAATGCTGCAAAACAAAGCCAGTTATACAAAAAAAAAAAAAAAAAAAAAAAAAGCCTAAACAAACACAAAACAAAAAACAATCCAAAACCCCCCATCAAAACTACTTACATTTTTATGTGAGGTGCACATCTGCGTGTGTGCGCATGCGCGTGCCTGTATGTGTGTTTATTTATATTTCATTTGCATCGTATGCATTATTTTTTAATGTTTAATTGTTATTATAAGCATTTATAGCATTGAATATGTCTTTATTGATATTATATACACATATACATGTACGTATACATCAGTCAGGGGGGGGTTGGGGGAGGGGGTGATCCTACTTCTCGGAATTCGGTGGTCGCGTGGGGATCTCGGTCCCAATTAACCGCGGAAAGTGAGGGATCCCTGTATTGTGATGTTGCTTAAAATTGCCAATCATGTGCGGAACTTGAGACTAAAGGCGTTTTAACAAAATTTGGGTCTGCACAAGTTTTTGCAGTGCATGATATGAATAAGCCATCTAGAATAACTGAAAAGGTAAATTATTTATTTATCCATCAGTAATCTTGTTATTCATTACTCTCTTTATTCTGTGCTTTGACTTGGTGGACTTAAAGGTGAAAGGAAAACAAAGAATGCAGAAGTTCACACAGACACACAAAGAACATCTAAACCTCCACACAGACACTATCCTGAGCTCATGATCAAACCAGGGCCCCTGCGGCTATGAGGCAGCAGCAATGCTACGTGCGGTATCTTTCTTTTCTTTTTTTTTAAAAACGCATTCTCTGAGAAGGTGCTAAATCTGAGTACAGATTTTTTTTTTTTTTTTTTCAGTTTTTCCTTTTTTAAGTTTCTTCCCCATATTTTGCTTTGATCTACGATGAAACTAATTATAAAGAAGTTCTTTGGGTATGGGTGTTTTTACAGTTGGCCTGTACTCATCATTTCATACCTCAATTTCATGCATAATGGTGAACAGTAATTTCATGCTTTTATTATTTTATTTTTCGCACCAGCATTCATTTGAAAATAACTGCACTTCTTACATTCACAACTTGCTATCATGCAGGAACTAGCTGAAAACAAGGAGCCGTTCTTATGCAAAAAGATTTTTATCAATGCAGGCCAGCACAAAACACACACTTTCGATGATGCGTTCCGAGCAAGCATCTGTGCCGTGATGGTGCGCTAATTACAGACCTCCAGTGCTACGAAACTCTGGTTCCAGACGTCACTGACCTGCAGTGACCATAACAGCCCATCCTGTCCTGTGATCATCTTCTCTCTACATGTGTTTCCACTAGAGTGATTAATCTGCAATTTGAAACTTTGAAACTAAAAATTATCAATGGAAATATGAGCTCTCAAATATACCCAAAAAATATTACACTCGCATGAGGCACTTTTACCTCCAGTGCAGCTAACTGGGTTATCAAAGGCTGGCCATGATGTTGTCTGTGGTGAGAGAGATGTAAAAGAACGACAGGGATCCCTCACTTTTCGCAGTTAATTGGGCCTGAGATCCCCCCCGTGACCCCTGAATTCCACGAAGTAGGATCGCCCCCCCCCCCAACCCCCTGACTGACGTTATGTACATGTATATGTGTATATAATGTCAATAAACATATATTCAATGCTATAAATGTTTATAATAACAATTAAACATTAAAATATAATGCATAAAATGTAAATAAAATCCCCACGATCCTATTTGGGATTAAGTGGTTCAGAAAATGAATTAAATGAATAAATGTGGATAAACAGATAATATGACAAAGCAATACTTTCATTAACAGATGTTTTACGTATTTTTTGATTTTACGTTTTTTTAAAAAAACAAAAAGAAAAAAAATTATATCAAATTTTGAGTTTAGCCTGCTCTCTGGAGTACGAGACGTACCTACGTAGTACGCTGACGTAATATGCTACTTCCGCATGACGCTGCGTCCATTGTTTACAAAATGACACACTGAACGTGCCCCTCCTTCTTCCCAGTTCACCGCATGTTACCCTTGTGTTAAGACATCGTCTCTGTGATCTTTGTGTTTACACTGTTTTGCGGACTGTTGTAACCCTCAGCAAATATGGTTGGTCAGAAGCGTAAGCCTACTAGTGATAGTGGTAATCAGAAAAAGCGGCAAGCCATCACGTTTGAAACAAAGATGGCTATTAACAAGAAAATTGATGCTGGTGAAAAACACGCGACTGTTGCACGTTTCTTCCAAATGGCTCCGTCAACCATCGGAACCATTTACAAGCAGAAAGATCACATCACAGAGACTGTTAAAGGTTATATTTGATACTGAATTTGATATTTGATGAGTGACTTTGATTAAAATGTATCTATTTGAAATTATTTTGCATGAATTTAATTTATTTGAAATTAATGTTGATATATTTGATATTACTTTACAATGTTATGTTTATATTAATTGATTTAGGGGTGTTTTATGAGATACGGTAATGGTATTTATGGATGTATAGTACAGTATGAACATCATAAGTCACTGGAACATACAGTAACAACTTACGTTTTTTTTCACCTTACGTTCAGCCGTCCAGAACTGAACTAAAACGTAAGTTGGGGAGCGTCTGTATTAATTTGCCAAACCGTTTTATCCTACAAGAGTCTCAGCCGACACTGGGTGAAGGTGTGGTACACCTTGAACAAACCCCCCCCCCCCCCCCCGGTCTCTTGCAGGGTAATACACACACACATACACACACATAGTCACAATCACACTCACACTTCGGTTCAATATGGAACAGTTAAATCCACTTGAGCTTGAGACAATGACATGATTTCTCTCAGGTCACGATCACACCTGTCAAACCACATACAGAGTGTACAATGCGATCTCGATCTCAGCTTCTCCTTTTTGTTCTCAGTGATCTGTCCTGATAAGTTCTTTTTTCATGTCACAATTTTGTGAGTGCCATACAATGGCCTGGCAAGCTGTCCAGAGTCGGCTGAGATGGGCGCCAGCCTCCACTGTGACCTTAATTAAGATTATGTAGTTCAGAAAATGAATTATTTTGTGAGTTGATTGTTTTTTTTTCCAATCAGAGGTTTGACCCCGAACAAGGCCTTTGACCCATAATTGCTCAATTGTATAAAAATGATAACCGTAAGTTGCTCTGGCCAAGTGGGTCTGATAAATGATGTAAATGTAAATGTGAATGTAAGCATGATGCTAGTTGTTCTGCCACAAATCGAGCCCTTCTTGGTATTATTATGAAATATCAACTACTAATATCTACTGCATGTGTGTGGGTGTGCGAGCATCTGTGTGTGTATTTATATTTTATTTACATCTTATGCATTATTTTTGAATGTTTAATTGTTATTATAAGCATTTATAGTGTTGAATATGTATTTATTGATATTATATACACATATACATGTACGTATACGTCAGTCAGGGGGGTTGGGGGGTGATCCTACTTCGCGGAATTCGGTGGTTGCGGGGGGATCTCAGCCCCAATTAACGGCGGAAAGTGAGGGATCCCTGTGCACTATGCATAAACAGTTGCAAGAAAATGTTAAGCTGAAGACTGTGTTAACATTTCCTGCTGCAGTGTTTTGGAGATAAATGTGAAATTAAGAAGTTTATTACATAATCATTATTATTTGGTCTGTATGTCTATAACTACAATGAACTGGCAAGCTTTTTAGGGTGTCTTCGCCCAGAGTAGGCTGAAATTGGCTCCATCGGCAAATGAATGAGTGAATAATACAGTGAATCATTTTCAAATATTATAATGCACTTGCTAGAAAAAAAAAAACATTCTGTTTGTGTGTAAAAACATTGCGGGTTTGATCATGAGTCGGTTTCCATGCACAATACTGTGTTTTTTTTGTTTTTTTTTTAACTTGCTGATGGGGCAGTGTTGCCCCGAAGGTAGAGTGCTGAATTACTGATCTCAAAGTCAGGGGGGTTCAATCCCCACTGTATCTGGGTTGTCACTGCTGTCCCCGAGTGCAGCTAACTGGGTTATTAAAGGGTTATCACAGTTAGTACTGTCTATGCTGAGAGCTTAATGTAAAACAACCATCGCTGGCTTTTGTAAAGAGTAGGCCGTCAGTGTGCTTCTACGCTGCGGTCGCCTGGTGAACTGTTGAGGGCGTACTCTTCTTCGCCTAGAGTCAGCTGAAATGGGCACCAGCCTCCCTGTGACCCTAATTCGGATTACGTGGTTCAGAAAATTAATGAACGAATACTTGCTAAAGTTATAATGCTCGGTGTAACCAGTGGTTAAACTCTGAGCATCTAAGAGAGAGAGAGAGAGAGAGGGCGAGAGAGAGAGAGAGAATTTCTCACCGGAGTCATTCCATCACTGTCCGGAGAGCTGTCAGGGGACTCCTCCACCATTTTGTACTCAGACTTAAATTGTATTTGTCAAACACACACACACACACACACACACACACACACACACACAATAAACATTTTGTCAAGATACATTTACTGCATCTTTAGGTCGTATAGCAAAATAAACTATGATGTGCTGAGAGGTTGTCACCACTATGTGAGCGGTACCTTGCCATTTGAAGAAATCTTGTCTACTTGGGAAGGTAGAATCATTGTGGAGTACTCGCTGGGATCTTCTCTTCCTGCAAGGCTCTGGGCATCAGTAGCAAATGAAGAGAAACTGAGTGTGTCTGATGATTCTCCAAGTTGCATGGTCTGCAAAATAAAAATCATCTCTATGAGATGCACTGGGACATGTATGCTCTATTCCATAGTGAGAAATTTCTTGGGTTTCTTAATGCTAGTCAATTCAATTAACCAACCATTTTACTCTGTGCAGAATCAGCTGATCAGGACGGATCAGTATTAATGTGCTACACAGACTAGATATGCACCCATCTGCTCGAGATTATGACCCACCCTCAGGCAGGAAGTCATTATTTAGCATCAGATATTCATACACCAAAGTGTTCTACTTGTCAGCAGCATCAGAGCATTTCACATGAACAGTGCTTTCAGCGGCTGACTTTCATAATTACACACTCAAAATTATTTTTAGGAATACAGTACTGTTAAATATGGTGCTGGGTTACTACCGAGCCCAGGGTTTCTGAATAAGCAGTTTCTGGTTTTAAATAAATAAATAAATAAAAGTAGGACGAAAAAGTTGGTTGCCTCACCTGTATCAGCTGTCGTGTATTTGCATCCTGGGTACTGTGAGTCAGATCGGAGGAGTACTGAGAGGAGAGAAAGAGGGAAAGAGAGAGAAAGAGAGAGAGAGAGAGAGAGAGAGAGAGAGAGAGCGAGAGAGCGAGAGATAAAGAGAGCGTGTGTAAAATCTCCTAAACATCATGATTAACTTACATATACATGCCATATGCACACCCTCAATCACAATCAGTACAGAGACACAGCCTCGCTAAGATGCCACCATGCTTCTAAACACTCATATTAACTAGTATAACAAGTTCTGCTTTAATCTGTTGGCCAAAACACACCACACAAACAGACAAATAATAATAGAAACACACCTAAATCACCAACCTGTATGATCTTTGTGTACACTGTCAGTATACCAGCTAAAACTACATGTGCGTTAGAGCATAAATACGTACTACGTATATTGCTTCAGCCATCTGTTGTACTAAGTGAGACAACTCTCGAGAGAAGCTGTTCGGTGGAAGTTCCTGTATGTCAGCTGAAATAACTGTCAGAGCAAAGTTTCTTCCTGTTCAGTGTAAAAAAAAAAAAAAAAAAAAAAAAATCACACCCAACCTTACAGGAGCAGAGGTCCTCAATTTCCTTTCAAATTATATTAATCCAGTAAATTCCAGCTGTGCTTAATCCAGGGGACAGTCTGCTACTTTACAGCTGCATGAGAATTATCCCTCACACCACACTCACCCCGTTAGAGGCAGAGCGCTATCACGCTTTGGTCTCCATTTATCAACTTCCTCTTTTTCAAGGAAAGGTGGCATAATAAGCATCTCTCTCTCTCTCACACACTCTCTCTCTCTCTCTCTCTCCATGTGCGTGTTTGTATTTTTCTCTCAGTCATTTTGTCTCTTTCTTTGTTTTTCTCTCTCTCTCTCATTACCTCTGTCATTTTCTCTGTTTCTCTCATTCTCTCACTGTTTCTCTCTCCCTTTATTTTAGTTTCTCAGTCTCTTTCTGTTTTTCTCTCCTTCATACCCTTTGTTTACTGCAATACTGCTGGAAAATTCGAATTTCCCTCTGGGATTAATCAAGTATCTGTCTGTCTGTCTGTCCGTCTATCAATCTATCCATTTCATTCATTATTTCATTCTTTGTATGTCTCTGTCTGTGTCATCCTCTCTCTCCCTCTGCCTCTTTGCTGTCCCCCTCCTCTCTTTCACTCTGTCAGGTTGTCTTTCATTCTCTCTCTCTCTCTCTCTCTCTCTCTCTCTCTCTCTCTCACACACACACACACACACACACACACACACACACACACACACACACACACTCACACACACTCACACACAGTGTAACAAGGAAATGCAGCATGGTTTAAGGGCTTCTTCTTTTTTAAACACACTCTCTCTCGCCCGCAAATACATTTTTAAATAAATTGCACTGTAATAATGTTATTTAGTAAATATTTGTGTGTATGTCTGTGTGTGTGTGTGTGTGTGTGTGGGGGGGGGGGGGGGTCAATGTTCAAACCCTCAGCATCAAATCAACAGGCACTGCCCCCTTTGCATGAGAAGGATTAGCTCAACAAAAAGCAATTTGATGACAATTTAAAAAAAAAACAGATAGATAGATAGACAGATATATAACTGAAGATGGAAGGCATAATCCCCTTTTTAATTTGACTCTGCCCTCTGTAATCTGCACACTCATCCTCATGCACTCTGCTATAATCACGCATGTGTTTGTCTGTATTGTCGCAATGTAAGGGAGGTTCCAGGAACCTTCCGGTAAATTCAAGCTTTGCTTTCTGTTTATATGGTCATCTAGATTCTACGGTTAATCTGGCCAGGTTATTCAAGGTGAAGTGTGGCTGTTAAATACAGAGTTGGGCTTTGTATACATTATACATAGGCGGTGAACACTGACCAATAAGGCATCCAGATACATACAATGCAAAACTGAGACAGTGCAGATCTTCAGTTGACTCTTCATGCACTGTGTGAAGAAGGTGTGTTTTTTTTCCTAGAGTGCCATAAAAATGTTCATTTGAAAAATCAAGCAGTGCATCAGTTTGGAATTGTCAGGTTAAAATTTTCAGAATTATTTTTTTCGTCTTTTCAAATGTTAAGAGGAGTTTATGGGGAAGAATGCATGTTATGTGCATGTGTTTGTGCAACAAAAACAAGATTTCCTGAATGTAGAAAGGGTGTTGAAATTAAATGTTGTGGCGTGCATGTGCAGTATGAACAACAACAACAAAATAAAATATAGAAAGAATGATTAAAAAAACAACAAAAATCAAACAAATCCTTTATAATAATTGAAGATTCAGTGTCAGAAGAATTACAAAAAGTAATTGGTATCAAGATTCATTCATTCATTTTCTGAACTGCTTAATCCTAATTAGGGTCGTGCGGAGGCTGGTGCCCATCTCAGCCGATTCTGGGCGAGGGCAGGGTACACCCTGGACGGCTCGCCAGGCCATCGTAGAGCCAACAATCCCAAAACCATTCCTACTCATACTCACACCTAGGGGCAATTTGGAACATCAATTAACCTACTGTGCATGTTTTTGGACTGTGGGGGGACACCGGAGCACCCGAAGGAAAGCCATGCAAGCACAGAGAGAACATGCAAACGCCACACAGAAAGGCCCAAGCTGGGAATCAAACCGAGGACCTTCTTGCTGTGAGGCAGATGTGCTAACCACTATGCCTGACATCAAGATTATTCTGCAAAATTTGCATGAAAACCTCAACATGACAAAAATTTGTGTAAAGTTGCCTCAAAGATAAAAAGGAAACAAATTTGTGATATTTTCGAACAAACTGGCACGAGATTCTACGAAATACATAATACGTAAAACACATAAATATACCTTCAGTACAATCCTGACACAAACAGCAGTTGCTGCAATGTAAAACACCTGGGCTGCCAAGGAACTCGTTTCAAATCTGTTCCGAATATAAAGACTACCCCAGGGCTAACGTTCACACAAACATCAATACTGAATACTTGTGAAAGTACAAGTTTTATATTGAGTGTTTATTGTTTTGTTTTGTTTTTTTTGTATTGGGAGATGCTTTTTTTGCTCACCACAGTTGTAAAGAGTGATGATTTCTGTTAGTTCAGACTTTCTGTAAGCTCAGACCAATCTGGCCACTTTCCTCTGATCTCTCTCCTCAGCCTGATGCTTTAGCCTGCAGACGCCCCGCTCCGCTCACGAGACACTTTTATTCTGTATCATTGTGTTCTAACTCTAGTGCCTGCTGTGTCCCAGGAGGTCAGTGTAGCCCATCTGGCACCAACAACGATGCCACAGTTACAGTGACTGATGACAATTTCTTTCTTCATTCTGTTGCTCAATGTGAACATTATCTGATGACAGCACACAAATTACTGCATCAATAGGCTGGTGTCCATGTCTCATAAATAGTGGACGAGTGGACAGTGAGAGAACATTGATCTATTACTGATAGATTTAGGCCAAATAATTTCCGTTACAGATGCATAATACATGATACGGAAAAATTGAAGAGTGTAAAAATTTGCACAAGGTACATAATATAAATGAGGATAAAGGAACAGATGTTGATGTGTTTATAGTCTTGAACCATAAAAAGCATAAACCTTTTAATAATAAACCTGAACACACACACACACACACACACACACACACACACACACACACACACACACACACACAATGTATGGTTGTTTTACCCTGTTCAAAAATTTGCTTCCTGGGTTGTAAAGGGGAAGTGACAGGCGGCTGGTGTGATATGAGGAAGTCCCAGTCCGTGTAACACTGGCCTGAAAAATGAAATGGCAAGTACACGTAATATCAAACAGTCAGAAAATCAGCAAGAAATAAAGCACAGCGAGTTGCTTATTATCTTAAAATAAATCCTGACCGGAGGATCAGCACAACAACATGCAGCAAAACAGTCTTGATTCACTTTAAACAGGTTTGTTTTGGCTCGTTTACATTATCCCACTTATTGCATGGCTACTGACCAAATATTTAATTTCTTTTCATTTCCAAAATGCTTTATTCTTTATTCGAATCATCAGGAGAATGCAGCTCATCCCAGCTGACTCTGAGCAAAGTTACACCCCGAAACTCATCAGACCATCATAGGACCACCCACTCACAAAAACAGCTTGGCAGATCATGGCAGGATCATACCTTCACACGGAATATCCAATCATCCCAATGTGCATGTCTTTGGACTCTGGGAGAAATTTGGCCTCGGAGCAAACCCACACAAGCATGGGAAGAACATGCAAACTCCACACTACGCCCTCAACAGCCATGTGGCTCGAATCTACTAAATTCTTACAAAATATTGGTTTTAAAAATTATTTATTGAATGTGTTGCTCATGCTAATGATATGGTAGGGTAGGTAAGTCTGTTGGGTTTTTTACACCCGAGCCTCGTGGCTCATCAGGCTGGCGCTTATCCCCGGTTTCTGTAGCATGAAGCGACCAAGAGTTCAACTCCTCCTGGATGGGACGCTAGTCCATCGCAGGTTACCTTCCCAGTATATTTTCACTGGTACCCATTTATACTGCTGGGTGAACAGAGGTACACTTGTGGTTGAGACGTTACCCAGGGGTCTTAGCACAGTGGGGGTCACAGTGGGATTTGAACTCACAACCTCCCGATCATAAGCCCAGCACTCTAACCACTACACCACAGGCCCCACATGCTAATGATATGCTGGATAGCAATAGTCTGTGATGAAGAAATAACAGAACACTGAGTACCAATACTGTGATGGTCTGAAGAGCTGTTCAAGGGTGTACGTACCCGTCCTTTGGTTGAGACAGGCACAGCCTCCCTACAACTCTAGTAGTAAGATTAGGCAGTTCAGCAAATGAGTGAGTGAATATCATAATTGACCAATCGGAATCAAGTATTCAAATAATTGGTAGGCCTCCGTCAGTCCCGAAGGACTATGGCTGCGCTCTGGCTGGTATCCCGGCTGGTGATACTCCCCAGTGCGCAGAGCCCGGGTAGGGAGAGTAATGAGGGACAGGCTGTTACCCAAGCAGCAAGTCCCCCGTCTCGACGCCACCGGAAGGATCCAATGGAAAGGCAAGTGCCGATACGACTGGGTTCCGGTGCCGCTGCAGGAGAGAATCTACGGTCAATTTAGAACGGCCAATTAACCTACAGTGCACGTCTGTGGATTGAGGGAGGAAACCGGAGCACCCGGAGGAAACCCGCACAAGCACGGGGAGAACATGCAAACTCCACACAGAAACGCCCAGGCCGGGAATCGAACCCAGGCCTTCTTGCTGTGTGAGGCGGACGTGCTAACCACTATGCCACCGTGCCGCCAAATATTCAAATAAACCATGGATATATTAGTATATGCCCAGTTACCATGTTTTTTATATGATTATCCTGGCGAGATGTACGTGGTGGTTTCCAAGAACGCTCTTTTGTAACACTGTTGATGTAATAAAAGCGACCCGAAGCAGCATCTCGATACTGTTCCCACAGCTGCAGCATCTGCAAAGGCTCCTGCCCTGGGAGGGGGAGAGGGATCTCTACCCACTGCTTCTTCTTCTTCATGTCTGTTAATGAAATTTCTGAGACATGATTCTGGAAAAGAAAATGAAACAAGAATATTTAAAAGCACGATATAGCAGCACTGTAAGACACATGCATTCAGAATATGTAGGTTTAATATACTGTATGTACACACAGTACAGAACTGTACAAAACACCTAAACGTACTCAGAAGTAGTAACATAACAGTGTTGATGAAATGTCAACCCGAGTGGTCTGATCATGAAACTGGTGCTGAAATGTGTGACACTGACCAGCTACATTTTCTGCAGATTTAGAAAAAATAGTCTTTCCCATTTTTTTAATGTATTAGGCCAATAGTGGATGCAGCATTATATTTCTTGGAGAAGCAACATCATCAACTTATCAGTAAGACAACTTAGAAAGTCAGGATGTACCATGGACAAAATTAACAGCCTTCTATTCACTGATAGTAGCTTTAGATTATAATTGTGCAATTAGTTTCACTGTGGTAATTGATAGCGCTTGACATGTTCAACTTTTCTTTATTATACAAAGTTAATAAACGCCAATCCATCAGTGATCGGTGGAAGCACAATATACACCGTGTGACATGGATGGGAAAAGTGATTGATCCCGTTTTTAGTCAGGTGCTTATTTACCAATTTTTGTATGCACAAGTAAATCCATGGATCATTGAGAATGCACCTGTGCGCCGATTGATGGGGCTACTGGACCTGTGGAGACTTTAGCAGAGGCTCAGTGGGACATGAAAATAATGAGGTATTTCTCTGATCACAAAATTGACCATGAAAAGGTGTAAACTAGAAAACATTTGAATGATTTCAAAAATTGTGTTCATTATATGTACATATTCTGATATGATTTTATATCCCAGGCAAATATTTATTCCAAGTTTGAAGTTGCATAGTTGGAAAATGTGCCAGTTTCATGATCAAACACACACACACACACACACACACACACACACACACACACACACACACACTGTATGTATATACATAGTATATATACAGTCTGGTGTGTGTGTGTGTGTGTGTGTGTGTGTGTGTGTATATATACAGTGATACCTCTGCTCACGAACATAATTGGTTCCCAGAAAGTGTGTGTGAGGCGAAAAGTTCGTCTTCCGAACATTTATTTCCCATAAGAAACCATTAAAATGAGAATAATCCGTTCCCAGGTCCCCATAAAACATAATTTTCTACTAAATAAGCCTTAAAAACTACACAAAAATATACCTTATTTTATGTATAATAAATGTGCTATTGTATTGTAATTAAAGAAATAAACTGTACTGTATAATAAAGTCGTTTTATTTACCTTTGTGATGGTAGTTGATGGCTTGATGGAATGGAGTGGGAGGAGGAGGGAGGGAGGGACTTACTGTTTGGAAGGAGTGTTTGGAAACGCCTACTGTTTGGAAACACCCTTAGCCACACACACACCCTTAATAGCTTCCTTGTTCTTAAGGATGGGAGCAATGGTAGACTTAGCGTACTGGTACTGGGACGCTGAGTCACACTAACGCACACCTCGTTTGTGTTTTTCAATGATCTCCGCCTGTGGTGGGGTCTTTTTCGGTCCCATAATAGCAAAACTACACTCAATATGGTCCAAAATGTCTATCAAACACAAACCACGTCCGCACTCAAAGAAAGGGGTGATTTAACTGTGACGCCATGAGCGTGCGTCAGCTTCTCGTGGCCGCCACCGTGGCGCTGTTCGACCGCGTGGTTTGATTCGTCCGCCGAAAACTGGTTCGTCAGCAGAGACTATATGCTCGCGAAATTAATGTTCCTGAGGCAAAAAGTTCGTGAGCTTAAGCGTTCATCAGCGGAGGTTTTACTGTATATATATATATATATATAAGTTAGGTAATTACAATTATAATTACTTCAGTTTTATGTTGTATTAATAGTTCTAAATAATGCATTTAAATATCAGAGTATACTATCACACAATAAGTGCATTGGACTCAATGTATTCACAAAAGTGAAAATGCATTAACCAGAAAGTACACTATGAGTCAGTTAAACTGAGGAAATGACAGAGACCCTTTCAAAAATCAGACTTTCCAGAAAGTTAGACTTAGTTCAAATGTATTAACTGTTATGTAACTCCTTGTATCTCAAACTATATAGCACTGAGGTGTCCACAGTTAAATGTTGACTTAAGGGGTAAAAAAAAATAGTGAACATGTGCTCGCTTGTATTGAAGTACTGTAAACACTATTAAATCCACATGTAACACTTACTTGCCACCAGGTGGCTGCTCTTGAATATAAATACTAGCAGCAAAAAATACACTCAACATTATTTCTTAACAATACTGTATATATATTTCATTCATTCATTTTCTGAGCCTCCTAATCCTAACTAGGGTTGTGTGGAGGCTGGCGCCCAGCTCAGCCGACTCTGGGTGAGGACAGAGTACACCCTGGATATATCGCCAGGCCATCACAAGGCAGAAACACTCTTGACGGCTAGCGCAGGCTACTCTTGACAAAAATCAGCACTGGTTCTTTTACAGCCTCTCACCATAGACAGTGAGAGACAAGGCCGGCTTTTGATAACCCAGTTAGCTGTTGGGGTGCAGTGAGAACCTGTTGAGAGTGAGGATTGAACCCCCAAACTTGGGATCAGTGATCCAGCATGCCATCACTGCCTATACTGTTTATATATACAGTGATACCTCTGCTCACGAACATAATTGGTTCCCAGAAAGTGTGTGTGAGGCGAAAAGTTCGTCTTCCGAACATTTATTTCCCATAAGAAACCATTAAAATGAGAATAATCCGTTCCCAGGTCCCCATAAAACATAATTTTCTACTAAATAAGCCTTAAAACTACACAAAAATATACCTTATTTTATGTATAATAAATGTCTATTGTATTGTAATTAAAGAAATAAACTGTACTGTATAATAAAGTCGTTTTATTTACCTTTGTGATGGTAGTTGACGGCTTGATGGAATGGAGTGGGAGGAGGAGGGAGGGCGGGCGTTACTGTTTGGAAGGAGAGTTTGGAAACGCCTACTGTTTGGAAACACCCTTAGCCATACACGCACCCTTAATAGCTTCCTTGTTCTTAAGGATGGGAGCAATGGTAGACTTAGCGTACTGGTACTGGGACGCTGAGTCACACAAACGCACACCTCGTTCGTGTTTTTCAATGATCTCCACCTGTGGTGGGGGCTTTTTCGGTCCCATAATAGCAAAAGTACACTCAATATGGTCCAAAATGTCTATCAAACACAAACCACTTCCGCATTCAAAGAAAGGGGGTGATGAACTGTGACGCCGTGAGCGTGCGTCAGCTTCTCGTGGCCGCCACCGTGGCGCTGTTCGACCGCGTGGTTTGATTCGTCCGCCGAAAACTAGTTCGTCAGCAGAGACAATATGCTCGCAAATTTAATGTTCTTGAGGCGAAAAGTTCGTGAGCTTAAGCGTTCGTCAGCGGAGGTTTTACTGTATATATATATATATATATATATACACACACACACACACACACTCTGTATATCAGGGGTCCTCAACCACCAGGCCGTGGACCGGTACCGGTCCGTGGCTCAATTAGTATCGGGCTGCAGAAGAAATAATTAATTATTTCTATTTTATTTATTATCTGAGTCTGAACGATCTTTAATTTTGAAAAATCTTTTATTTTGAAAAATGACCGGATTCTCTCGGGTACATGTCGGTCATTTGAGCGATAAAATGTAACCCACAAGGGGACGGTACATGAACAGAGGCGAGTTGGACATCTTTCAAACATTAGCGGGGATTTTGGGTGAGACTGAGCCTGAGCCTTCATTCATCCAGCTGATGCACCATCACTTGTGGGGTTTTTTTTTTTTTAGAAAATTTCAAGTTCTCTTTTCCAACCAACTTTATTTCAGCTGTTGAAAAATTGAAAAATAACATTCATGAAGTGTTCGATCATCGAACTGCAACCTAGGGTGTCCTCGTGCCCTTATGTTCGAACATAGTGTTCGTTATAGACAAACTGTGACAAGCACAGAAATCCAACAACGAAACGCCATTCGGATTCAGACTGGCGAGGCCGTACCTACCGATCACTCCCTTCCAGGTCACACTATCGCTGCCCACATTGGCGTTCAAGTCTCCCAAGTCAACGAGTGAGTCTCCCGGGAGGGGGGGGGGGGGGCGTTCTCCAACACACCCCCTAAAGACTCCAAAAAGGGTGAGTACTCTGAACTGTCATTTGGTGCACAAGCACAAACCATAGTCAGGACCTATCCCCCCACCCGAAGGCGGAGGGAAGCTACCCTTACATCGACCGAAAAGAACCCCAACGTTTGGGCACCGAGATGGGGGGGGCAACAAGGATGCCCACACCGGCTCGCCGCCTCTCCCCATGAGCAACTCCAGAATGGAATAAGGTCCAGCCTCTCTCGAGATGGGTGGTTCCAGAGCCCAAGATATGCATTGAGGTGAACCTGACTATATCTAGTTGGTATTTCTCCACCTCACGCACCAGCTCAGGCTCGTTTCCCACCAGAGAGGAGACATTCCATGCCCCAAGAGTCAGAGTCAGTAACCGAGGATCGGTCCGATAGAACCCATGCCTTTGACTGCCACCCAACTCACATTGCATCTCATCTCAATTGCTATCACAATTCAGGTGGGTCCATGGAAGGGCAGACCCATGTCTCCTTTTCGGGCTGGGCCCGGCCAGGTTCCATGAGTAGAAGCCCGACCACCAGGTGCTCGCCTTTGAGCCCCTCCCACAGGCCTGGCTCCGGTCTGGGCAAGGGAAACTGTATCCTTTTATTTTTCTTTTTCATTGAGGTCTTCTGAATGCACTTTGCCTGGACTTTCACCCAGGACCCGTTTGCCTTGGCTGACCCTACCAGGGGCATTATGCCCTGACAACATAGCTCCTAGGATCATTAGGTCATGCAAACCCCTCCACCACAATAAGGTGGCGATTCAAGGAGTCTGTCTTCCTTTCGGCTTTTTCCCTTTTACTCGGGAGTCGCCACAGCGAATCATCTGATTCGCACGTTTGATTTGGCAGAGGTTTTTTTTTTACGTCGGATGCCCTTCCTGTCACAACCCTTTTTAGCAAGGGACAGAAACACGCTGACGACTTTGCAGCCTACTCTTTACGAAAGTCAGCAATGGTTCTTTTACATGCCTCTCACCATAGACAGTGAGAGACATGGCCCGCCTTTGATAACCCAGTTAGCTGCACTGGGGGGGACAGTGACAATCTTGTGGAGAGTGGGATTCGAACCCCCAACCTTTGGATCAGCGATCCAGCGCCCTATACCACTAGACCACCACTGCCCCGAAGGTGGCGATTCAAGGAGGAGCCACAGAATTTACGTGTGCATAAAAAAATTGGTAAATAAGCACCAGACCTAAAACGGGATCGGAACCATTCCTGACATTCGACAAGAGTAGGCTGCATAGCTGTCAGCGTGTTTCTGCCCTGTGATGGCCTGGTGAGCTGTCCATGGTGAACTCTGCCCTTGTCCGGAGTTGGCTGGGATTAGGCACCAGCCTCTCCATGACCATAATTAGGAACAAGCGGTTACAAAAAATGAATTGAAGGATGAGATAATAAAGGAAAATTGAACATGTCAAGCACAATCAATTACCACAGTGTAACCAATTATTATCTAATGCTATTATTAGTGAATAGAAGGCTATTCATTCTGTCCATGTTACATCATGACTTTCTGAGTCGTTCTACTGATAATGTGATGCTGCTGCTTCTCCAAGAAATATAATCCTGCATCCACCAGGCTTTAATGCATATCAGCCTAATACATTAAAAATTGAGAAAAATTCTGCAGAAAATGCAAAAAGGGTCAGAGTCACACAGTTAAGTACCAGTTTCGTGATCAGACCCATACACACACACACACACACACACACACACACACACACACACATATATATATATATATATATATATATATATATATATATATATATATTTGTATATATATATATATATATATATATATATATATATATATATATATATATAGATTGTGCCGATCTGAGCAGATAGTTAATTCATCTCTATGTATGAGACTTGCACCTATGCTAGTAGGCTTACGCTTCTGACCAACCAGATTTGCTTAGGGTTACAAAATTCCGCAAAACAGTGTAAACACAAAGATCACAGAGACGACGTATTAACACAAGAGCAACACACTATATAACTGATATATATATATATATATATATATATATATATATATACACACTCAGTCTGTAGTTTGTAAACAATGAATGCAGCATTATTGCGTCATTACGTCTGCGTACTACATAGGTACGTCTAAACAAAAAAAACCCCCAAAAAACGTAAAATCGAAAAAATGTAAAACGGATGAAAGCAAGTCGGGGAGCGTCTGTGTATATATATATATATATATATATATATATATATATATATATATATATATATATATGTCATATAGCGTGTTACGGACGTGGTGAAGGAGGACATGAAGGCAGTTGGTGTAAGAGAAAATGATGCAGAGGATAGGGTGAGGTGGAGGCAGATGATTCGCTGTGGCAACCCCTGAAGGTAAAAGCCAAAAGGAAAAGAAGAAGAAGAAGCGTGTTACCATTGTGTTAAGATGTCGTCCCTGTGATCTTTGTGTTTACACTGTTTTGTGGACTTTTGTAACCCTAAGCAAATATGGTTGGTCAGAAGCGTAAGGCTACTAGCATGGGTGCAAGTCTCATACACAGAGCTGAATTAACTATCTGCTCAGATTGGCACAATCTACCATGCATACTCAGTTAAACAAAGAGAGTTGTAAAATGAATGAAAATCCGAATCCACAAAAGAAAGAGAACTCTCCGCTCTGCTGGTGATTCACATCAGTGCAGGCTGAGTACTAAACGAGTTCAACGGCGCCCTTGCTCACTTGACAAACCGGAAGTCCGTATAACCTGCGCTTTGTGTCAAGCACAGCAAGTAAACTACTGTACTTGATATTTGATGAGTGAATTTGATTAAAATGTATCTATCTGAAATTATTTTTCTTGAATTTAATTTATTTGAAATTAATGTTGATATTATTTGATATATTTGATATTATTTTACAATGTTATGTTTATAATAATTGATTTAGGGGTGTATTATGAGATACGGCAAAGGTATTTATGGATGTATAGTACAGTATGAACGTCATACGTCACACGTCATACGTCACTGTAAGAATTTATGTTCACTTTCAACTTACGTTCGGCCGTCTGGAACCAATTAAAAATGTAAGTCGGGAAGCGTCTGTATATATATGTGTGTGTGTGTGTGTGTGTGTGTGTGTGTGTGTGTGTGTGTGTGTGTCTAGTCATTTACATGTGTAGAATGTCTTTGTGTAGCTTTGCATCACACTTTCCCTTCATCAGAACTAACAACACTTAAATATTGGGGTGGAAGTTGCCTACACAGGACCTGGACTTAAATCAGGTTCAACACCTTTGAGATAAACTGCAATGGCGTTTGCTCCAAATGCCATTTTTGCATGACGTCAGTGCCTGATTTTCATAATGCACGAATGGGTAAATGAGTACAAATCCCTACTGACACTCACATGTAATAGAAAGCCTTTCCAGAAGGCAGAGGTTATTAAAAAGCAAAGGGGAAGAATGCGAGAATGGGATTTTCAAAAAGCACATATGGCTGTGACGGTCAGGTATTTATAGTTGTAATTTAGATTTTAATTATAATTATAATTTACTTTTTTTTTTATTATTATTTTACAGTGTTGCACAAATTTTTCCCTGAATTTTGTGTTACAGGATGTGGAAGGAACTAATTCAGTACGAGCACTCAAATGTGGATAACAGTTTTTTGTTTTTACGTTGTAAACAAGTGTGTTGTAATTAAAGCTACCATGTTCACAGCATCCTAACTATTGAAACCTTGAGGTAGAACTCTTGGTGCACACACCGTTCTAGAGCATTTCCTCTATCCCAACCACCATTTTAGCCTGAACGTTTCAGTACACATTTTTAGTCGATATGGAGCTATGTCATAAACATTACTTGCAAATCTTTTATGAAGCACGAACTGTTGTGGTGTAAATAAAGACTTTTTAACCACCATCATCTTTGTTTATTGTACTAGTGTGTGTGTGTGTGTGTGTGTGTGTGTGTGTGTGTGTGTGTGTGTGTGTGCACTAAACATAATCAGTTCCGTTTTCACAGTACACAGATGCTCGCATTCAGTATGTACTATTAAACCAAACTGTTGATTCATCTTCAGTTACAGCACAGCTCTGAAACTAGTTCTACCTATAAGACTTATACTCATAATTTTAATGAACTTGTGCCAATATATAATAATTTCTACTTTAACTAACATATGACAGCATGGTGGTGTAGTGGTAAGCCCATCTGCACCACACCAGAAAGGTCCTTGGTAAGAGCATTTCTGTGTGGAGTTTGCATGTTCTCTCCATGCTTGTGTTGGTTTCCTTCAGGTACTCCTGTTTCCTCTCACAGTCCAAAGACATTAGATAATAGTAGATGTATTAGGCTAACTGACTATTCTGAATTGCTCCTAAGTGTGAGTATGAATGGTTGTGAGGGTGTTGGATCTGTGATGATCTGGCATGCTGTTTAGGGTGTACCTTGCTTTGCCCAGTGTTGGCTGAAATAGGCTTTAGCATCTCTGAGAGCCTAGTAGGATTAAGTGGTTCAGCTCATAAATAAGCAAGTAAAAGCAACTAATGCGTACACATGGGTGTAAACTTTGTCTTATAAGGAATTTGTTTTGTTTATGAAAGATTTCTCCAATGTCAGCAATTTACAGCCAGGTGCATAACTATAATTAGTTAGCCCACTTGTGTATGTATATATATATATATATATATATATATATATATATATATACTGTATACACTCAATATAGTTTATAAACAATGAATGCAGCGTCATTGCGTCATTACGTCAGCATACTACGTAGGTATCTATAAACTCAAAATTTTACTTTTTTTTGAAGAAAAAAAAAACGTTAAATGGAAAAAAACGTAAAACAGATGAACGTAAGTCATGGAGCATCTGTATATATAATGCTATATATAGGGGAAACTAACACCTCCACCCCACTGTGAAACATGGTGGTGGCAGTTTCATGCTGTGGGAATGCTTTTATTCAGCAATTACAAGGAAGCTGATGAGAGTCAATGGGAAGATGAATGGAGCCCAAATACAGAGCGATCTTGAAGGAGAATCTGGTAGAGTATGCAAAGATTTGAGCCTGGGGCATAGGTTCATATTCCAGTAGGACAATGACAACTGAGATATGGCCAAAGTTACAATAGAATAGATCTGCAAAGAGGGTCATCGGGGCCAAGCTGCCTTCCATCCAGGACTTGTCCCGATCCAGGGTCAGAAAGAGGGAAGGTACCATATCTGCAGACTCCTCACATCCCACTCAAAAACTGTTCAAACTCCTCCCCTCTGGAAATCATTAAAGCAGGACCACTTGATACAGAGACAGTTTCTTTCCCCAGTGTATCACTCAGTTGAACTGTAAAAGGTTACAAACTGTCAGGAAACCACTGTGAAAATAACCCACTTCCCTCACATGTTTATATCCACTACCCTACCTCATGAACACATGATACCAGTTAGCACGCTACTCTTCACGATACTGTTCATTTCATTTTATACTATATTGACATTTTACATTTGTTCTTTGCACATATTTCCTCATTTATATTTACCTGTATTTGCCCAAATTTTTGCAAAAAAAAACTACATAAATGCTTCGGTACAGTGAGTTATTTTAACCAGAGTCAAATTCCTTGTTTGTGTTAACAAACTTGGTACCTAAAGTTGACCCTGATTCTGATTCTTCTGTGTTGGTCTATCATATAAATCCCAATGCAACACATTAACATTTGTGGTTAACTTTTAACTTTTGAAAACCGCTGTATGCGGTATTGACCTACTTCTGCTGCTGAGATTTTGCTTGTGCCTCTGATATTCTTGATTATCGTCGCTAAACTGGCTTCGTTCACCTGAACTCGGTTCTGGATTTGCTTGTGATATTTCTGTGGATTATGGTTTCCATGAACTTTTATGCCTTTGCTTTTAACCTATGCTTGCATCCCTTTATTTCCCTTGCTTTCATGG
Organism: Plotosus lineatus; assembly: GCA_024760905.1. Lineage (NCBI taxonomy): Eukaryota > Metazoa > Chordata > Actinopteri > Siluriformes > Plotosidae > Plotosus > Plotosus lineatus. The sequence continues at coordinate 35,324,835 of CM045741.1, forward strand.
TGAAAATTACTGATGTTACCTTAAAATAGTACAGAAGTCAATTACAAATAGCACAATTTTATTTGTGATTACAAACAAAACTAATTACACACTGTCTGTCTGTCTTCTTTTCGGCTTTTTCCCTTTTACTCAGGAGTCGCCACAGCGAATCATCTGATTCGCACGTTTGATTTGGCAGAGGTTTTTACGTCAGATGCACTTCCTGTCACAACCCTTTTTTTTTAGCAAGGGACAGAAACACACTGACGACTTTGCAGCTACTCTTTACGAAAGTTAGCAATGGTTCTTTTACATGCCTCACACCATAGACAGTGAGAGACATGGCCCGCCTTTGATAACCCAGTTAGCCGCACTGGGGGGACAGTGACAACCTTGTGGAGAGTGGGACTCGAACCCCCAACCTCTGGATCAGCGATCCAGCGCCCTATACCACTAGACCACCACTGCCCAAAACTAATTACACACAAAGCCTGTCCATCGGCTCCTCGTCGAGTGCTACTATCACGCACTTTGCTTGCAGCATTTTTCTTCCAAATGACTAGAATGTGTTGATTTACCATCCCTGCATGCCTCAAATAGGTACCATTCACACGCATCTCCTTGAAATGATTAGCGATAGTTTGTTTTTTTCTGCTAAAATCTCACATACTCAAAACTACTTATTCATTCATTCATTCATTCATCTTCTGAACCGCTTTATAATAATCCTGGGGAGGCTGCCAACTATCTCAGCCAACCCTGGGATTGAGGGCTTGCACCCTGGACAGCTCGCCAGGCCCTCATAGTCAAAACTACTTATTTACATGTTAACAATAACCTGTAAACAAGTACTGTACATCACTATCTCTCTGTCTACATCCAGTCACAAGGAATGGACGTCAATCCTTGAAGTTTGAATGATGCTCATACAGGGATTGTCATGTCTGTGATCACAATGATCTACCGTATGATTCGCCAGGCCACATACGGACTAACTGACACCTACGGGCAATTTGGAACGGCCAATTAATCCACTGTGCATGGTTTTGGACTGTGGGAGGAAACCGGAGTACCCGGAGGAAACCTACAAAAGCACGGGGAGAACATGCAAACTCCACACAGAAACACCCAGGCCTGAATCGAACCCAGGCTTTCTTGCTGTGAGGAGGATGTGCTAACCACTACGCCACTGTGTCGCCCATTTTACAACAATGGCTGCTCTAAAATCGTTTTGCTCCCTTTTGTCCAGCATTGTGAATTTATGGGTTTTTTATTTCTTTGCTTTTTGATTGAATATGTTTTTGACTGAAGTAATCCATAAAGTACAACCAATGCTGTAAACATTGTCATTACAGGTACAGGAAGTTAATGGTTTGCATTTGATTTTGAAGCTGGTGGGATGTCGAATACTTAGTTCTAATATTAATAGTTAAAAATTAATAAAATTACATAGTAATAGTTGAACAGTACCTTTATGATCTCCTACATACTACCAAAATACATTGCACTATAATACAGCACAGAATTCAGATAAAGTCTCTGAATAATTAAAGGAGAAAAATATATCCAGAGATATTAGAAAAACTGGATGAAGTTGGATGACTAAAGCAAAGCTGGTTGTTGCAGCATTTACAGTAGTGCTTCAAGCTTTGTGAATATTCTATAATTGTTTATATTTCTGGATGAATTTTTTTAAAGTCCTTTGAAAGGACAGAATTAAACAAACAAGACAAAGCTGTTACATTAATATTATCTTTCTTGATAATAAAAATCATCTAATATTACATATCTCTGGGTGTCCGCTGGGACGAGCACTTAAATCTGTCAGCACTGTTGGGCCCTTGAGCCTCTAGTGCTCAATTGTACAAAAAAAAATAATAATAACAATTGTTAGTCGCTCTGGATAAGAGCGTCTACAAATGCTGTAAGTGTAAATATAAGTAAAAATTACTTCGTCAATTGGATTACAATCAGGTGTGAGTGAACATACTGTTTTATTTATAGAACAGGAACCAGTCATGCATATACGACACACAATATGTTTGCGGAAGTATATCATGGCACGAACAAATGAGAGTTGTAAGGACCTAAGGAAAAAAAGTTGTTGTGTCAGAAGACCTTTGCGGCCCTTTTACAGTTTTTTTACATGAACAGGTAAAATTTTGTGGATGGATGAAGCCAAAGTAGATATGCTTTAAATAACAACATTTCATCATAAGAACCATACTCAAACTATGAAACAATGTGATAATGATAGCATTATGCTTTGGGCCTGTTTTGCTGCATCTAGGCCAGGACAGTTTGTCACTGTTGATGGAACAATGAGTGATTTTCAGAGGAAAATGTCAGAACACCTGTCTGCAAATTGATTCTCGGGAAAAAGTGAGTCAAGCAACTTGACAAAAATCATGCACATAGTGTATAAGTGAATCTATCGAAGAATGGTTGAAGAAGAATACATGTAATGTCTTGGAATGGCCAAGTCCTGACCTTTGTCCTATAAAAATATGTAAACAGTTCAAGTGAGGAAACCAAAATTCTGAAAACTTTTTCAGAATTTCAAAATTTTGAAACCAAAATTCAAAACTGATGTGCAGTACCGATCATCAGTTACCACAAACGTGAATTTAAAGTTATTACTTCGGAAGAGACTCTGAAAACAGAGTCCATTTTGCCACTCACATATATGTAATGTAATGAATGTAATGTCATTTATCAACATACTTGAGCAGTTCATTTTCTGTAACTGCTTAATCCTAATGTAACATCTAATCCTAATCCTAAACCTGGGAGGCTGGCGCCCATCCCAACCAACTTCGGGTGAAGGCAGAGGACACCCTGAACAGCTTGCCAGGCCATTGCAGTGCGGAAACACGCTGACGGCGCTACAGCCTACTCTTATCAAAAGTCAGCAATGGTTCTTTTACATGCCTCACACCATAGACAGTGAGAGACATGGCCAGCCTTTGATAACCCAATTAGTTGCACTGGGGGGGGGACAATGACAACCTTGTGGAGAGTGGGACTCAAACCCCAAACCTTTGGATCAGTGGTCCAGCGCCCTGTACCACTAGACCACCACTGCCCGACCCATGTAGTGGATCATCCTCCTCAATAATGACTGACCAAGTACAATATGTCTGTCCAAGTATAATCATTTTTTTTAACTGGATCCTCTTCATTTACATTTAGGACTTGATGTTGGTTTAAGTAATATTTATATATAAATATAGAAAATTCTAAAATGCTCCATTTTAAAGACTTGTGCAGTTGTAGATCTGCATATACATATCTTCTTTTTCTTTTCCTTTTGACTTTTTCCCTTTCTCAGGGGTCACCACAGCGACACATCTGATTCGCATGTTTGATTTGGCATAGGTTTTTATGTCGGATGCCCTTCCTGACACAATCCTTTAACAAGGGACAGAAATACGCTGACGGCTATGCAGAGGCTCTTTACGAAAGTCAGCAATGGTTCTTGTACATGAATCTCCCACCACCAACAGTGAGAGACATGGCCAGCCTTTGATAAACCAGTTAGCTCCACTGGGGGGAGAGTGACAACCTTGTGGAGAATGGGACTCGAAGCCCCAACCTTATCAGCGATTCAGCACCTTTCCCACCAGTCCACCAGTGCCGCATATATATGTACAAATATAAGCGTAAAATTCAGTAACATTTTTGCTATTGTAGAAATCATTTTAAATATTTAATTTCAACCCAACTGAGAAAGCATTTTGTTTGCTAGAGATGAAATCGAAAACCAAAAATCACAAATAAGCAGCGAGTAAAGGCAGCTACCGTTAAAAAAGACGTCACTACGACATTAAAAATATTAGCTCCAGATAACAGCAATCCAACTTTTTTAAAATTGCGGACGTACATTGTGGTGGTGTACAGGAGCAAATACACACACACACAAACACACACACACACACACACACACACACACACACACACACACACACACACACACATACAAATAACGCTATCCAAATACAGTGGTACCTCACCTTACGAAATTAATCAGTTCCAGAGCCTTTTTCTTAACCTGGATTTTTCGTAAGTAGAACCGCATTTTACATGTAAAACGCGTGATTCGTTCCAAGGCCCCCAATACTACCCCTAAACTGTTTACTTTTACAACCTCCTTCTACTTCAATATTGTACCGATGGTAGACGGGTTTGCGATATCACTCGAGCCCGTTTCTTTTTTCACTCGCACTGGAAATCACATGCATTGTGTGTTGACCATGTCTTCTTAGCAGAGTTATAATCTTACAAATGTTTATGGAAGGTTAAAAGCCTGAGTCAAGAAATAAAGCATGAAACAACAGTAACTCTGTCCTTTACACGAAAAGCATTATGGTAGATGCAGCTCCATAATAGCCAATGGGAGGGAGCTGCGTCATCCCTCCTAGCCAATGGGAGGCCAGTGGGGCGGGATGTTGGGAGATAGCCAATAATAGGGAACTGCGTCATCCCTCCGAGCCAATGGGAGGGCAGTGAGGCGGGATGTTGGGAGATAGCCAATAATAGGGAACTTCGTCATCCCTCCTAGCCAATGGGAGGGCAGCGAGGCGGGATGTTGGGAGATAGGCAGCCAATGGGAGGCGGGGCAGAATGTTTGAACGTTATTGATGGGAGAGCAGCTCGTGCATTGTTTGAATGTTTGAATGGCGCGTTTTAATGTTTGAATGGGGCGGTTTAAGTTGACGCTTTTGTAACATGAATTTGTTTCATATCCAGAGACAAAATTTTTAGGAAAATGCATTTCGTAACCTGCATTTTTCGTTTGGTGAGACTTTCGTAAAGTGAGGTACAACTGTAATTATAGCCACAACTGTGTAAAAGTCAGAAATGAAAGCTATAATCTCAATGTTGTGACACAAAGGCATGTGACAGGCTAGTTTTTTTTTTGTTTTATTAATTTCAGCAGAAAAAATGAGAGCATGAAGAGGGCATGACAAATTATAGCTATTTATACACAGTATAACAGGAACTAGCTTTATTCACAAATGTTTCTCAACATTAAGCAGAACATTAAATGGATAAAAAAACAACATTTGGAGATGCATTTTTAATACACAACACAGCCATGAGGCGGTGGGGGGCACTAACCAGTGACGCTCCCTCTTATGCCGGTCCCAAGCCCGGAGAAATACAGAGGGTTGTGTCAGGAAGGGCATCCGACGTAAAACCAATGCCAAACTTTTATGATGCAAATCAGAAGTATTACTCCCATACCGGATCGGTCGAGGCCCGGGTTAACAACGACCGCCATCAGTGCTGTTAATCAACAGGGTGCTGATGGAAATTGGACTACTGTTGGTCGAAGGTTGCTGGAGTCAAAAAAGAAGATGCAGAGGACAGGGTGAGATGGAGACGGATGATTTGCTGTGGCGACCCCTGAAGGGAGCAGCCGAAAGGAAAAGAAGAAGAAGAAGAAGAAGACTGGTGTAGGAATATTGATGATAAAGCGACATATGACAGTGAGGTTCTCACTTGTCACTGTGCATTCTGCATGAGAGATCATGAATTTACCCGAGGCAGGGTGTTTGTGTGTGTGTGTGGTGGGGGGTGCATGTGTTTAACAGGGTGCCACCTCAGCAGAGTTAAAATATAAGACTGTAAGTTAAATGAGACAACAGAGCTGAGCTCACACACTCCAGCTCCAGCTTTTAGCACAGACATCTATCACAGAGACTATATAAACAGCCCAATGCAAAATAGAGGGTGTGTCTGTGTGCTGAGTGTGTTTTACACACATTGGCAAAAACCTGAGCGCTAAAGGTACATGCAATATTTGATTACTTATATTTATAGTACGCACTACACCAACCCGTATAGAAAAATTATTAAAATATTTGGAATATTTCCAAACCAATATTTCCAGAACCAAACCCGGGTTTTTTTTTTGGCCTTCCAAGAACATTCTGTTGTGATCCAGTGATCGAGTAAATTTCAGAACGAAAATCTAGCCTGATGGTTTTATAAGTATTTATTTAAATCTGGGCAGTGGTGGTCTTGTGGTATAGGTTTGAGTCCCACTGTCCACAAGGTTGTCAGTGCAACCCAGTGCAACTAACTGGGTTATCAAAGGCCGGACATGTCTCTCACTGTCTATGGTGTGAGGCATGTAAAAGAACCATTGCTGACTGTCGACAAGAGTAGGCTGCAAAGCCGTCAGCGTGTTTCCGCCCTGCAATGGCCTGGCGAGCTGTACAGGGTGTACTCTGCCCTTGCCTGGAGTTGGCTGGGATGGGCGCCAGCCTCCCCGCGACCCTAATTAGGATTATGCGGTTACAGAAAATGAACTGATGAACTGAACTGAATTTAAATCTGATGGTATTGAGTCCTTCCTTCCTTTCGGCTTTTTCCCTTTCTCGGGAGTCGCCACAGCGAATCATCTGATTCGCACATTTGATTTGGCAGAAGTTTTTACGTCGGATGCCCTTCCTGTCACAAACCTTTTGCAAGGGACAGAAACACACTGACGGCTTTGCAGCTACTCTTTGCGAAAGTCAGCAATGGTTCGTTTACATGCCTCTCACCAGAGACAGTGAGACACATGGCCCGCTTTTGATAACCCAGTTAGCTGCACTGGGGGGACAGTGACAACCCTGTGGGGACTCGAACCCCCAACCTTAGAATCAGCGATCTTGCGCCCTATTCACTAGACCACCACTGCCCCCACTAGACCACCACTGCCCCCACTAGACCACCACTGCCCCATCTGATGGTATTGAGTCTTCTTCTTCTTTTCCTTTCGGCTGTTCTCTTCAGGGGTCGCCACAGCAAATGATCTGCCTCCATCTCACCCTATCTTCTGCATCTTCTACTCTTACTCCAACTACCTTCATGTCCACCTTCACCACATCCATAAACCTTCTCTTTGGTCTTCCTCTGGGCCTTCTGCCTGGTAGTTCCAACCTCAGCATCCTACTACCAATATACTCTCTGACTTCGTCTTCAAAACATCTAACATGTGCTGTCCCTCTGATGTGCTCATTCCTGATCCTATCCATCCTCGTTACTCCCAAAGAGAACCTCAACATTTTCATCTCTGCTACCTCCAGCTCTGCCTCCTGTCTTTTCCTCAGCGCCACTGTTTCTAAACCAGGGGTCACCGACCTTTTTGAAACCGAGAGCTACTTCTTGGGTACCAATTAATGCGAAGGGCTACCAGGTCAAAACACACCTCTGAAATTACAAATTTGCTCAATTTACCTTTAATTATATGTTATCATTAATAATTAATGATATTTATCTATGTGAAGATATTGATTTGATTTAAAATATATTCAAAAAAATTAGATGCAGCTCAATGGAGAGTGGCGCTATGGAGCTGTGGGCCTGTCCTAAAACTAGCAGTGAACAGGTCCGCGGGCAACTTATAGTGTCCTTGCGGGCTACCTGGTGCCCACGGGCACCACGTTGGTGATCCCTGTTCTAAACCATACAATATCGCTGGCCTCATCACCGTCTTGTACACTTTTCCTTTCATTCTTGCCGATACTCTCCTATCACACATCACACCGGACACTTTTCTCCACCATTCCAACCTGCCTGCACGCGCTTCTTCACCTCTTTTCCACACTCTCCATTTCTCTGGATTGTTGAGCCCAAGTACTTAAAATCCTCCACCTTCCTTATCTCTGCTCCCTGTAACCTCACCGTTCCTCTTGGGTCCTTGTCGATCACACACACATGTATTCTGTCTTCCTGAGGCTAACCTTCATTCCCCTCCTTTCCAGGGCATACCTCCACCTCTCTAGATTTTCCTCCACTTGTTCTCTGCTCTCACTACAGATCACGATGTCATCTGCAAACATCATCTGATGGTATTGAGTACCAAATTGAAATCTGAATAATCAATAATTTGGTGATAGATGCACCACTACAAACTAAATACATACAGAATACTGAATACAACCTCCTAATGGTAAAGATAGAGATATGTTAATCTTCTAACTGCCATGAACAGAAGACTTTAGATCATATATGTGAAATAGTAAATGACTTTTGACTGGCGGTCCGTTCCTAAAGGAAACCGTGTATCAGTGTTTACCTTTTCTGTTAGTCATCTATAGGTGCATTGTATGTTTAACAAGATTTTTTTAAGGAAATTTCAGAGGATATAACCTGAAATTGTCAAGCTTATGTCATGCCATTGTTCTTTAGTGAGATTTCGTGACAAAGTGAAAGAAATGCAATATAAACCAGGTAAATATGGCAATGACAAAACACTGAAGAAGAGATTTTCTGATATCAGTATTGAACTCTGACTACTGTGAACTACTAGTTGATAACAATACCCAAGTGATATTGCTTAAAAGAATTATTAACTTTCAAAAAATCCCTACACGAAAAAAACCCTCATCATTGAATCATTTTCTGAACCGCCTAATCCTAATTATGGTCGTGGGAAGGCTGGACCCCATTTCATTCAACTCTGGGCAAAATGAACAGGTTGCCAGACCACCGCAGGGCAGAAACACACCCAATGGCCTCCTCTTTATGAATGACAGCAATGATTCTTTTACATGCCCCTTACCACTGGCAGTGATCGCTGCAGCCTCTGCTGTAAAGCAGCACTTGTACGGGTTCGTTGTACTGAAGAGGGAGCTGAGAAGCAAGGCAAAACTCCCAATTTACCAGTCGATCTACATTCCAACCCTCACCTATAGTTACGAGCTTTGAGGCGTAACCAAAGGAACAAGATTGCGGATACTAGCGGCTGAAATGAGATTCCTTCACAAGGTGGTGGGGCTCTCCCTTAGAGAAAGGGTGAGAAGCTCAACCATCCAGGGAGGGCTTGGAGTAGAACCACTGCTCCTCGGCATTGAGAGGAGCAAGTTGAGGTGGCTCAGGCATCTGGTTAGAATGCCTCCCGAACACCTCCATGGTGCAGTGTTTCGGACATGATCAACCTTGAAGAGACCCCGGGGTCAACCTAGAACACACCGGAGGGACTATGTCTCTCGGCTGGTCTGGGAATGCCTCGGTATCTCCCACTCCCCCACAGAAGGGCTTGAGCAAGTGACTGGGAAGACGGACGTCTGGACCTTACTACTTAGGCTGCTGACCTATATTTATGGCCTATACCATGTTCCACATACCTATATACCTATATATATATATATATATATATATATATATATATATATATATATATATATATATATATATATATATATATCCTGACCCCGGATAATGTGGAAGAAAAAAAAACCCTACTGCTAGGGTCATAGGGAGGCTGCATAAGTAGACATGGGCTCGAGGGCAGAGTACACCCTGAACAGGGGTACACACAGACCATCACAGTGCAACATACATAACCATTTATATTGAATTGAACTCAATTTAGCCTAATGGGCATGTCTTTGGACTGTGGGAGGACACCAGAGTATCTGCAGGAAACCATATAAGAAAGGGAGAACATGCAAAAGCTACACAGAAATGCATGGGACTCAAACACAGGACCTTTTTTAGCCCTCCAGTAAGGTTTCTCTTTATGTAATCCACAATATGGACCCCGATACTGTTAACTGGTATCAGTGAGGGCGGTGGTGGCCTGGTGGTAAATGGCACTGGCTCGCTGATCCTAAGGTCGGGGGTTTGAGTGCAGCTTTCCACAAGGTTGTCACTGTCCCCCCCCAGTGCAGCTAACTGGGTTATCAAAGGCCGGCCATGTCTCTCACTGTCTATGGTGAGAGGTTCATGTAAAAGAACCATTGCTGACTTTCATAAAGAGTCCCTGCAAAGACATCAGCGTGTTTCTGTCCGTTGCTAAGGGGTTGTGTCAGGGAAGGCATCTGACATAAAAACCTATGGCAAATCAAACATGTGATGACTCGCTGTGACGACCCCTGGAAAAGGGAAAAAGCCGAAAAGAAAAGAAGAAGAAGAAGAAGAAGAAGGATTTGACAAATCGGTAGTGTCCCTTTGTTCAGCCTTTTAAATGTGAGTGAACGAGTGAAGAATGTCTGTGCTTCACTCCAGCAATTCTACAGGATACCTTTGATACCATGGCGGTAAACTCACTAGTTTGGCTTAGTAAGACCATTTTTACTGGAAGTTACCAGGCATTGTTTCTACACAATCTCTTTTAGCGATCAAAATAAAATTACTGCAATAGAGTTCTATCATTAGCTACAGAAATCAGTACACTTGCCCTGGAGCCCTCCACACATATACAGCTTGAACATTCAGATCAAAAGGATGAGAACCTTTTCTTACTTTGCTCTACTGTTGGCTCGGTTGATAATTTGCTCAGTTTGCTCTTCGCCGAGTTTAACTACAGGAAGTGAAACTTCACGGCAAGCACATGTAGTCGACAGGTTGATAAGACACTTCATTCATTTATTCATTCATTTTCTGAACCACTTAATCCTGATAAGGGTCGTGGGGAGGCTGGCGCCCATCTCAGCTGACTCTGGGTGAGGGTGGGGTACACCCTGGACGGCTCGCCAGGCCATCGCAGGGCCAACACTCACACAATCATTCACGCTCACACTCACACCTAGGGATGATTTGGAACAGCCAATTAACCTACTGTGCATGTTTTTTTGAACTGTGGGAGGAAACCAGAGTACCCGGAGGAAACCCACGCAAGCACGGAGAGAACATGCAAACTCCACACAGAAACACCCAAGCTGAGAATCAAACCCAGGACTTTCTTGCTGTGAGGTGACGTGCTAACCACTACGCCACCGTGCCGGCTTGAGAAGACACTATTTTAACATATACCAAAAATGTATCAATTTTGAATATCTGAAATTGGGAACACCCAATTCATGGATGGAAAAGGTGACATTATTTCTCTAAGTTGTGTGCATTGGACCAAATGGCAGCATGATGGCATTGTGGCTAGCAAATCCGCTTCACAGCCAGAAGGTCCTAGGTTCTAGTCCATGTTTCTGGGTGGAGTTTGCTTGTTTTCATTTTGCTTACATGGGTCTCCTCCAGGTACTCTGGTTTCCAACCACAGAATAAAAGTATGCAAATTGGACTTATTGGCTGTTCCAAAGTGAGTGATGAATGTTTGTGTGTGTTGACCCTGCAGTGGTCTGGCAAGCTGTACAGAGTATAGCATACCTTTTCCCACTACCGGCTGAGATAGACTCCGGCCTCCTCATGACCTTCATAGGAGTAAGCCTTTCGGCAAATGAGTGAACGAGTGATATGTTCATTTTTGACTTGAATTACGGATATCTGCAGTACACATCCTGGGAAGTGTCTAAATGTGACCCTAAATGTTTTTTTTTTAAATATTCATCGAATTAAAAAATAAGGAAATTAAGAAAGAATAGGGGAAAAGTTAAGGAAAATGAGGCAAAAAACAAGGCCAATTATGCAAAATAAAAACCCAAACAAACAAAAACAAAAAAAACAACACAAAAACCCCCATCAAATCTACTTATATTTTTATGTGAGGTGCATTTCTGTGTGTATTTATATTTTATTTATATATAAAACATATATATATATATATATATATATATCTTATGCATTATTTTTTAATGTTTAATTGTTATTATAAGCATTTATAGCATTGAATATGTATTTATTGATATTATATACACGTATACATGTGGGGCAATGGTGGTCTAGTGGCATAGGGTGCTAGATTGCTGATCCTAAGGTTAGGGGTTCGCATCCCACTCTCGACAAGGTTGTCACTGTACCCCGCACCCAGTGCAGCTAACTGGGCTATCAAAGGCGGGCCATGTCTCTTACTGTCTTTGGTGGAGGTTCATGTAAAAGAACCATTGCCGACTTTCGTAAAGAGTAGCTGCAAAGCCGTCAGCGTGTTTCTGTCCCTTGCTAAAGGGTTGTATCAGGAAGGGCATCCGACATAAAAACCCTATGCCAAATCAATTGTGCAAATCATTCGCTGTGGCGACCCCTGATAAAGGGAAAAAGCCAAAAGGAAATCTCATATACACATATACATGTACGTATATGTCAGTCAGGGGGGTCGATCCTACTTCGCAGAATTCAACGGTCACAGGGGGATCTCGGTCCCAATTAACTGCGGAAAGTGAGGGAATCCCTGTATTACATTTAGTCTTGGCTTAAAATCCAAGCTGTAGACATCATGAATTCCAATTTGTACTCGTAAGAATGTAATAGTGCATATCTTAATTTAACACTGTGATTGATCAGGATACAGTTTTGACTAAAACATAATCAGTAATAGCAGCATGGTCCAATTGAATGTTAATATGGCTTGACAAGAAACGCCATTGCATTACAACAATGGTGATTAGATGGTGGGAGATCACGATGGTGCATAAACAGCTGACAGAGTTTAGTAACCGAACCAAAAGATTATACTGTAGTCTTTTTTTTTTCCTCCACATACACGGCATGCTGCATCGACACACTTCCGCATTGTGTACTCAAGTACAAATGATAACAGCAGCAAACAGTTACATCCTTATAGTCGCTACTAATCTTTACTGAATCCCAAGCTAAATACAGCTGCACTACATTACTGCCATGGAAAAATCCACATGTTGATTAATGATGCAGCACAAACAACATTACTACATATTTTTTTCCTGAAGTATCTTACTACTGGCTTCACCTAAAAGTTAATACTACATCAGTTTTAAGTGCTGAAATTTCATTCAATTTAATGACAATATTACACACACACACACACACACACACACACACACACACACACACACACACACACACTTTAATCATTTAAAAACACAAGGAGACTGGAGGCTATCCCAGCTGACTCTGGTTTAGGGCAGTATAAACCCTGAACAGCGCACCAGGCCATCATAGGATCTACACAAACGCACATACAGTCTACATAACAATTCATGCTCACACATGGGGCAATTTGAAACATTCAGTTAGCATAATGTACTTGATTTTAGACTGTGGGTGGAAACTGGAGTACTCGAAGAAAACCCACACAGGCATAGGGAAAACATGCAAACTCCAGATAGAAACTCCCTCACTGAACCTGTGATTTGGACCCGGGAAATTTTTCCTGTGAGGTGGACATGCTAACCGCTACACCACCATGTCGACCTATGCCAATATTAGGTAAAAGGTAAAGTCCTTTGGGATTTTTACGCCCGAGCCATAGTGGCTCATCAGGCCGGTGCTTATCCCCGGTTTCTATAGCGTGACGCGACTAGGAGTACAAATCCTCCTGGAGGGGACACTAGTCCATTGCAGGTTACCTTCCCAGTATATTTTTACTGGCACCCATTTATACTGCTGGGTGAACAGAGGCACACTTGTGGTTGAGACCTTGCCCAGGAGTCTTAGTACAGTGAAAGTTTCACTGGGATTTGAACACACAACCTCCCAATCATTAGCGCAGCACCCTAACCACTATGCCACCGCCACTATGCCAATATTAATACCCTGAAAATGTAATAACAGGTCAATCCAATTCAACTGTACTGTAGTAGCAAAGCAATTTTTTTACAACTTTCACCTACAAACATTATATTTTGACACTGACTTACATGTAGGCCCGTTATAAACGATTAAACTAGTCTTGGTGTAGGAATAATTATAGAATAGAATTTTTAATACACGCTGACTAGATACTCCTTTCTCCATACATGACTGTTAGCATGTGTGGGTGTGTATGCGTCACCTGGATTTTTCGCTCCGTGTGTTTGCGAGTGGTGCTTGCCACATCCCACTGGCTGAAGGACTTCGGGGAGCTGGACGGACTTGGCCTGGTGATGTGCATATCCCCATAGGGGTTCTGAGGCAGGTGACTGGAGCTCTTGCTGCGTGGCATCAGAGACCCCGGGAGCTTGAGGTAACCCGAAGGTGTGGTGGATCCTGTGCTGGGTAATGTGGTGAATTTTCTTCCCGGTGTGTCTTTTCTTATGCACGTGCTGTTGAAAGCACTGCGCGAGTTAAGATCCTCCATGGAATGACAGAATTCTTTAGAAGGTGCTGACCAGGAAGAAGACAGAAAGACAATCAGAGTAAACATAGAATCCAGTACACATATAAAACAGACAAGTCCAATCCATGATCCATTTGAGCCACTTTCAGTACATAACCCCAGTTTCTTTCAAAATCACGCAGTATAGTCTGTTTTTCTAAGTGGTAAAGCAGAGTTCTGTCAGCAGCATGACACTATCGTTGTCATCTGAATGGTGTTAAGTAAACAACCCTGTGTGCCCTGGGTGGTATTCAAATCAGCAGGCTTCAAGTGCAGTGTCCGATTCCACTGATTTTTACTGGATGCTACTCCAACACCAGAAGTGAACCATCTGAAATCTCATGAGTTCTAATCCCCCGCCACAAAAAAAAAAATAATAATAACCACATGAAAAGCCCTGCCTGCCTTATGCACTTCCCCCCTGATAATGAAAGCACAAACTCTCAAGAAGGTAATGTCATTACATTCCGTGCACATTCTGGACTTAAACCAAATATTATCATCATAGTGGAATATTTATACAGTCAGTGATGAAAAACAAAATCTCAGGGGCTTCTGAGTTGTGCACCAACAGGTTGACATCGCAGTCATGCACAACTAGAAGTTCGTGGTGGCTAAGTGGCTGATCTCCCACGGACAGGATAGCTATACAGTATGTTCACTTCCCCAACAACTTCAGCAGTCACCACACAATCACGTGTGTTTGTGAACTCATTCACACAATTGGGCGCTTTTGTTAAGCAGCGAGTGACGGCTTCGTGTGTCACCGAAACCGCATGCTTATGCCCCTCCCTGCAAGTAGATGCAAATAGCTATAAAGAGATCGTGACCAGAAGCGCGTGGTGCAGCCCTTCCTTCACTTAATTACAGCTAACTTTAAATCGGCTGCTGCTAAAAAAAGTTTTTAGGTCACATCGTCCAGCCTTGCTTTTATGAAATCTTGTAAAGAATTTAACTCACGACGTACATTGCTACTGGCTACTGCAAATACAACATAGCGAACAAGCAAAAAATTATGCCTACTGTGATAAATAAGAACAAATTTAAGTATGTATTTGTATAGTACATGTTTTAAACACTGAATACACACCACATTTCCTTTTGAGGGAAAAACAAGTCCTCAATCAACCTTCCCAGACAATACATTTATATTGAGACATACAGACTATAATATGCAGACTATACCTGAACACTGTATTTGAGAGCATGGGTTATGAGAGCGACGAGCCATCAGCCAGGAGTGTTGAGTTGAAGCTGCTGTTTGGCTGCTGGTCTGTGGTGAATTTATGCTGTTGACTGGCACTTCAGTGACATATGTGGCGGGTACATACAGTGGCTTGGCTTTTTTACCAACTCCGAGCCTGCGCACCTGCCACCAGTCAGAGTTTGTCTTTTTCAGCAAAAGAAAGCGCTCTCCGTCATGTATGGAGATAGTTCGTCCATCTGCCCCACGATAGGAGTAGTCATACTGGGATTCTAGAACCACCAGACTAGGCGTCAATGACCCCCTGCCCACTGGAAGGCTGTGGGTGGGACTGGTCATGCTCCGGTACCAGCTGCCTGACAACATGACTCTCAGTGGCACCAGGTGGAAGGACTGATGCCACGGTAGCAGCTAACACTGTTGGACTGTAGGAGAAGAAAGTGTGATGCCCATTGTGCCATGATCTGAAAGAAATGGGGAGAAAAGCGATTAGCACATCCCAGGATGCCCCCCACAAACACACACACACACACACACACACATACACACACACATGCCCAGTATACGCTGAAATTTCTAATATGCTAATGAGGCTATCCTGTCATGTTGAGGTCATTATGGGTCAGCATTTTCAATATTCTCGTCACACCAAAAAATTTAGTTCTTGCATTCAGTGTTTATGGGAGGAAGAAGCAACAATAATGTCATAAAGGCGAGGTTTTAGTATAGTACAATATTTACATCCCTCTATCTTGAACATATCTCTGATAAACTAAATAAAGATGATACTGTGAAAATACCGGTTATGTGCAATAAAAACCCCGTGCACTTTAATTAACCACATCTACCCCACTGATTGTGAACCATATCAACCCATCTACTCTGCCCTCAGATACATATACACTTGAATATAGGCCAGTCCACAAAGTTGCTCCCTTCTTTTCTTTTATTTTATTGTTTATTAATTTATACTATTTATGTATCTATTTATTTATTTACTTATATAATATATATGTATGTGTGTGTATGTTTGTATTTGTATCTATTTTTGCAACCCCTACTGATGGTACCTCAAGAGCCTGTAACAGTGAATTTCTCCATTGTGAGATTAATAAAGCTGTATCTTATCTTATCTTATCTTATCTTACTAACCTTACTGTTACATGTATGTATTAAAAAAGCCCGTACAGACATTGGCTTCGGTTGCCGTAGTAGCTAATCACTCATTCATAGACTGCTTTCCTCCTACAAGAGTCTCAGGAAGACTGGAGCCTATTTCCATATAGAACAGCGGGGAGGGGGGGGGGGGGTGATTGGAGTCTGAATGGTTTGCCAGAACCATGCACATTCATTCTCATACCTGGGGCAATCTCGAAAGGCCAACTGGCCTCATGTGCACCTCTTTGGACTGTGGAATGACCAAAATACCCGACACACACACACACACACACACACACACACACAAGGAAAACCATGAAAACACCACACAGAAAAGCCCAAGTTCATAAATCGAACCCAGGACCATCTTGTTGTGTGGTAGCCCTGCTCAGCACTACACCACTGTGCTGCCTATATTATCTCATCTCTTAAGAAATTAAGATTATTTTATAATAGTATATACATTAATTATAGCTATGTCCTCAACACCAGGAGCAAATTAATTTTTCTGATTTTCATAGGGGGCGTATTGTGGGACAGTCTGAGGGTGGACTTCACAAGCATCAGATCACAAAAATAAATATATAAATGAGTTAAAAATCTTAGGGTTTATTTTTGCCACAGTCAACAAAGTGACTGCAAGGGATCAACAGCATCCCACTCAGGTTGAACCAGGCTCTCCGAAAGGTGCCTTCGGACTATCAAGCAGACTGTTGAAAACTTCACCCAGCTGTCGGGTAACTCATGTTACACAGAAACTCCGCATGAGTCGGAGTACCGCTGTTCGGGATCTCCATCAACTATATCTATCTAGAAAACTTTCGAAAATTATGGTTCCCATTGATTGTTATACTTCAGTGTAGACTCTAGCCTGTTTGTACTACAACAAGAATATATTTTGATAGAGACCACAAAGAAGTTCTGTATGCAGCTCAAAATAAAGGAATCAATTAAATGCTGTAAATATAAGTTGGTGCACCTTATGCAGAAGTAGTGCCCCCAGTGGACAATTTGGGTATGACTACTAAGAACACTGGTGTGTTGACATGCTTCTGGCATCACTGGCCCTTGCATGTATTCGCTCTCTTAGTGAGGGCAGAATCCCCCCTGGACAGCTGACCGGCCATCGCAGGGCAGAAGCATGCTGACCGCATTGCAGCCTACTCTTGACGAAAGTCAACAATGGTTATTTTACATGCCTCTCACCATGGACAGTGAGAGACATGGCCGGCCTTTGCTAGCCCAGTTTTTTGCACTGGGGGCGACAGTGGCAACCCGTGGAGAGTGGGGCTTGAACCCCCAACATTAGGATCAGTGATCCAGCACCCTTTACTACCAGGCCAAGACTGCCCCAAGGCCAGAGATTAGCAGGGTTTGTGATGAGATCGTAACAAGTTACAACTATAAACTGATTGCTGATGCCATTTTTAAATCTTTATAAATCCCCTTGAAGATTAGCAGTGTCTCAGTACTCCTCTACACTTTCTGAGAAGATTACATCATCCCATACTGATGATCATGGACCCAGCTTCAAAATCTTGGCCTGATTTGTAAGGTTACATCAGCTGAATGATCATTTTCTCAAGAAGATTTTGTAGCAACATCACTAATAGAATTAGGGGGTTTTCTCACCTACAGTTTATTCGTACACATTTCATTCGTAAACTTATACTGTCTTTTGATTGGTTCAGTTTCTAATCACACAACAATCAAAGCAAATCAAAATTGATCGATGTGGCCTGCCACTGTTATTTCAGTATTGCCTGATTGTGATCAATTATGTTGATTGAAGTAATTCTACATCTATAAAGAAACATCTCAATTAAATTAAAATTAATGTATTTCCATTACAGTTTCTGCATAAATTTCCACCAAAGTTTTGATTGGACCGCTGTTAAGGAGCACATCTCATTGCACTCCCATGGGTACATGACAGGAAAATTAGCCCTGCCATCTGTTTCTCCCCACTCACACCAACACACATAATCATTCACATTCACACCATGGGGCAATTTAAAGCCTAATGTGCATGTATTGGACAGTAGGAGGAAACCATAGTACCCAGATGGAACCCGTACAAACATGGTGAGTACAGGTAAACTCCATACAAAAAAATCTCAGGACTCAAACCCAGGACCTTCTTGCTCTGACATGCACTGTACCAGAAAAATTCCACCTCCTACAGAAATGAATAGATTTTTTTGATATCTTAATGGTTATCATGTCAAATGCCTGCTGAAAGCTGCCGGTGGCCATGCTTTTAGCTTAATGAGTTTGAAGCCATTACTGGAAATCCTCTTAACAGAGTTGTATAAAGACACAGTGTGCCAAATTTCAGCTCAACAGAACAAGCGCTTCTAGATAAACTTATCTGAAATATGACAGAATGATACAGCATGCACAGAGTTTACCTAACCACACCAGACATTATTACAACGAACACGAATTTTCTATGCTTTGTATCAATACACAAAATGCTTTACGTAAACAAGACCCTTGCCAGACATAATTTATTGGTGTGGGTGTGGGTGTGTGAGTCATAATATATAAAACTCTAAAAATTAATTACAGTACTTCATTTTTAAACTGGATCTGGATCCTATTTCAGGAACAGTATGGGGGAATGAGAGTCCATGAAAGGTGGACATTTCTGAGTACAGTGATCCCTCGCTACTTTGTGCTTCAGTTTCTATGGCTTCAGTACATTGCGGGTTTTACAAAAATATTCATCAAAAAATAAAAAAATAAGGAAATTAAGGAAATAATAGGGGAAAAGTTAAGGAAAATGCCACCAAACAAGGCCAATTATGCAAAAAAAAAAAAAAAAAAAAAAAAAAAACCAACAAAACTAGTTACATTTTTATGTGAGGTGCACATCTGACTGTGTGCACACACATCTGTGGTTTTTTTTTTTCTTCCTTTCGGCTTTTTCCCTTTCTCGGGAGTCGCCACAGCAAATCATCTGATTCGCACATTTGATTTGGCATAGGTTTTTACGTCGGATGCCCTTCCTGTCACAAAACTTTAGCAAGGGACAGAAACACGCTGACGTCTTTGCAGCTACTCTTTACAAAAGTCAGCAATGGTTCTTTTATATGCCTCTCACCATAAACAGTGAGCGACATGGCCTGCCTTTGATAACCCACTTAGCTGCACTGGAGGGGGACAGTGACAACCTTGTGGGGACTCGAACCCCCAACCTTAGGATCAGCAATCCTGCACCCTATATCCACAGACCACCACTGCCCCTTTGCACGCGCATCTGTGTGTAGTGTTTACATTTTATTTACATCTTATGCGTTATTTTGTAATGTTTAATTGTTATTATAAGCATTTATAGCATTGAATATGTATTTATTGATATTATACACACATATGTCGTGGGGCTGGTTAGGGTGCTGCGCTCATGATCAGGAGGTTGTGAGTTCGAATCCCACTGAGACCCTCACTGTGCTAAAACCCCTGGGCAAGGTCTCAACCACAAGTGTGCCTCTGTTCACCCAGCAGTATAAATGGGTACCAGGAAAATAAACTGGGAAGGTAACCTGCGATGGACTAGTGTCCCATCCAGGGGGAGTTGAACTCCTGGTCGCTTCACGCCATGGAAACCGGGGATAAGCACCGACCTGATGAGCCACGAGGCTCGGGTGTAAAAACCCAACAGACCTACTTACCTACCTTACCTATATACACATATACATGTACATATGTCAGTCAGGGGGTCGATCCTATTTCGCGGAATTTGGTGGTCACGCGCGTGCGTGTGTGTGTGTGGGGGGGGGTCTGTATTAACCGCGGAAAGTGAGAGATCCCTGTATTTTGAAACCAGATTTTTTCAGAATATTTTGAACTGTATTTTGAAAAGTATTTTATAAAATATGAACCAAATTAAGAGTCCAAATAAATGGCCAAAGTTAATCGTAATTAGTTACTCACTCAGTCATCTATTTACTGAACAGCTTATTCCAGCTATGATGGTCACGAATATACTGGAGCCCATCTCAGTCGACACTGGGAGAAGGCAGGATACACCCAGACTATCACAAGCCAACACAGAACCATTCACACTAACAACCACACCTATGGGCAATTCAGAACACCCAATTAGCCTCAGTTAGCCTCCTTATGCCTCCTAGGCGGACATACTAACCACTATACCACTATAATCTTACAAATGACAAATAATTCATATTAAAATAAATGTGGAAAACTGCAACAGTTTTTACTGAACAACTTAAGGTTTTATGAGTCGTGGGACAAAATTTAACAGGAAGTGCTGTAGCACTTACTACTTACAGAATAGCCTTTAGGACTGCACAGCCTATGCTTAGGGTTACAGGAGTCATTTTACAAGAGTCCAAAAAACAAGATGATTTATATTTATAAAAAAACTTCTCACAAGAAATACTGAAATCAAAATTGATCAGATTAATGCATTAGACAAGAACCAAGGCTGGTGACAATGTATGGATATAAGCCATGGCAAAACCTTTTAATTTTTTTATACTGCGTATATACAGTGCGGTCCCAAAGTCTGACAGCACCAGTTGAAATTATTTTATTCTGCAAATAAATTTTCTGTTTAAATTTAACACCAGCTTCATTACAAATTAAACCATTCAATACAACTTGTAGGAAATGTAAAACTTTTGAAATATTCATGAACTGAAAACAGTGAGAAGTCAAGCTGGCATGGACACTACAAGTCTGCGCAAAGCTTGTCATCCATTTTAAGTCAAATCCATCATCTGAACACATTCATTCTTTTTTCTGAAGTGTGAGAGGCATGGCTGGCCTTTGATAACCCAGTTAGCTGCATTGGGGCTGAAAACATTCTTTAATGAAAACAACTCAACATTCAGAAAAGCTGACCTTTTGTATGACTCTGTCAACATGTAAATACTACGTATTAAACCAAAAGTTTTAAAAGCTGGCTTACATACTATGTGTGTATGCACACCAAAACTTGGCACTGTTATTACAATCTTCATTGTGTGTGTGTGGGGGGGGGAATAAGGAAAAAACCCTAAAAGAATAATAAGAAGAAGAAGTAGAAGGTTGGTGCCATTGGGTGCAAGTGACATCAAACTGACTGTAGCCGTGGAAGTGTTTGTTCAAAAAAAAAAAAAAAAAAAAAAAAATATATATATATATATATATATATATATATATATATATATATATATATATATATATATATATATATATATATATAAACACACACACACACACACACACACACACACACCATGCAATCAAGTAAACAAGCAGATGCCTGCCTGATGTATGTAAATATAATGTAGTATTATGTGCAGATGTACCGTTTTATTTTCAAGTTTACTCGTCTGTATATGATTTGTTAGTTTAATATCTGTATACTGTGATTTTTTTTTCTGGCATCATACTATCTTGGAAATGATGTGTCTGCATACCTACAAAATAAAAATGCCAGCTTTTTCAAACAGTTTAATGCAAATGTAAGAAAAAAACACCTGATGATGAAAACACACATATTTGCAGCAATAACAAGAGCATTTAGAAAACTAGTCTTCAATTTCCTTTACATTTAAACAAAAAAGTGTAATATATTTTTCTTTTACATTAATATTAACTCGAAATAAAGTCATAATGTTTTAATCTCTGAATACTCCAAAAATGTAAAGGGAGACAAATTACATATGAATACTCGAAGTCTGTTCTTTTTGATCTGTTTTTGATCTAATTTTACTTTCCTAATCACTACATCAACCTCCCTAACCGAGGGCCTGATATACAACATGAAAGATAAAATGAGACACAACATAGCAGAGACGAGGAGGTGTGTGTGTGTGTGTGTGTGTGTGTGTGTGTGTGTGTGTGTGTGTGTGTGTGTGTGTGTGTGTGTGTGTGTGCGGTTCTTGTGACTTCCTTGAGCTATCTTTTTCTGATTCTTCTTCCTCCTAAATATATTTTACACAAATATTTGTATCTCTTTGTTTTTTCTCCTTCATGCAAGGACCAGGCCCAAATTGCATGCATACGTAATAGAAACATTTAACTTAACTAATGGTCTCCATTTTTTTTAATTTACTAAACAATAATTTGCACAATAATGTGAACACTGAACAGCTCTCTTTCCAACACAGCTGGTACAACTTACCCAAACTTGATCTAATCAGATCAGTAGCTCTGAATGCACTGAGAGTAGTGTAAATAAGCAAAAAAAAAAAAAAAAAAAGCAAGTTTAACGTAGGCAGTTTTCACATTGGGGTAAACAAGGCCACAGCCTTGTTTCTGAGCTTCCTGCTTGTAGAAGGTTGTACACGTGCATTTGTTTGCGCAGGGCAAGAGAATGGAGGAGTTTTAATCCTCACTGCACTCTACTGTGCCTGTGATGTTTGGTGTGGTTTCTTTAAACTATACCACCCTTTCAGTATATGGAACACATATGCACTCCTCATTACACACAATGGCATACATATCACATACACCAACAACAAAAACGTTTAGCAGCTGAGAGAACATTTTGATCAAAATCTATCAAATAAGCAAAGATACATACAACAAACATTAATTTCATATATAACATCTACATTTCCTCTGATTCTTTTTCAGTTAAATAGGTCTATTTAATGAATATGCTTCTGACTGCACAGGAAGTGAAGACAAGGTTTGAAATGAGTACAATATAGAAAACAGGAAACCACATGCAAGATCACCAATCGCTGATCTTTTCCAACGAGTTGTTGAATATATTTTTTATTATTATCAATACATATTTTTTTCTGAACACTTCATAACACCTGTACAAGTATTAACAAACATTTAAAGAATACCACATTGCCATATACACCAAACAAACATAATGTTAAATACATTATGACCAATGACAGGTGAAGCAACTAACATTAACTCGTAGATACTTCGGGCAGTGTAGCGGCATAACGGTTCGCACCTCTGCCATACAACAAGAAGATCCTGAGACTCAGGTGTTTCTGTGTGGAGTTATCATATACACTCTGTGCTTACATGGGTTTTCTTACAAGATGAATGGTTGTGTATATGTGTGTTGCCCTGCAATGATCTGTCTAGCTGTTCAAGGTGTACGCTTCACCGTTCTAACCACCTATAAGTATAACCAGTATAAACCAAAAGCAACTTGTCATGAAAAATTTTAATAGCCAATTATGTTCAAGAGTGTTAATAATTCATACATTCATTAATTTTCTGAACCACTTAACCCTAATTAGGGTTGCGGGGAGGCTGGTGTGCGTCTCAGCCGACTCTGGGGTAAAGGGCAGGGTACACCCTGGACAGCTCACCAGGCCATTGCAGGGCTAACACTCACACAACCATTCATACTCACTCTCATACCTATGGGCAAGTTGGAACAGCCAATTATGCTATTGTGCATGTTTTTGGATTGTGGGAAGAAACCGGAGTACCCTGGGGGAGCACGAGGAGAACTGTGTTAATAATTAAAATATTACATTTTAAAAAAAAACATTAAAAAACTCATGTACTGCCACATTCACAGAACTATCACTGAGCCATTCAGATTTTAATTAGAGGGGCACTCAAAGACTACCTCTGCTTGGCAAAAATGGATTACTGTACTGTACAGTAGGCCCTCGATATTCGCGGGGGTTTCGTTCCGGCCCCTACCGCGAATGAAGATAATCCGCGAGTTCTGTACCTGGAAGTAAAACCCCATGTATCATATTACATGTGCAAATTAGCAACCGGAAGTAAAATACTATGTATTTATTATGTGTGCTAAAATATGCTTCTTAAACACATTCTATAGACAGTCTTAATCATTAATACAGTATTAATGTCGTAAAATATAGTAATGATTAAGAAAAACCTTTAATTTTGTACTGTGATATTTATTAATAAAATATATAAACATTATACAGCATACTATCTATCTATCTATCTATCTACATATATATATATATATATATATATATATATATATATATATATATATATATATACATACATACATACATACAGTATGTATTTGTTCTCATTTTGTATGTATAATATATTATCCTATATAAGCTCTATGATGCCACTCAAACGCCAGCCAAGCGCTCCTGAAGAAACAACAGTTTGCCCTGAAGTCTGTCTCTCTTCCTTTCAGCTTTTTCCCTTTTACTCGGGAGTCGCAACAGCGAATCATCTGATTCGCATGTTTTGATTTGGCAGAGGTTTTTTTTTTTTACGTCGGATGCCCTTCCTGTCACAACCCTTTTAGTAAGGGAGAGAAACACGCTGACGACTTTGCAGCCTGCTCTTTACGAAAGTCAGCAATGGTTCTTTTACATGCCTCTCACCAAAGACAGTGAGAGACATGGCCCGCCTTTGATAACCCAGTTAGCTGCACTGGGGGGGACAGTGACAACCTTATGGAAAGTGGGACTCGAACCCCCAACCTTTGGATCAGCGATCCAGCGCCCTATGCCACTAGACCACCACTTCCCCACAGTTTGCTCTGAAGTGCCAGAAGATAATCATCTGAACTGTTGTAAAGCTGTAGTATTAAAGTCTCCTTCAATTATTATTCCAGTACAGTGCCTAAGATAATGTTTAGAATGTTTAAAAGCCATGGAGAAGCTCAACGACACCCTTCAGCCGGAGCGGAGAGTTAGAGAACACAGCCATCAAAATCAAAGTCACCCCAGAACACAGACCATAACAAAAAGAACATAAAAGAACATGAAATGTAATAAATTAGATAAACAAAGCAAAATGATAAACATGCTACACCATAGTACATAAAATCACACACACAAACATTATAAACATTAACTTAGGTACTGTACTGGAATAATGATTGAAAAAGACTTTAATAATAGAGTGCTTTCAGATGATTATGTCTCTTCAGACACTTCAGAGTAAACTGTCGTTTCTTCAGGATAAAGTCTTATTTCTTCAGAAGAGACATCCAACCTCATTACGTTTTCTAGCGCTTAGCCAGAGAAGACAACGTTTGAGTGGCATCATACAGCTTAACTGGTAATTAAAACACACTAAACAAAAGAGACTCATTGAAAACTTGTGCGCAAATGAGGAAAAAGGGGCATTACATCATCTCAACCAATCAGCAGGAAGGAGGACAGCTATTGGCTAAATTTTGAATTGGCAGTCCGCGAATACTCAAACAGCGAGTGCAAAACCGCGAATAGTCAAGGACCTACTGTATTATGACTTGGTAAAATTATAATGAAATGTCTCCCTCTAGTGGGCAATGAGTTAACATTTCAGCCGGTGTTAATCAAAGATAGGGATTTTTCATGATCTCATGGACAGATCACCTTCAAAATTGAATGAGTTTCAAACCCTTCCACCAGATGTGATGAAAATCAGATAAGCGGTTTATGGGAATACTAATATAAGCTGTTTTTCATGAGGTGGGTATATTGTATTAATCTCAGTTTTACAGAGGAAGTTATGGGTTTTGTCGCAAACAATAGACAAACAAATGGTCGTGCATTTAGGGTAAATATAATATAAATACTGGAAAACAGTGAAATTTTTGTCATGGAAACTGACCATGCACTGCAACATATTGAAATGAGGTTTCAATATTGCTGGAGACCATGCACACTGAAATTCATCCATTCATTCCTTTTCTTAAGCACTTAATCCTAATTAGGGTTGTGGGGGCCTGTTCATAGTGGGGCTTGAACCCCTGACCTTGGGATCAGCAATTCAGCACCCCTACCACTGGGCCATAACCGCCACACTGAAATTATTAAATTAATTACATTTTCTAAGACCTGTTGGGGTCCTGTGCTTACACTGTAAGGGCAAAAGTTTATGGACACTTGACTGTAACACTTGTGTGTGTTTCTTAATGGTTGGACTCCAGGTTCCGTTATTCTTTACTGTTATAAAAAATTTCTGTCTTCTGGGAAGACTGTTCAGTAGATTTTGGAGTGTGGCTGTGGGAATGTGTGGTTCATCTACAAAGGCACTATTAAGGTCAGGCACTGATGTCAGGAGGGGACACCTGGGGCAGTTTGCATTCTAGTTAATCCCAAACATGCTCATTATGTTAGAAGTCAGTACTCTGTGCAAGTGACCCACGTGCTCCCACTTCAACCTTTGCCAAACATGTCTTCATGGCGTTCACTGTGTGCACTGGGGGAACCGCTAGAATAGATTTGAGCCTCTGAGTTCTCGTGAATGTAAATTGTAACCTAACAGCAGATGAAGACATTCTTCACAATTGTATGTTTTCAACTTTGTGGCACCAACTTTGCTAAGTTACATATGGGTTTGATAGTCAATTGCCATTAAAACGTTTGTCTATCTTTCAAAAAAGGAAAGAAAAAAATATAATATAAAAATAGATTTCCAAATACTGTACCAGAAAACAGCTTATAATAAGACAATGGCTAGATGTGTGCATCTCCATCACTAATCCCGGGTGAATGGAGCTGGATCAACCTTGTAAACAGCAGCTTGCCCATTTAACTCAGCTTCTGGGAGGAGTTTGATAAGTGATACACCTTACACACAGCTGTGTACAATTTCTCTCTGATATGAAGACAGCTTGATTTAGCCATCAATCCGTCTTTCATTGTACACAGCCGAATCAGCTGTCATGGGACTGCCATTTACTGCAATAATAAATCAGACCACATTCAGCAGAGACTGCTGTTTATTCTTTTAATTAACCTTGGGGACAACACCTGCTTTCATTTGCACTTGGTTTCTAGTACATGTAAACAATTTGTATTATCAAACAAAGACAGATTTCGGCACCATTTTAAATTCATTATTGAGTTGATGTTTAAAATCTAAGCCATGTTCTCCAGAGGCATGAGTAAAATCACCGGAACAATCCTATTGTTTACCAAAAATATCCTGTGCTACTGATAAAGGGATTCTATGGTCAGCACTTTAGCTCTGCAAGGACAGTTCATTGGAAGTTTTTTTTTTTACCCTGGCAAATTCTCATGCATAAAATTGGTTTCCAATTTTTAAACAACATTCCTGTGGTTTGTAGGCCATCCAAGATCAACATACAGACCCAAAACATGAGGGAATGTGGTGGTGGTATACATGCAGACAGAGGGATGAACAGACAATTATACAAGCATAAAAAAATCAGGCTAGTGCAGTGTGGCTCTGGGTTGTTGATCAGAAAGTTGGGGATTCAAGCCCCAGTACCACTAAATTTCCGTTGTTAGGCCCTTGCGTAAGGACCTTAACCTTCAGTTGTATAAATAAGAAAAAACAAAAAGTTAATTTCTCTGCAAATAGCATCTACTAAAGGCCATAAATGTAATTACTGTATTTTAAAATTGTTAGTCACTGTGGATGGGGGTGTGTGCCAAATGCCATAAATGTAAATACAATGGTACCTCACCTTACGATCGTCCCAGTAAATGAAAAATCCAGGTTACGAAAAACATTTTCCTAAAATTTTTGTCTCTGGATACGAAAGTAGTTCACGTTACGAAAGCACCATCTCAAAAATTCAAACAATGCACAAGTTGCTCTCCCATTGACTATCTCCCAACATCCCGCCCTGCTGGCCTCCCATTGGCTATCTCCCAACATCCTGCCCCGCTGGCCTCCCATTGGCTATCTCCCAACACCCTGCCCTACTGGCCTCCTATTGGCTAGGAGGGATGACGCAGCTCCCTCCCATTGACTATCTCCCAACATCTCGTCCCACTGGCCTCCCATTGGCTATCTCCCAACATCTCGCCCCGCTGGCCTCCCATTGGCTATCTCCCAACATCCCGCCCTGCTGGCCTCCCATTGGCTATCACCCTACATCCCGCTCTGCTGGCCTCCCATTGGCTATCTCCCAACATTCTGCCCTACTGGCCTCCCATTGGCTCGGAGGGATGACACAGCTCCCACCCATTGGCTATCTCCCAACATCCCACCCCACTGGCCTCTCATTGGCTAGGAGGGATGATGCAGCTCCCGCCCATTGGCTCTTATGGAGCTGTATCTCCATACTACCCATGATGCTTTTCGTGTAAAGGACAGAGTTACTGTTGTTTCATGACTTTTTCGAGTGTGCTAACTGCAACTTTATTTTTTGGCTCAGGCTTTTAACCTTGCATAAACATTTGTAAGATTATAACTCTGCTAAGAAGTCATGGTCAACACGAAGTAAGTACCTTAAAAGGTATGCTTTTATAATTTTTAAAGGGTTTAGGGGGTAGTATTGGTGGCCTTGAAACGAATCACCTGTTTTACATGTAAAATGCAGTTCTACTTACGAAAAATCCAGGTTACGAAACTGCCTCTGGAACAGATTAATTTCGTAAGGTGAGGTACCACTGTCAGCATATTCTCTGAAGTATGGAGCATGTGATGATCTTCTCTATCGCAAAACTTTTAAAATTATTTAATATCTAAAGACTATTTCACGTCAAAAAAAATTTATATCCATGCATTAACAGGGACGTAAATGAATATGGAAACAGAACAACTAAACAAATACACACATGCCCTCAATTCTATGTCAGAAGCTCCACCCCTAAAATCCATAAAAATGCAGTGATACAATAAAAGAAACACCCTCATCTCTCCTACAGCTTGATTTTTTGCTGAGCAAAAGCACAACTGCCTTCTGTAGCTGATTGGCTGGGATAGTGTTGTATAGCTCTCTTCAAGCTATTGTGTGTGTGTGTGTGTGTGTGTGTGTGTGTGTGTGTGTTTGTGTGTGTGTGTGTGTGTGTGTGTGTGTGTGTGTGTGTGTGTGTGTGTGTGTGTTTCTCATCTATTAAACCAATGCTGTGTATAAATATTGGATTATTTTCCTACATGCACATAGAGACTCCAGTATCAGGGACAGTGTATTGGATTAGAATCAATAACCGCACCTTTAAATTACATGAAGCAAAAGTCATAGAATTAATCCCGCAAACAAAAATCAGCAGGCAGTGTATCACACCAGGGTCCCTGCAACACGGCCAATCAATTCACTCCCTAGTTTAATAGATGGTAATGAATTATTGGACACTGACCGAAAGCCAACTTCCTGTTCAATTAGCCAACTATACACACAATTGACTGCTCAAAGAGGAAGGCAATTTCACCACATGCAGATGGATTTTTTAAAAATAATACTTTTCCAAAATAAAACTTTTATGAAAACTACATTAGCAGAACTTAAATCCATAATGATTCCCCAGTGCAGATAACTGGCTTGTCAAAGGCTGGCCATGACTCTCACTGTCTATGCTGCGAGGCATGTAAAAGAACTATTTCTCTCATTCAAAAAGAGTACAGTAGGCCAATGGATTGCTGTCAGTGTGTTTCTGCCCTGCGATGGTCTGGCGAGCTGTCCAGGGTGTAGTCAGCTGTCTGGGGTGTGTGGCTGCTTCTCACAAACGACAGCACAGATGAGAGATGCTATGAGCTGCCTCAAAATGAAGCGTAGACAATACAAACCAAGACTGATGGTGTTCATGATAAGCCTTGTTACCCCAGATGTCTTACTGCATTATAGCTATACCTGAAACTGATAATATATTATTACAACTTATTTACTATGGTGCAATAGCTCATTCATTTCTCAAACTGCTTACTCCTGCTCACAGTGAGGCTGGAGCCTATCCCATCCAATACTGAGCAAAGGCAAGATACTCCCTGAACAGGTTGACAGACCATCGCAGTCCAGCACACACATATACCACACGACCATTCACATTCACATCTATGGGCAATTTGGAACAGACAGTTAGCCTAACCTGCATGCCTTCAGATTGTAGAAGGAATGTAGAATACCTGAAGGAAACCCACAGGGAGCACAGGGAGAAAGATGCAAACGCCACACAGATACAACCTCTCCGAGTCCCGGACTCGAACCTAAAGACCATGCTGTGAGGCAGACATACTAATCATTATACCACCCATAATGTATAAATAATGTAATAGTATCTATTTTGTTCCTTGCATGTTTTCCCCATGCGTGTGAAAGTTTCCTCTGAGTACTCCAGTTTCCTCCCATAATCCAAAGACATGCACATTAGGCTAATTGGCTGTTCCAAACAGCTCCTCAGTTTGAGAGTGAATGCTTCTGTATGTATGTTGCCCTGTGATGATTTGGCGAGCTGTTCAGGGTGCACCCTACCATTACTGAATGTTGGCTGTATTAGACAACAGTCTTCCCACGATCCTGATGGGATTAAGTGATGAAGATGGGATTGAATGATGAAAATATTATTTATAGTTTTATTTCTGGCATACAAAACTGCTCACACTGAAGACTTCGTCCAGAAACCATACCCAATAAAGAATATGTACAGTACGCCTACATATAAATATCTACAAATATTTTTTCAAGCGTTAGACTGTGGATCTCTAAAAGTGCTCACAATTACAGCAAATTAAAAGGTACATGTAATAAATCAGTGTTACTAGCTATTTAAAATGGCCATGTCTGACACCAATGGTTTCTTCCGGTAACATCAGGCCATGCCCCATGTCAAAGTACGTGCGAATGCTGCAACACTAGGAATGCTCAGAGACATGTTGCCTTCCTCATTGGTTGCTCCAGTCTAGTAGCGGCACAAACTCGTCGGATTGGCTGGGCTGCGTCATTGATCACATGCATTATAACACATTATTGGCCAGTGCTGAGCTATACAAGCAAACAAGTGTAGACATAGCAGAAAACTATTATTTTTTATTACTAAACCAACTGATGACAGGAAAACCGAGCTGGCAAATCATTAGCTGCAGAAACCATTTTGGAGTGACCACATGGTCTTTCACACTCATGTCTAGTAGCATTCTCATCCTCAGAGTCACTAGAATGTGACATCTCACTGTCTCCACAAGAGGCTCGTGCCCCCACCCTGCTTCCAGGGCTTCATCACAGAGTACTCCAGTTTCCTCCCACAGTCCAAAAACATGCACAGTAAGCTAATTGGCTGTTCCAAATCACCCCTAGGTGTGAGTGTGAATGCTTGTGTGTTGGCCCTGTGAAGGTCTGGAGAGGAGGGCAGTATTGGCCTAGTGGTAAAGGTGCTGGATCACTGATCCTAAGGTTGGGGGTTCAAGCCCCACTCTCCACGGGTTGTCACTGTCCCCCCAGTGCAGCTAACTGGGTTATCAAAGGCCGGCCATGTCTCTCACTGTCTGTGGTGAGAGGCATGTAAAAGAATTATTGATGACTTTTGACAATAGTAGACTGCAACGCCATCCTGCAAACCTGCGATGGTCTAGCGAGCTGTCCAGAGTGTATTCTGCCCTCACCCGGAGTTGGCTGACATGAGCGCCAGCCTCCCCGTGACCCTAATTAGGATTACAGAAAATGAACGATGAAGGTCTGGAGAGCTGCTCAGGGTGTACGCCGCCCTCGCCCGGAGTTGGCTAAAATTGGTGCCGGCCTCCCCGCTACCCTCGTTAGAATTAAGTGGTTCAGAAAATGAACGTTGAATGTTGTTCACTGAATAGATCTGCTTGTTTACTTACACTAGCCAACCCTGCCCAACGAGTTCACCTCACTTCTGGGGAAAAACGACTGCTGATCACTGGTTCATATTCCACTAGTAATCCCCAGGATAAAAGTACCCAGTTTTTGCTTTTTGTATTCCTCTATGTTAAAAAAACTAAGCATTTGCATTGCTTAAACTTATTGAATTATAATGGAAGGGTGACCAATACCGGTACTCTAAGTTAGTAGTAAGTAACAAAAAAGCCAAGTGTGTGCCAGGGGTGTCACAGTTTTTGCTACCACATGTCACACGAGAAAATAAATGATAGGGAGTTTTAATATAACATTAATTAGGCTAAGCTGGTGTTAGCAGTTAACCTTCTAACTATGAAGTTACAGAAAAAAGTCTCAGTCTTGCAGAATTCACAAATCACTTGAGTGACTGTGGCAAGCCTATGAAATACTCTGATATCCATGAAATATCCTGCAAAAATTCCTCGTGAGTGCATGACGCCAGACTTCAACCGCGCGAATAGCTAATCAACTTTCCCTGCAGTGTATTTGAAAGTGGGGTGCCACTTGAAAATTCCAACAATCTTTGCATCACACAGAGCAATGTCATTCTTTCTTTCTCCTGCAGACAACCAATGATCAGTGTCTCCAGAGATCTGAAAGAATTGGATTGGTCCACTTCACAGCAATGGAAAATACAATAAAGAAAATCGGTGGAGGACAGTGACCTTCAATAACACACTGACGCATACTCTGGCTGGGTCTTAGATAACACAAATATAATTAGTCCGATATGACATGGAACATGAAACCCTTCAGCATAATATGCTGTTTGTCTCCCATTAATTATACACCTTGCTTTATGACTATGACGAGAACATCATATATATATATATATATATATATATATATATATATATATATATATATATATATATATATATATATATATATATATCCTTTGCACACATTCTACTTTGCATGCTTGTGGTCAAGAGGCAATATAGCAGCACTAACAGGCTCGATATTTTGTTCTAGTCTTCTCATACTTTTATTACTCTTCCTGTCATGCTGTGTGTGGAGGATGGAGGTAAATGTCTGGGTGATTTTTCTATTACAGTCTTGAGCATACAGATGAGACCTAATGCAATTCGTAATTTGTACCCTGAGCTGACTAATCCAGAGAGAAAGAGAGAGAGAGAGAGAGAGAGAGAGAGAGAGAGAGAGAGAGAGAGAGAGAGAGAGAGAGAGAGAGAGAGAGAGGGAGAGACTTTCTGACATGCATAGACAGTTTTTACCTATTGCATATAATGATAAATTGACATTCATTGACCGTAAAAGGACCTGGAAGACAGGCATAAGTGAAGTATAGACTATAAATAAGTGATTCACTCAATATAGACAGGCCTATAATTAACACCTAGGGACTGTTTGCATACAGACCAGCTGAAAATGCTTTACAAGCATCACCATGCTGCATAATGCAAAAACTATGAAATCATTAGTGGAAGTGTAATACCTTTAAAAGGAACTTTAATAGGAACATATGTACCTGCCCTTTCATGCAATTATCCAATCTGCCAATTACGCAGCAGGAGCGCAACATACTGTATAAAAACAAGAAAAAGGACAGAGATTTCTGTAATTTTCACAGCAAATATCTGAGTGTGTGTTTTCAACCAAGCCATGCCAGATGTGGCTGGTCACCAATCAACAGTATAATTGCAAATGGGTCTGTTCAAGTGGCCAAATGGTTCAAGTGAAGGTTCTGTTCAAGTGAAGGTTCTGTTCAAGTGGCAAATGGGTCTGTTCAAGTGGCCATCTGTTCAAGTGGTTCAAATAAGAGAAATAGATGCAGAGGATAGGGTGAGATGGAGGCAGATGATTCGCTGTGGCGACCCCTGAAGGGAACAGCCGAAAGGAAAAGAAGAACAAGAAGAAGAAGAAGAAGAAGGGTCTGTTCAAGTAACCGGTGAGTATGTTTCTATTTCAACAAATACAGCGGCCTATCAAAGGTAAATGAACACATACATTTTATATATATATATATATATATATATATATATATATATATATATATATATATATATATATATATATATATATATATACAGACACTCCCCACTTTACATTCATTCGTTTTACGTATTTTTCGATTTTACATTTTAAAAAAAATAGGTCAAATTTTGAGTTTTGTGTGCTCTGTGTAGTACGAGACGTACCTACGTAGTACGCTCACATAATATGCTACTTCCGCATGACGTTGCGTCCATTGTTTCCAAACAACAGACTGAACGTGCCTCTCCTTCTTCCCAGTTCACCGCATGTTACCCTTGTGTTAAGACGTCATCTCTGTTATCTTTGTGTTTACACTGTTTTGCATACTTTTGTAACTCTAAGCAAATATGGTTGGTCAGAAGCATAAGTCTACTAGCGATAGTGGTAATCAGAAAAGGCGGCAAGCCATCACGTTAGAAATGAAGATGGCTAATATCAAGAAAATCAATGCTAGTGAAAAACATGTGAATGTTGCACGTTTCTTCCAAATGGCTTCGTCGACCATTGGAACCATTTACAAACAGAAAGAACGCATCACAGAGAATATTAAAGGTTATATTTGATACTGTATTTGATATTTGATGATTGAATTTGATTAAAATTTATCATTTGAAATTATTTTGCTTGAATTTAATTTATTTGAAATTAACGTTGATGTCATTTGATATATTTGATATTATTTTACAATGTTATGTTTATAATAATTGATTTGGGGTGTTTTATGAGATACGGTAATGGTATTTATGGATGTATAGTACAGTATGAACGTAATACGTCACTGGAACATACAGTATCAACTTACGTTTTTTTTTCACCTTACATTCGGCCATCCAGAACCCAACTAAAACGTAAGTCGGGGAGCGTCTGTATATGTATGTATGTATGTATGTATATATATATATATATATATATATATATATATATATATTTCATTTCTGTAACCGCTTAATCCTAATTAGCATCGCGGGGAGGCCAAACATATAGAAATGAGACAACATGGTAGAGATGGGGGGGCGGGGGGGCGTTCCTACTTCGCGGTTTTTCAAATATCGTGGCCAGGTCTGGTCTACATTATCCGCAATATTCAAGGAATGACTGTAATTGGCCTTGTTTTTTAACATTTTTCCACTATTCTTCCTTAATTTCCTTATTTTTTATTTCGATAAAACTCTCAACAGGTTGTCACTGTCCCCCCACCCCCCAGTGCAGTTGACTAGTTATCAAAGCCCACCCTGCAATGGTCTGGCGAGCTGTCCAGGGTGCACTCTGCCCTCGCTCGGACTCAGCTGGGATGGGCGCCAGCTTCCCTGTGACACTAATTAGGATTAATCGGTTACAGAAAATGAATGAATGAAGTAATAAACGTTCCAGCCCACTCCGCCAAGGCCACTAAAGCTCGGCTGGACAAGAATGGCATCAGACTCCTGTTCTGGCACGGAAAGAGTCCAGTTTTAAGCCTGATAGATAACATCTGGACATATATCGACATAAACTAAATGGATGAAATTTTAGTAACACCACTGAACTCTGGGATGCTGTCAAGTACGAGTGGACGACTTTGGACATTTCCAGATGCAAAAAACTTTCAGAGAGTTGAACCAAGAGACCTGAATGTTTGTGAAAATCTAAAAGGAACGCAATTGCATATTGGCTATTTATTTAATATATTTATATGATATAGTTAATAATTACAAAAATTTTGGAAAATACAGTATCATATTCAAGTTGTTGATTCCTTGCCTTTGCTGGAAAATTATACAATCACTCTGTTGACTGTGATATGAGGAATCCATAGGCTAAATTCACGCTCAAACCGACCCACACTACTGTACGCCCCATTTTATAAAACCCGACAACTCTTTTTCTGCTGGTGTGCATGACAGAGCTTATTGCTATAAATATTTTCTTTCATTCATTTTCCAAACCACTTAATCCTAATAAGGGTCACAGGGAGGCAGTTGCCCATCCCAGCCAACTCTGGCAAGGGCAGGGTACACCCTCAACAGCTTCTCAGACCACTGCAGGGCCAACACTCATACAACCATTCACACTCACACCTAGGAGCGATTTCAAACTACCAATCAGCCTACATACTGTGCATATTTTTGGACTGTGAAAGAAACCAGAGTACCCAGATGAAACCCATGCAAGCAAAGAGGGAACCTGGGAGCACTGTGAGGCTGACGTCCTAACCACAAAAAAACCGCCTAGCCAGCCAAAAAAATAAAAAAAAAACCCCAAAAAGAAACATGGTATGTTTTATTGAGACTAAATGAAAAGAAATTGGGATTACTGTGCAGTAATGCTGCAGCATCAACAATACTGTGGTGTGTGGTGTATAACATCTGTTCTTGTGTGTGTTTGTACTGTATATGCCTGTGTGTTACACTTACACTCCTCTAAAGAGAGAGGATTTGCTCTGACTGTAATTTTTGCTTAGTGTTACAGGCAGAGCATGCTCAACACAAGCATAAGAGCAAAGTCAATCAAACTTAAACCATGAAAACACATAACAAAAACCACTCAGTGACCAAAAACGTGTGCGGTGTTTCGTCCCAACAGACACCAATAAATTCTGTCAAAACAGCGACAATAACTCTGTACGTATTACTGACGCACAATACTGGCCATCAGCTACTTTGCAGGAAATGCATGCCTTCAGAGCTTGAGCCATGCTGCTTCTTCTTCTTTTTTTTTTTTTTTTTTTTTTTTGAGAAAGCATCTTTAACAATAATAGCTACTACTGTCCCAAAGTGGAGACTTAGATCCCTAATGATCACGTTAGAGACAGTAGTGGCAAGAAAAGCTCTCTTGTCTTTAAAGGAAGCAGGCTGAAGAAGGAACTTGGGGGGACACAATACCACACATTGTACTGATCAGTCCTGCTTTTATACATCTGTGCATCAAATCATACAGTCGCACTGGATAACAAACCAGGCTATTCCTCATAAAATGCATGAGATGTGCAGTTTGCACCGAGAGAAATAGGCAGTTTCACATGAAAGTCCTTTATTAGCTGTGCAAGCAAAATGCTTCTTCTACATGATTCATATCCTACAGCTACAGAAGCACTTTGCATGCACTCTTTAACAAAGGCTTTTATCCAAAAGTGCCGTTTCTCTGGAAACACTGTGTGCACCACCCAGCTTTTTTGGGTTTTCTTTTTTTTTTTTTTGCATCATCCACAATTATCACTACACTGCAGTTACTCAATTTAAGAATTCTTATTCTGTCATTTTCTACAACCTTTACGTTTTTTTTTTTTTTTTTTTTTAAGAACTATGCTCAGTGCTCATACCAGTGCTCCATCACTCCCTTATTTGCTGAACTGCATAATACTACTAGGATCATGGGGAAGCTGACGCCTATCTTAGCCAACAAGCTGTGGCTGAAGGTGGAGTGTACCCTGACCAGCTTGACAGACTAATGCAGGGCATCACACACAACCACAACCATTTAGAACAGCTAATTAGTCTAATATGCACGTCTTTGGTCTGTCGGAGGAAGCTGAGGTACCCGGAGGAAAGCCATGCAAGCACAAAAAGAACATGAAAACTCTACACAGAAATGCCCGAGCCTGGGACTCGAACTCAGGACCTTCTTGTTGTGAGATGGATGTGCCAACCACTTCGCCATCAGTGTTGAGAACTCCAAATACAAACAGTATTGTGAGTGTATTGTGACAACCACTGTTTGAACATTCAAACAGAGAAGATCTTCCAAATTATTTATATACTGTAGAAACTTCACATCCCGGGTCGAACACGTTTAGTCTCTGTACTTCCTCTCAGAGAACTGAGGTCCGTGGAATTAAAACCTACTAAGTAGTAAACATGAAAAAGCAACCACATCCTTTTTCCACGTCATGACATCAGAAACATCCAAACCATGTACAAGAAAATACTTAGTACTGTATATACTACATTAACACTAATGATCCGAGAAAACTTAAAAAAAAAAAAAAAAAAAAAAAAAAAAGTCTGTTTATTTTCAAACTGCAGCATTTTATAAAATCCATCTTCCTTCTTTGTCTATTCTTTTTCATTTGTAGCTGTAAATTATAAAATCATTGACTTGTTAGGTTATACTTTGTAGTGACTGAGTGGGAAATGAATCCGGAGCTGATATTTAGGTCATCAATAGCATGTCATGCTGATCAGGGACATCTGTGCTGAGCTTTACTTTATTCACGTGGCCTCATCACAAAAAGCTTCCTGTACAGAAAGCGACACACTCTCAGGGGAAGGATGGGCACTACACGGGATTATATCTTGTGGCACAAATCGTACCCTATCTTTCACCTCGAAAGCTGCATGTGGTGCATTTTTAAAGCTTTAGAGTAAAAAAGCAATTATTTTCTCATTTCTACTCGAAATCATTTTAAAGATAGCCTGCAGGATACCACACACATTTCAAGGTGATAAATTAGTAAATAACCTGCATGTGTTTTATCATCCATTATCACTTCATTTTGGCTGAAGAGGTTTCCTGGCGACCCCCCTACCTACACACACACACACACACACGCACACACACACACACACACACACACACACACACACACACACACACACACACACACACACACACACACCCCACCAGCCGACAGGATTAGTGCCTCTTATTCACAAAAATACACAGCTTGTTTTGGTCCTGTATCAGTTTACAATAACAATATTGTCTGACCAGAGGAATGAACTTGTGGATTCACAATAACTTGGCAGTGCAACACCTATTTGAGGAAAGTGAAAAGACTGGGATCCAGAGTTTTTTTAAGGTGGTGTTTAACCCTTTAACACCCCGCAGGACCATATGGTCCTCTTTCAAAAATGCTAGCTACTAGACACATTGTACTCAGTGCTGCTGCCTTTCAGAACATGTTCTATACTTGTTGTGGTGTCGCCTGATGCAACACAGCTTGGTCCCATGTGCCTCAGTCAGCTGTAAGACAACCTTGAGTGTGCAGTATTGTGTTGTTCACGAATTTGTGAGCGTGTTATTATGTTAATGTTATGTTATTATTACGTTATTATTTGTTATTATTGGACTTCATCCTTTTTCTGTGCCGCTAGTCCTAATCAGGGCACAGGGTGGCTGGCACCCATCTCGGTCAGCTCTGGGCAAGTGCACAGTACACCCTGGACAGCCCACCAGGCCATCACAGGGCAGAAACACACTGACGGCTATGCAGCCTACTCTTGAGGAAAGTCAGCAATGGTTCTTTTACAGGCCTCACAGCATAGACAGTGAGAGACATGGCTGGCCTTTGATAACCCAGTTAGCTGCACTCACTGTGGCCTGGTGGTAAAGGGTGCTGGATCACTGATCCTCAGGTTGGGGGTTCGAGTCTCACTCTCCACAGGGTTGTCACTGTCCCTCCCAGTGCAGCTAACTGGGTTATCAAAGGCCGGTCATGGCTCTCCCTGTCTATGGTGAGAGCTTCATGTAAAATACCTATTGCTGACTTTCGTAAAAGAGTCACTGCAAAGCTGTCAGCGTGTTTCTGTCCCTTGCTAAAGGGTTGTGTCAGGAAGGGCATCTGACGTAAATACCTATGCCAAATCAAACATGCAAATCAGATGATTCACTGTGGTGACCCCTGAGAAAGAGAAAAAGCCAAAAGGGAAAAGAAGATTATGTTATTATTGTGTTATTATTAATATTATTAATGTTATTATAATTTTGTTGAAAGAAATGTGTTCGAAGTATTTCCTTAGGCCTTTTTGATTCGGAAAAACGAGTAATAATTTTTAAAACTACAACAATAATTCCAGCGTTAAAGTGTCGAGACTGCGCCCGGCCATTGCCACTCCCGTACAGGGGTAACTACATGGTTTCATAGAGATATTGTGGCTGATTCCTTTACAATTCTCAAGGAATAACACTGTAGTTAATGTTTAATAAATATACTGTATTTGATAAGTGAACAGGCTCTTTCAATGATCCACCCTTGAGAGAGCCACTTTACTGACAAGAGAATATATATGTCATGTGTTTCAGGTCATATTCAGGTCATAGAATAAATATGTCATGTGTTTCAGGTCATATTTTGACAGTGTAACGTGTCCTATTAACGCAGCATGTTGCTGGTAGGCTAGTTATGACGTCCTATTAATGCAGACGGCAATGCATATTGCGCATGCGCAGACAGCACTGACTAAGTAGCACGTCTGTCACCGCAGTCAAGCAAACAGAGGTGTACGAAGTCACCTATATTTACACCTACACCCATATTACATCTCAGCATGGGGCGGGAGGTTAAAAAAACCTAACAAAACAAGAAGAAGAAGAAGAAGAACAACAACAACAACAAAACTCCCTGTTGGAAATCTTTCTTTAGAGTTTATTGTGATCTACAGGAGGGAAATGCCCAGGCTAAAAATACTGCTACCTGTAGAGACCGGAGAGGAAAGCAGTGGAAAGTGTCATCTGCTGCACCGTCTGCTGTGTGTGTGCGTGTGCGCGCGTGCGTGCGCGCGCGGCGTGTTTTCAAGTTCAATTTAATTTAGAACTGCAAGTAATTAGTTAAATCATAAGATATTTTACTAAAAAACATCATGTATTGTGTTTAAACATTAAATTAATATTAATTAATTAATTAATTAATAGGTTATCAAAACCCACGTTAAATTCAATTGCAGATTAATTTTATTACAAAAGTTAAAATTATCCTCTCTCTCTCTCTCTCTCTCTCTCACTTTGTGTGTGTGTGTGTGTGTGTGTGTGTGCGTGCGCAGCCCTAAATAAAAAAAAAAAAACATGATTTTTTTTTTTTTTTAATCAGAAATGAAACGCTAGAAGTATAAAAAAGTAATTAGAAACTAAATAAAGTGAGTTTGTCTCACCTTCTGCAGGTGCATTCAGAATATAAATGTAATCCAAACCGCTTAAAATCAGTTCAGCATCTTTTCCATCAACATCAACTCAAACTCCGCTCCAGCGTTTACTCTCTGCCCGAGCTCGAGCCTCGCTGGCCTAAGACACGTGACCACACACCAACCTGTCTCAACTTAGCGTCCCATTTAACCACCTCCTCCCTAC
Organism: Plotosus lineatus; assembly: GCA_024760905.1. Classification (NCBI taxonomy): domain Eukaryota; kingdom Metazoa; phylum Chordata; class Actinopteri; order Siluriformes; family Plotosidae; genus Plotosus; species Plotosus lineatus. The sequence continues at coordinate 35,365,632 of CM045741.1, forward strand.
ATATGAGCCCTACACATGAACTCTATCTAGTAGGTAACAAAACGGCTTGTTAAGGTATATTAAACACTCGGTGTTCATTTAATATGTATATAAACTTTAAATTTTAACCCAAACTATATGTTGGTATTGATTTTATTTTATCAAATTAGGAGACTTTAAAGTTAATCAACTATCTTTAAAACCACGCCCATTGACACAAGTGCAGGAAATGTGATGCTGTTTACGACACTGAGAATGTTTATGGGTATTGTAGTCCATATTAACCGGTGCGTTCCTCAGCGTACCCAGTTCACTGGAAATATAAAAACTACAATCTGCCGAATTACAGTTTGTTGCATCAGCTAAATGAAAGTATAAATACCGGTTGTTTTGAGAGTTGAGTGTTTTTTGACTGAGTTCTTCAGAGACATCCCAGGTTGTAGAGTTATTGTCGACTGACGGTGTGCGCGCTGAGGATGATGAAGTTGTATGTGACTGACGGCAACTTGCAGTGTGTGAAGGTGTTAACGGCGCTCGAGCACACTGGAGTCCAGTGTGACGTACAGCTCCTCAGCCACGAGGGTGAGAAAGTGTGTTACTTTTATGGAGAATTAACGTGGAACACACACGTGGATCCAGATTGAGCAATTGAGCAACAAAAACAACAGCAACAACGATGATGATGATGGTAGTAAAGAACTCTGTGTTCATTCTGACAGCTGATAAGTGTGTAAAGGGTGTCAGAAGGATTGTTCAGTTCAGTTCATTTTCTGTAACCGCTTAATCTTGATTAGGGTCGCGGGGAGGCTGGTGCCTATCCCAGCCAACTTCGGGTGAGGGCAGAGTACACCCTGGACAGCTCGCCATGCCAGGCCATCGCAGAGCAGAAACACGCCTACGACTTTGCAGCCTACTCTTGTCGAAAGTCAGCAATGGTTCTTTTACATGCCTCACACCAGACAGTGAGAGACATGGCCGGCCTTTGATAACCCAGTTAGCTGCACTGGGGGGGGAACCAGTGACAGCGTTGTGGAGAGTGGGACTCGAACCACCAACCTTTGTATCAGCGATCCAACACCATGTACCACTAGACCACCACTGCCTCAGAAGTATTGAACAAGTGAATTAGTGAAAGTTAACACAAACAGCTAAGGTGTTACTACTGCTAGGCCGTCAAGTGTACTCGGGATGAGGGACAGCAGAAGGTGATCAATCGATCTACTCTCAACGGTCAGGCTTCCAGCTACTGTCATTCCTTCGGAGCCAGCCAACAGGATGCTCTCTCTGCTGCTTGAACCATGTTGTTTATTGCTCTTTTCCTGTCTCTCCCTTTTATTCCTAAGGCTGCCATCATCTTCCAGCAGGACACTGCTGGGAAGCCACATACTCCAACTTCAACCGGGAAGCTCCATGCTTGCCAGCCTTGGTGTCTACAGTCTTCCAACAGCTCATCATACTTTGCAAGCTTCCTGTCATGTGCTTCTTGACCTATGGTTTCCCATGGTACTGTCAACTCAATAAGGAGTAGTTTCCTTGTGCTCTCTGAGAATAGCAGAACATCTGGCTTGCAGGGTTGTCTCTACTATTGGTGAAAATACAAGCTTTCTTCCAAGGTCAGCCTTTAGTTGCCAATCTTTGGCCCTGCTCAGGATACCAGCTCTTACCTGGTGCATAGCTGGAACATGATCTCCACTTGCCACAAATTTGATGAAAGTTGTCTGGTTGTCCTTGTGATCTTTTTTACTTTCGATCTCTAACATGTAGGCCAAAGCTCTCAACACCTGGTCATGTCTCCACCTGTATCTTCCCTGGCTAAGTGCAACCTGACATGATGACAGAATGTGTTCTAGGTTAGCTGGCTTTTGGCACAGATGACATGATGGCTCTTCTGTCATTCCCCAGTTGCATAAGTTTGTTGGTGTGGGGTGGGGTGTGGTCATCATATACAGATCTCGGCAAGAACTGCAGCAGGAAAGATGTATACGTCAATATTTGGTTCTATGTCAGCTCTCTCTGCTCAGTTTCCCACCTTGTCCATGCTCCTTGACTTCCCATCTTCACTGCTCATATATATATATATATATATATATATATATATATATATATATAATGATCTCTTCCTCCTTTTTCCTCATCTCTTGTACCAGGTGCCTTTTATCTTTTGGATTAGCTCCTTTATACTTCAATGAGGGTTCAGTGCCTAGACCTTGTCTTCCTTTGCACACAGTTCCCACAGTGTCTCTGTGTTAAAGGCGGGATTCAGCTTCTTCTACAGCTTCAGCTGCCCCCCATTTGTTTCCTCATTGAATTTCGACTAGTTCTTTTGCATTTTTTGAATCCGAGTCATCAGTCATGCTTTTGTGTTTTTAGAATCTGAGTCATCAGTCGTGCCTTCCCTACCTGGAATTCCTCCACAACTAATGAAAGTGGCAATCGAAGCTTTGCTGAATTACAATACAGTCCTGTTGAAGAAAAACACTGTGGTATCCTTAGCCACCTAAGGTATTTGTTGATTTTCCTTGCCATGCCCTTGATCATTGACATGGTATTGTCATACAGCATTAATGGCCACATTATTCTGGGCAGAAGTCCATGTTGGAAGATCCAGGCTTGATACTTCCCTGGCAGCTCTGACGTGTCATATTCACCATTCTTTCTACTGTATGTTGTTCCAGACGTTTGTTATTCTTAACATCTCTATGACTAGCGTCATACAATTTTCCCCAAGTACTTAATTGGCTTCTCTATGATTAATGGGATCTGTTCATCTTGGATCTTCAAGGTAAACTTCTGTGATTTTGCCTTTTTTTAAATCACCATACACCTTGATTTGGCAGGTTTACACTTCATCTTTGCCCCTGTGGTGGTCTCTTCCATTACCTGTAGCACCCATCTAGCCTGGACATGCAATGTAGTTGTGATGGTTAAATCATCCATAAACCCTCTACTTGGTGGTTGTCTGATGTTTGTTCTGGATTTTGGCCCTCTGGTTTCTCTTTTCCCCACTTCTATGAGCAAGTTCATGGCTATCATGACAAAAAAGGAAATGGTGCAGCCTGTCACTATGCCCTTCTCAACTTGTTGCCAAGATGTTACATAGTCCTGCACAGTGAATCGTACATGTATACCCTCCAGATAGCTGACTATAATCTTGGTGACCTTTCCAGGGCTGTGATGGTGCTCCAGTACTTTTTCAATAAGTGTGTGTGGCACTTTTCCAAAAGCATTTGCCAAATCTAACCATATGACTGTCAGGTCCCCTTTAGTTGCGCTTGCTTCATTTGAGTTGGGAAATTACGCTTATGTGTTCTATGCACCCCTGGAACCCTGGAATTCCACCTTTTTGTACCGCTGTATCAATGTACTTGTTCTCTATCATGTAGGAGGTCATTCGTCTTGCAAGCACGGCAAAGAAGATTTTTCCTTCTACGTTGAGAAGAGAGATGGTTCTGAACTGCCTGATTTCGGTCGATTCTTCCTCCGTTTGGTACGAAGCATCCTTCAGCCATTTGCCAACATGATGGTATCTTCCCCTTCCTCCATATGACTTTTATTAACTTCCAGAACCTAGTGAAAAGCTTGGGGCACTTTTTGTACACCTTATACATTATTCAATTTGGCCCTGGTGCTGAACGTGTCCTTACCTTTTTGACGACCTCTCTTCTCCCAAGGTAGGTTCTTTCTCTTCTGAGGGTTTCTCAGGTTTTTCCACTGGCTCTATTCTGCTGTTTATACCCAGTGCTTAATGCCTGATTTTGTCCGAGTGTGCAGCCTTCTAATATGCTTTCACTTCCACCCTTTGTTTCTGAAGTTTGCCTGATCTTCTCCCTTCAGGTACACTTGCTGCAAAGCCATATGGGTTCTTGATAAAGGCTACCCTTTTCCTGGCCTTATGTTTATTCTTACTTTTTCTTTCTGCACCCCTGAGTTCGCTGGGCTTGCTTCAGGCCTTCCCTATCATTTTCACTACTTCTCTTATATCTGTTGGACAGTGTTCTGATCTCACATCTTATCCTAGTAATCTCTCTCCGCAACTGCCACATCTGCGACTTGTCTCCTTCGCGCCTTCCATTAGAGCTTGTGTCAAACTCCTAGTCCTAGGTACGTTGCCAGGTCTTGAATCCGTTGAATCTGTCCGGTGTTGCAATTCATCCTCCCCCACCTCTCTGCCTCCAAGGGGGTACTCTCTGCTTTGTGAACTTGTAGCAAATGTATTGCAATGCTTCTGGTTGCTGGCCCGAACACTGCTTGCTGTCTTTTCGAGCTGTCATCTGACCTTTCTCGGTAGTCAGTGGGACTTTCCTCATGGTCTTGTCTGTACAAGTTCTCTAAACATTGATTGATGCTACTACAAAGAGCTTGATGAGTTACTCTGTAACATATAGGTCTTCTTCCCATCTGCATCTTCAGCAGGTATCTCAGGGTCTTTGGCGTTTTGCCCCATAACCTGTTCGCCTTGCCAGAGTGGGGCAGTGAAGACTGCAGTGATGGCCTTCACCTGTAGACTGGAATTTACCTCTGGTGGTGACGCAATTGGCTGCTGGGATCCAGCCTTCGTTTCTCTTAATCCAAAGCCAATGTGGGCTTGACTCTGCTGATGATCCTATTGCTTTGATGGCTTTCTTTTACATGGAGGGTGACAGTCCTATCCGACTAAGGAAACTTCTTGTTGATAGTGCAACAAAGCCGCTACAACCAACTTGCATAGGCAGCAGGATTGCTTTTCAGCCTCTTGTATCAGCTTCGTCTACTAGGTCTTGGTATTTGGTGGCCTTGAGCTCATGTGATGCTTTCAGTCTGTCCTCCCAGGGCACTGTGATGAGCTCTATGATAAGAATAGTGTAAGAGCTTCTTGACAGCAGTACCATGTATGGCCGCAGAGAAGTACTGGCTACTTCTTCCGGAAACTTAAGGTTTTTTGGTACATCAACATGTAACTCCCGGTCGGATGCTTGTGACAGCAGTGAGCTGGTCTGAGTAGACTTGGCAACATTCGAATCGTCGCCTTCCTTGTGGAACTGTGCTTGTTTTGGGCCTCTGTGTTAATTGGCGATTGACACCCATCCTATGCTGGTCTACCCATGCCACGATTTCCTACAGTACATTGTCATGCTGCCAGTGGTACCTTCCTTCTCCAAGTGCTTTTGGACATGCAGAGAGAATGTGGTTGAGTGTACAGTCTGTTGATTTGCAAAGGGAGCATGATTGGTCTTCTTCTTTGCCCCAGATTCTCAAGTTGGAGGATGTTAGGAGATCTGCCACAGCGCAAAGCAGGAAATTGAGTTTTCCCTGGTCTATGGACCATATATCTTTCCAAGTGAGTGGACGTTGTAGAGCAGTCTCCTATCGTGTCCAGCTACCTTGCTTTCCCAGTCCTACTGCCTTGATGAATCTGGTGTGTTCTGCCTCCTGTCTGACTTGCTGGACATTCATGTCCTGCTTGGTCCTGCTGTCTGCCTTACTCCACCTAGTCTCTCCATAATTGCCTAGGCCCAGTCTACCTCTACAAACTGTTCCAACCAGTTCTTTATCTCGCAAATCTTGAAATCTTGTTTTGCTTCTTCTATTGCTCAGTGAGGGTTCTTTTTTTTTTTTTTTTTTTTTTTTTTTTCTCCCCCTATCCTGACTGTTTCCCCTGCTTTCTGGTTTGTCCTTGGACAAGCGTAAGGTGGAAATGGCTCTTTTGCAGCCTGGAACTCCTCTACTACTGATGACGGTGGTAGGCTGAGCTTGGATGATTTGCTGTAGAGGTTTACTGTGCTGAAGCTTGGAGGCACACCCAGCCACTCGCGAAGGAATCTGCTGCATTGCTTCTCCATGGCTTCAATTGTGCTAAACGTGATGTCATGTATGAAGAAAGGCCACTGCAATCTGGGAATGGTGCCATAAAGGAAACACCAAGCTTTGAATCGGCCCTGGAGGTTAATTGTCTGGAGCCATCTTTTCAGTGCCGTAATTACGTCTCTGCTGTTACTGATGTCTCCCAGAGACCGGTCGAACCATTTACCCAAGCACTTTAAGCTTTCATCTTGGATGGTAGAGATCCTCTCCCCCTGAATAACAAAGGTGTGCTTCCGTAGCTTCCCTTTCAAAATGGTGAAGCTTCTTAGCTTGGTTGGTTTGATCTGCATTCGAGCCCAATTTGCCGGCATCTCCAGAGCAGTGAGAATCCACATAATTCCTGGTACTGAGTGTGCCATCACTGTTACATCGTTCATGTAGGCCCTGCAGGAAGGATGCTTAATGTCATCCCCTGTGGTAGGACCCGTGCACTGGCTTTCTCCTGCATCACAGCATCACGTTCATGGCAGCTACAAATAGCACTACTGCACCACTGTACACCCTACCATGATGCCTTTCTCTGGTTGCTGCCATCCTGTAGTGAAGCTGTTCACTGTGAATCTCATCTTGATATTGCAGAGGTAGTCCATCACTAATTTTGTAACTGCTGGTGGAACGTGGTATTGCTGCAGTGCTTCTTGAATCAGTAGATGAGGGACGCTGGAGTAAGCCTTTGCAATGTCTAGCCAAACAACTGATAGATTCTTCTTGTCTTTTCTGGCTTCCTTGGTCAGTTGGCTTATTGCGCCGGTGTTCTCTAGACATCCTGACTGGCCTGAAATGCCTCCTTTCTGTACACTAGTGTTCACATAGTTGTTAAGTAAAAGGAAGGTGGTGTCTCCTTGCAACCATTGACCAGAAAATCTTTCCCTCGACGTCCAGCAGTGAGATCTCACGGAACTGGTGTAGGCCTCTGGAGTTTAGTTCCTTTGGTACGAAGCAGCCATCTGCCAAAATCCATGAAGATGGTAACTACTTTTTCTTCCAAACTGTTTTTAGTAGCTTGCATAGGCAGTCAAGCAGCTTTGGGCAGTTCTTGTATATCTTGTAGGTAATTCCCGATGGCCCTGTTGCCAAACTTGACCATGCACTTCTGACTGTCGTCTTGATTTCTTCAAAATGTAGGTCCGAGAGATCGAAAGGAATTCCTGGTTCTGGTATCCTGTATGGAGGTTCTCCAATTGGCATATTGCGGCTTGGGTCACTGTGGGCCTGCTTTATGCTTTCTTCCACTTCTACTTGTGTGCACTCCTGTTTGCCACTCTTAGGTTTTTCCAGCAGATCTGATGTAAACTTGTACGGGTTACTGAAGAATTCCTTCCTGTGCGTTTTCTTCTCATTCAGCTTTTTCCGCAGCCTTTCAACCTTCCTGAGGTTTAGCAACTTCTTGTGCAGTGTGTCGTGCAGTTGTTGAAGACCTTTGTTCTGAGACTCTGGCGTTTTCTTCGACACTTTCTTGAGACTATGGAGTTCTTGTCTGACTTTGGCTACCTTGACATTGCTTGAAGTGCCATAATGCAGTACAACTGTAATGAGCCAGTTCATAGAGTTGGGACCATCATGACTTGGATAGTTGGTGATGAAAAGGTGACAAACACAGCAGCACTAGAGATTAATCTCTCCATGTTGATTATAGAAATTATTAATATGCAAGTCCTTCAGAGTGGATGTAAAAAATAAAAAACGACATCCTCCTAATGTGTGTACTCTGAGCTCCTACGTTGGTGTTTTGATCCTCATGATTACAAGGGAGAGGCTATGCTGAACATGCTTCAGGAATCATGGATCTGTACACTAGGTCTATGTGATGAATGTCCTGTGATTGTTTACAAATTAATAGTACAAAGCTTGCCAAGTTAGTAGCAAAGTGTATTGTATCTGATTTCCAGAAAAGGTGGTGTCCTTCCTAAATCGGCCGACCTTTCCCGCTGCACAGTTACCCACTGGACAGGAACTTTTCAATGCGAATGCTATCTGCCAGTGAGTACTCCCTAAAAAAAGTCTAATTTCTGCCATGTTGCATTTTAGTGCAAGACTCAAAGGTGCGTATCTCCACAGATATCTGTTCGAGGTTGGTGGGAAAGTGATCACTGATGCAAGCAGGCAGTTGTTGGAATGGGAAGCAACAGAATTGCAGGTTAGGATCTGCTGCCCAGGAGCAATGATTGTATTTATGGTTGGGAGTTTGAATCGGGCAAATGCATAGTACACACAGTGTAGATCAGGGGTCACCAACATGAGTCACCCGCGGGCCTGTTAAAGATAAGATACAGCTTTATTAATCTCACAATGGAGAAATTAACTGCTATTTTTAGAAAAGGCCCGCGGCTCCATAGTGCCACTGTCCATTGAGCTGCATCTAATTTTTTTGCAATTTTTTTTTTTTTTAATCAAATCAATATCTTCACATAGATGGATGTCATTAATTATTAATAATAACATCTAATTAAAGGTAAATCGAGCAAATTTGTTATTTCACAAGTGTGTATTGACCTGGTAGCCCTTCGCATTAATTGGTACCCAAGAAGTAGCTCTCAGTTTCAGAAAGGTTGATGACCCCAGGTGTAGATGATATTAAAACCCAGGGATTAGCTTGTTTACTTTTATTTATCCGTTCAATGAAGTACATCAATTTGCCTTTGAGGGCATTTGAGTGACATCATAGGGCTTAAATACTTAAATACGGGGAGAGGTGTACACATAATCTGCAATCAATCAGCAGGAGGGATAAACAAAAGATCTCAGCCATTGGCTAAATTTAAATCACGGGATTATATGATTAAGATGACAAACTTTTTTTTTTTTTTTTTTTTTTTTCCTCCATATATTTTTTGAAAACCGACTTGTAATCGAAAACAACTTAACTCGAAACAATTTATGGGTATACCTGCAATTAGCCAGATAAAATACAAACCATGTATCAAAAACATCACTGAAGTTTAACCCTGTAGAGCCCAGTAATAGAAAGCAACATGGGGGGGATTCTAATTAGAATTTATTGCACATGTGACATGGGTGCTACGGGATTAACATGAAGTCCAGTTGGTTATCCTATATTGTGATGGTAACTGTAGTCCTCAATCAATGAAAAGAGTTGATCTCACGAGCATTGGAGAGTTATCTTCACAGTTTGAGTCGAGGTGCAGAAGCAAGGGGCTTCCGAGATGAGAACTTCAACTCCCATCTCGATACTGGTAGAGACTGTTGTATTTATTCAGTAGTAGGTCTGTCCTACCTTCTTTTGCCTGTGAATATTGCATTTGTTTTCATATTGTTATTTATCCTAGCTGTAATCAATTCTTCGGGCCTAGACCACAAACAATGTCAGTGGTCTTTTGACTGCAGCATTTTGTATGCTGTTAAATTTTTGTTTTGTCACTCACTAACTCATCTGCCTGTCGGCATGTACTCCTGCTAGGGTTGTGGGGAGCCTGAAGCCTATCTCAGCTGACACAGGGTCGAATGTGGGGTATACCCTGAACATCTGACCAGGCCATTGCAGCACAACATCTACACTTGAGTGCATCGAACACCCAGTTAAATATTCCCAAGGCTATTTAATAAAAATATTGTACACCAAGTAAAAACATACACTGTGTAAACTATTCTGAAGTGTGGATAACTTCTACCTGGTCCATATCAGCCATGAAAATGTAAAATACTGGCAATATTCGAAAATTTGGAATAGATGATTATAATCCATTCCAAACACAAATCTTTTCATTTCCACAGAATTAAGTGGTTAATCGTAGTTATAAGGTCCGTCCATATGAAATCGGCCACTCTCTCCTATGAGCCGTCTCAGATTTGGCTGAGATTTTTATTTATACTCAATAAAAAGCTGTTTCTTTGTGAGAACAAATTATCTTTCTAAAATAGTTGAATTTTCTCAAAGGATTAATGACGCTTTTCCATGCAATGCAACCAAAAATGATCTCCAACTGCCTTCCCTTACAACAACCGATTGGCGTTTAAGGGTATTGAAAGTAATTTAACCATGGTAACAGGTGGAACAGTACCTAAGGTCACCTGAACTACTTTCTAAACTTGACAGATTTTTATTAAAAATTACCAGCGAGAGCTCATCTTCAGAAATTCAGTTTTAAATGAAGGAAGTTAAAAGTATGTTTTTGTTACTTTAAACTAATCAGAATATGCCAAAGTTTCTCTGGTAAATTTTCTTTTTTCAATATCTAACTGTGCCCACATAGGGAACCATGGGTCAAAAGAAGGGGCCAAAAAGGTCAAATTTGGTCTGTGACCATCTTCGGAACTCCACACCATCCACATGAAACCAAAGAATAGAGTGAGATTGTTGTCAGAAATTGTCATTCTTTCAAATATTCAGTTTGTAAATATCTGCTTGGAGTAAATAGATCTTAGTCTTCAAAAGTAATTGAAGAAGAAAAAAAAAAAAAGCTGCAACTGAATTTGAGGGCCCACAGCACCCCTTAATAAAGATACTTAATATTAGACATGTGTCTGAGAAAACACATCAACTCCTTGAGAAGTCCCTTGGACCACTGTGAGCAACATCAGATGTGTGCACTGTGGTCAGGCCAGTATCACATCAATCCAAGTAGCACGATTTATTAAAATAATCAAATTACAGCTTTTATATTTCCATTAGAATTTTTTTAATTAAGTGCTTTACCAAGCTTATAATGAAACAGTCAACATACTTGTTAACCTGTTAGCTATGATAACACTATTCGAAGTACAGACGCTCCCCTACTTGCGTTCATCCGTTTTTCGTTTTTACTATTTTTTTTTCCCAAAAAAAGTCAAATTTTGAGTTTCGACGTACCTACGTAGTACGCTGACGTAATGACTCATCCATTGTTTACAAACGACAGACTGACCATGCCCCATCTTCTTCCCAGTTCAGTTAAAAATATATAGCGTTTTATATATATCTTTGTGTTTACACTGTTTTGCGGATTTTTGTAACCCTAAGCAAATATGGATGGTCAGAAGCGTAAGACTACTACCATGGGTGCAAGTCTTGTACACAGAGATGAATTAACTATCTGCTTGGATCGGCGCAGTCTACCATGCATACTCAGTTAAGCAAAGAGAGTTGTAAAATGAATGAAAACCGAATCCACAAAAAGAAAAAACTCTCCGCTCTGCTGGTGATTCACATCAGCGCAGGCTGAGTTCTAAACGAGTTCAACGGCGCCTTGCTCACTTGAAAGACCGGAAGTCATTATAACCCACAGCAAGTACACTACTTTGGCAAGTACACTACTTTCGGTTTTGAGCGCCTCACATATTGTAAGCATTGATTGGCTGTTTTAAGCTTCATGTAAAGTGACTCGGTATAAATGAGTGACTTATTTGAAATTAATGTTGATTATATTTGATATTATTTTACAATGTTATGTTTATAATAATTGATTTTGGGGTGTTTTATGAGATACGGTAATGGTATTAATGGATGTATAGTACAGTATGAGCGTCATACGTCAATGTAACAACTTGCATTCACTTTCAACTTGCGTTCGGCCGTCCGGAACCAATTAAAAACGTAAGTCAAGGAGCGTCTGTATAAATGTTTGCTTTTAACTACAGCAAAACATAAATTGTCAACCAAGCTATCCATAAACTCAATGTTCATTGTGAAGCTCTGACTTATATTACAAGTACGAGTTTGAAATGTCAGTGTGTGAAGCTCTTTCTGGGTGCGAGGGTCCTACCGTGGTCTGGTACAGAGTTCTGCTGTCCATTAGTTGAGAGAGAGTTCTACTGTGGTCTGGAAGAGGGCTCTGTAGTCCATCCATTGGAGGGGAGAGAGAGTCCTCCTACTGTGATCTGTAAGAGAGTCCTGCTGTCCACTGGGAGACAGGATCCTACTGTGCTCTGGGAAACAGTCCTGTAATGCTTTGTCTGCAAAATAAAGAATACAATGACACAATTGTTAGCTATGACTCAGAAACTACATTATTTAATGATCAACATCCATGAATGAAAATTCTAAATAAATGACACTAGATGAGCATAAATCTGATTGAAAAATTAATATTCACCTTAATATTACCGTCTGTTTTTCTCATCTCTCCAGTTGTTGTCCAGGTTGATGACCTCATCTGCTTGCAGTTTCACGTTTGTTTCGTTTGTTTGCGCAAACTCGGACAGCCATTCCATCTTAAAATAACTGCATTTTTTTTTCACTTGGCTTCGTGACGGGATGTGTTGATGCCCATTTGTTGTGCCATTATTATAAAGGGTTAAACAAAAGCATCATATCTTGCGTGCCTTCTTCTGTTTACATTAGTCACCGTTTGGCTAGCTAAAAACACAAGTGGCGGGTGGTGCATAAGGATGTTGTCCTTGTCAATCAGGTCGATTCGGTGCGTCAGTATGTATGTGAATCGCATCATTGGCTGGAGCAATCAGTCGCCCCTCAGTCATTGAATCACATTCCAAAATAGCACAGACTGAATAGTTGTTTATTTTATTTTCACTTCAGGTGGGATTTCTATTTTTTGTTCGCAGCGCAAAATGTCTGTACACGGAGACCGTAACACTAGTGCACAATTGCGCGCGCGCAGCTTAGAGGGAACATAGATCCAGAATCTACAATACTACAAATGTTCAGCTTCCTAGCCCTATTTTTGTAAAGTTATGGTCTCTTAAAAATGCTTACAAATTAAGGTTTCTGAAAAAGTATTCATGGTCCCAAAATTTTAATTTGCCATACCTCGGGTATGACTAAAGGGATTGAGCTTAAAATTTTAGGTTCTTTCATTTGGTACCAAATTTTAATTTAGAAAAGGGGAGTTTTCTTGAACATGAATTATTTCATATGGATGGACCCTATACCAATCTGCTGCACTTCCAGTTTCCCAGAAATATATTGTTTCTAGGAATATTGTTCTCGTACACTATACGGTCATTTACTGTGTTGTGCATTAACAGGATGACTGAATGGTAAAAGCTGCTTAAAAAAAAAAAAAGAAGGATTACTTGTGAATCTAGTGCTATATTTGGTTTTGGCCCTGGCATTGTAGAGAAGGATAAAGAAATCACAGGCTGCAGTCTGCCAAGCAATGAGCAGGTCATAAGATGCCACATGTTTCTTCAAAATGAAGGATCAGCACAGGGTACAGCATCCAATAGAACAAAAAGTGACAATGCAAAGATTGTTCTGGACAAGATAATTCCATTTTATCTGAAAGGAAGCATCCCTACAATTTCAGAGAAAAGAGCTTGTAAGAAAATTGTAGATCTTGTTGAGAATAATGCTAAAATTTGAGAAAAACCAGTAGATTACTGCTCGTCTCCAGGTGTATGGGGTAAAGTGAAATATGTGGAAAATAATCTGCAGAAGACTTTTCCTCTTGAGATGCAGAGCAAGCTCTGAAAAACCAAGACGGTATTAAATTTCTTCAGTTAGGGAAAAACTGACAAAATTGCTTCATTTGGTGTTCATGATAGAGCATTGGCCTCCCAGAACAAGCGTAAAGAATTGCGAGCAATAAAAGAAAGGAAATTCCAACAGCGGGTTGAGAAAGAAAGAGGAACATCCGGTGAAAGTGATCATCTTGACTGCTTTCACTGTCAGTTGATAACAATGGTGAATTTATGGTCAGTCCTAATCCACTAATCCATCACAAGGAAAAACACATTGTGTAGCTCGTCGTGGAACGGCTTTCGTTACATGTTACATTCTGAAAAAAGTGGTAATGTGCATGTCTCTTGCACTGTGGGAGGAAACAGGAGGACCCGGAGGAAACCCACACAAGCACGAGGGGGAGCGTGTAAACTCCATGCGGAAATGGCCAAGACCGCATCTGGAACTCTGGACTTTCTTGCTGTGAGGCGGGCGTGCTATCCATGATGCCACTGTTCCTCCCTTTGATGTGACATTATTCCAAATAGTAGAAAATGCAAAAATTTATAATAGTGCTCTGCTGTTTAAAAAAGACGAATAAAAACACTCACTCTGGGGTTTTTCCTTCTCTTTGTGTTATACTGTACAGGGATCCCTCACTTTCCGCGGTTAATTGGGGCCGAGATCCTCACGCAACCATTGAAATCTGTGAAATAGGATCATCACCCCAACCCCCCGACTGACATATACGTACATGTATATGTGTATATAATATCAATAAATACATATTCAATGCTATAAATGCTTATAATAACAATTAAACATTAAAAAAAAACATGTAAATAAAATATAAATACAGATGCTCAGCCAATTTACCAACATTCATTTTGTAAACAGCCGGCGATACGAACATGTCTGTTTGAGGTCGAAAGTGAAATCAAATTGAAGAACAAGTAGAAATATAAATGGAATAAAATCTACAGAAAGGTATATCATAAATATAAGTATGAAATATGATTAAACATTATCGTGACGTACACTTATAACTAGGCACCAGCAGAGGGGGCGTGGCTGATATGTGCTTTACACCAATCCGGGAAGAGAAGTAGAACAATACTTTTCTGACCTCCTGCCAAAACTTTCAAAGAAGAAACAAATTGACTCCAGTATTATAATGAACTGGATAAGAGTGAAACTTTCTGTAAATCTGATCAGATCTGCTGAGCTGTGCTTGAGAGGAACCAGGAGTTTAAACATGATATTGATGAGTATGATTGATATGCAATACAAACTCGTATAGATTACTTATACAAGGTTTAAACATACTTTCCCCTCTAAAGAATGCCCTGTAACAACTTGCAAACAAATTCTTCTAAGAACGGCCGTCCTGAACCTAACTCGTTAGTAGGTGGGGAGCGTCTGTACACACACAGATAGTATTGCATGACACACACACACACACACACATACATATGTGTACAAGCGCAGATGCGCCATGTTGTTTTTTGTTTTGTCTGTTTAGAGGTTTTTTTTACACAATTGACCTTGTTTTTGTGACATTTTCCTTAACTTTTCCACCTATTCTTCCTTAATTTCCTTATTTTTTAATTCGATGAATTTTTTTTTATTTTTTTTTTAAAACCGCGATGCACCGAAGCAGCATTAATTTAAGCGTGAAGCGAGAGATCCCTGTATTAGTTTCCCAATAAAGCCCACACATTTTTGCTGCCTCACAACAAGAAGATGCCGGATTTCAGTTTCTGGTTCAAGCATTTCTGTGTAGAGTTTGTACTTCCCATACTTGCATGAATTTCCTCCATGGATTTTGGTTTCTTAGTCCAAAGATATGCATAATAGGCTAACCGGCTGTTCCAAATTGCCCCTAGATGTGAATGTGAGAGTGGATCATTTTTGACTTGCCCTCAGTGGCCGCAAAGAGCAACCTCTATAGAAGGAAGTGGGTTTGTGAGTGAGTGAGATGAAAAATCCCGAATATGAAAGAAGGATTTAGGAAACTGTACAAGAGGCGTTATTTTCTGACTTACAAGTTATTATATGTTTGAGTTAACACAGGTTCAAAGTATAATTTTATGAATAGCATGAGTTGTTATTGAATTTTTTTTTTTTTTTGACAGTGTTTCTATGAGAAAATTGCATGGTCTACCTTTGCTGGTGTGGGGTTCCTCCCCCAGTCCTCAGACATGCACATTAGGCTAATTGGCTATCCCAGATTTCCCCTAGGTGTGTGTGAGAGTGCATAATTATTCCCCACCTTCAGTGTCAGTAAAGATAGGCTCCAGCCTCCCTGTAACCCTAATAAGAAGAGTCAGTCAAGCGAGTGAGATGAACACAAGTTCACAGTTGTAATTTTATCACTAGCATAGTAAATTATTATTGCCCTTTTCCTTTTTCTATACTCATAAAAGGAATGTTTGGGGGCCATAATTTGATGATTCATTACCTCCATAGCCAGTGTGTTCATGTTACTTTCTCTTTCTTTATTGAATCTGTTTTTTTAATGTTTGGTGAGGGTGTGTCTCTTTGTTTGTTCTTCCCATGCTTGTGTGGAATTCCTCCAGGTGCTCTGGTTTCTGATCACAGTCTAATGACTAGCACATTATTCTAATTGCCTGTAAATTTATTGTTTGTGTGTGTGTGTGTGTGTGTGTGTGTGTGTGTGTGTGGAGTCGGTCGGGTGAGCTGTTCAGGGTCTTGCCTGTATTTGCCCAGTGTCAGCTGAGAGAGGCTTCAGCCTCTTTGCAACCATAGTAGAAGTTTGGCATGACTATTCCCACATTTTACACTGTCCCCATCTGTACATAACTGCTTCTATTTGTACATACTTAACATACTCATGAAAGCACATTGCAAACCTCACAATGAAACATATACAGGGAGCCCTCGCTACTTCGTGCTTCAATTCATGCGGCTTCAGTGCATCGCGTTTTTTTTTTTTTTTTTTTTTTTTAAATATTCATCGAATTAAAAAATAAGGAAATTAAGGAAGAACAGGGGGAAAAGTTAAAGAAAATGCCACAAGAACAAGACCAATTATGTGGAAAAAAACACCCTAAACAAACAAAAAAACAACCAAAAATCTCCCATTAAAACTACTTACATTTTTTGTGAGGTGTGCATCTGAGTCTATATGTGTGTGTATTTATATTTTATTTACATCTTATGCATTATTTTAATGTTTAATTGTTATTAGAAGCATTGAATATGTATTTATTGATATTATATACACATATACATGTACGTATACGTCTTGATGATCCTACTTTGTGGATTTTGTGGGGATCTCGGTCCCAATTAACCGCGGAAAGTGAGGGATCCCTGTATTGCACATGCTGCTCTCTGCACTTCTGATTAGATGGTAGAATATTTCGTTACCTTGTTTATTTATACATGTGTAATGACAAAGTTTAATTTAATATAATCTAAAAATGGTGATAAATGAGTGAGCTATTACACTATAAAGTTGCATTAAAGCATACGTTCAAAAACAGCACAACAGGCTGAACTCCAATCAGCTTCTTGTTTAGTTTTACTTTCATAATGTGACACACGGACCCTGCGCTGAATCTCTTTTTTTTTTTTTTTTTAAACGAATCAAACTGGCAGGGCCCAACTATGTACAAAAGGAAAAATATACTATTACATAACATGGTACTGCCATTCAGCACTGTCGAGCTTTTTCTCCTTTCT
This sequence comes from Plotosus lineatus, assembly GCA_024760905.1. NCBI lineage: Eukaryota > Metazoa > Chordata > Actinopteri > Siluriformes > Plotosidae > Plotosus > Plotosus lineatus. The sequence continues at coordinate 35,382,496 of CM045741.1, forward strand.
TATTTCCTCTATTGTTTGATTGTAAACATTTCTTTGAGGTCTTCAAACTAATTTATAAAGGTTCAAATAGCTTTAGTTTTACTAAATTTGTTTGGAAATCATGAAAGGTTAAGCTTTATGAATAAACAACGCACTTGCTTAGTTGCCAAACTGCTTAAACCTACTAGGTCAGGGGTCTGGAACCTATGGCTCGCGAGCCAGATGTGGCTCTTTTGATGACTGCATCTGGCTCTCAGATAAATCAGGTGGCCTTTATTAAATAAAAATACAGAAAAAAGACATCAAATAAAACAAAAACAGATAAATAAATCTCACGCATTTTAATCTATAAATCTATTTTCAATGCCACTTGTCACTGTGGGGCACAGCGGAGAGCCAATCCTTCTGTACTCCAGTGTGTGGGCGGGTCCGATATCTTGAAACTCTAATTTTATTAGATTATATGTAACAGCTTACGCGAGTTGTTTTTGGGTAAAGAGGTAGATTTCCCTCGTTTTGATCATTTCATTTGCACGAAGCCAAGCAAATGAACAGACATGGTAAACTTCAACCCGCAGATCAGCTAATTGCCAAAACTTGGGACACACTTCTTGTCACATATCAAATCCTGCAGCATGTGAGTCTTGCCGTATTGACCATGTTTGGCTCCACATGCGCACGCAAGCAGTCCTTCTTACACGTGAAAAACATCAAGACCAACCTGCGGTTACGTTTAACAGAGGGAAGCCTAAATGCCTGCATGAAGCTGAACCTTAGCATGTATCAACCAGACTTCAAAGCCATCAGCAGCACCATGCAGCACCAGAAGTTGCATTAATAGTAAAAAGTAATTTTCTTATTAATAAATAACTTCATTATGATAGTGTTGTTTAAAATAAATTCAGAGTCGTATTATATTCTAAAATTGTTGGTCTTCTTTTTCCATTTAGTTGTATTCAGTATTTATATATATATATGTGTGTGTGTGTGGCTCTCAGCGGAGTAGATTTTAAAATATGTGTTTATTTTTGGCTCTCTTAGTCGCAAAGGTTCTTGACCCCTGTACTAGGGTTATGATGAGGCTGGAGCCTCAGCCAATCTCTGGGTGAGGGCAGTGTATACCATCGCAGGAAATACTGTATAAGCATTCTCACTTGGGGCCAATTTGAAACAGCCAGTTAGCCTTGGGTACATGCTTTTGGACTATGGGAGGAAACTGGCATAACTGTTAGAAATTCATGAAAGCACATCCAAACCTCCCACTGAAACACCCGAGCCGAACCCGAGGCACAAACCCAGGATCGTTGTGGTATGCCACTGTGCCATTCATGAATTATGAAAACTGAAGGAAATTAGGAAAGGGCAAATATTTTTCTTGTCACGGCATTGTAGAAACACAGTAATATGATTAATGAAGAAAAAACTTTGATAGCTCCAACAGCTAAAACACTAGAGTTGTATTATGGTTGTTTATGGTGCGTGTGTGTGTGTGTGTGTGTGTGTGTGTGTGTGTGCATGTGCGTGTGTGTGTGTGTGTGTGTGTGTGTGTGGGTGTGTGTGTGTGTGTGTGTGTGTGTGTGTGTGTGTGTATAGCCTGTGCTGCTTCAGGCCCTCCATGTGGCAGTGCTGCAGGGGAAGAGCGCCGAGGCCGGTGCACTGCTGAAAAAACCTCTGAGCTGGCTGGAGAAGCATCACAGTGGAAAAAATACAAAGTTCTTAACTGCAGTAAGTTTCCTAAATTTGCATTACTTAGGATCGTGTTGAATTAGCCTCGGGTTCAGCATTGATCTTATAGTCTGTTTTATGTTATATTGTGTAAAGGACAGAAATATTGTTGGTATTTTAAGACTAATTTGTAAGTATTAGTTTATCCGCCAGACACTTTGTTGGCCTTCGCTTACCCCCCCCCCCCCCTTCCTTGTCTAATACTAAAATTAATAATAATTTACCAACTTTATAAACTTAACTGTAGCTTTTCTTTTTAATAAAATTATAGCAGAATTGACATGTCATTATTTATTTTCCCTTATTATATTTGATTGATGCTATATTATCAGCCAGTTTCAGTAAAGCTCCATTGATAAGATTAAAGCGTTTAACCCTACAGTTGCTTTTTGAATTTCAAGAAATGGCTGTTCCTCTGGTGTACATGGACCGTGTACCCATGGGAACCTTGTGGTCATATTTCTCATGCCGATATATAACCGTTTTAATGAGAATGAATGGCTGAGAGATGGTAACCACTACTCCATTTTCCCCTCTGAACTGCTACTTCTTTTAAGCCATAAAATCAAATCTTTTTTTTATATAAAAAATATTATGTGCTTTTTTATAAAATATTTTATAAATACTAAAATAAAATTATATGCTCTTTTTGATATATTTAAAAAATGCTTCTGAGTGGCACATCAACAAGGTGCATGACTGTAATTTCCTTTCGGCTTTTTCCCTTTCTCAAGGGTCGCCACAGTGAATGATTCGCACATTTGATTTGGCAGAGGTTTTTACGTCAGGTGCCCTTCCTGATACAACCCTTTAGCAAGGGACAGAAACACGCTGATGGCTTTGCAACTACTCTTTACAAAAGTCAGCAATGGTTCTTTTACATGAACCTCTCACCAGAGACAGTGAGAGACATGGCACGCCTTTGATAACCCAGTTAGCTGCACTGGGGGGGACAGTGACAACCTTGTGGAGAGTGGGACTCGAACCCCCAACCCTAGAATCAGCGATCCAGTGCCCTATACCACTAGACCACCACTGCTCCTCAACAAGGTGCATGACTGTTAACCTGGAAATCAAAAGTTCAAATCCATGTTAATACCACAATCCTCCATGAATGGGAATCCAGGGAAGCTAATTGGCCGAGTTCTCACAAAAGGGAGGAACGGCATATATTCGAGGGGATATATAGACAGATAGAGGTTTCCCTTCGAGTGTGTTCGACTTCCCCCAAATACGCATGCGCTGCGGTCCAAAAAAAAAGGTGGGTGGCTAGCATTGCATGTCATGGAAGGGGGCGTGTACATGCTTTTGCCCCTCCCTAGTTTGTGGTGGTTGAGTGAGAGAGAAGGCAAAACCTGATGGTTGGAAATTGGAACAATTAAAATTATGGAGAAAACAAGGGGAGGGGGATCCAGAATAAATAAATAAATAAATAAAGAGCGCTCTTTGGTAAAATCACATTGAGCAAGTTCATGACCTGTCTGGCACCTATAATGTGCTTATGGAAGTGAATCTATTCAGTAGACTGACATCTCAGTACCCTGTGGTGATGGCAGAGCTCGCATTGTGAGGGTTTTTTTTTTTTTTTTTAATTCTATGGATACTCTTTTACTAAGATAAAAGAATTCTTAGGTATTTTGTGTGTAACTCTCATTGGTTATGTCAGCAAATCATACAATTTAGAGAGAGAACAACTTTATAAATAAGCAACTCATTATTCTTGTTTTATTGAAATTTTCTCTAAAGCTGCGGTTTTGAAATGGTGTCCTTTACATGTCAAGACTAAGATTGTGTGTCGGGTTACCTTATTTTTGTTCCCCTCTGGAAGCAAGCCATTAAAATGAATCAATCCTGATTGATAGGGTACGTGTATAGTGTTTGAGAGTTCCTACTAAAGGTGGTCCAGTAAGGGAATTTATTATCTGTTTCAGGACACAGTCGAAGTGGCAGACGTCGCCTTGTGGGCATCACTGTACCCCATTCTGTCAGACGCCACTTTGGAAGTTGGTGAGAGAAGCAGCTGTTAATTAAGAATTGTTACGTACGCCAAATGGATTCGATCTCGGACGAGCCCCCAATTTTGTTACGTATGGAATTTAGAAGATGGAAGTTGCCCCGTGAAACTAGCAAAGCATTGGCAGACCACGACATAAACTATATACAATTTAATAATATGAACAAAATAAGACAAAACAATAACTTACATCTTAGAGCTAAACAACATACAGACGCTCCCCAACTTACGTTTTAGTTCGGTTCCGTGACGGCCGAACATGAGGTGAAAAAAAAACGTAAGTTGTTACTGTATGTTCCAGTGACATATGACGTTCATAATGTACTATATATCCATAAATACCAATACCGTATCTCATAAAACACCCCAAATCAATTATTATAAACATAACATTGTAAAATAATATCAAATATATCAAATAGTATCAGCATTAAATTCAAATTAATTAAATTCAAGCAAAATAATTTCAAATAGATAAATTTTAATCAAATTCACTCATCAGATATCTAATACAGTATCAAATATAACCTTTAACATCCTCTGTGATGCAATTATAGTGAATATATTGGTAGTAGGATGCGGAGGTTGGAACTACCAGGCAGAAGGCCTAGAGGAAGACCAAAGAAGAGATTTATGATGTGGAGAAGGAAGACATGAAGGTCGTTGGTGTAAGAGAAGAATATGAAGAGGACAGGGTGAGATGCAGGCCGATGATTTGCTGTGGTGACCCCTGAAGGGAATAGCTGAAAGGAAAAGAAGATGCTCTGTGATGCGATCTTTCTGCTTGTAAATGGTTCCGGTGGTCGACGGAGCCATTTGGAAGAAACGTGCAACATTCACGTGTTTTTCACCAGCATCAATTTTCTTGATAATAGCCATCTTCGTTTCTAACGAGATGGCTTGCCGCTTTTTCTGATTACCACTATCACTAGTAGGCTTACGCTTCTGACCAACCATATTTGCTTAGGGTTACAAAAGTCCGCAAAACAGTGTAAACACAAAGATAACAGAGACGACGTCTTAACACAAGGGTATCACACAGTGAACTGGGAAGAAAGAGGGGTCTGTCGTTTGTAAACAATGGACGCAGCATCATTGCGTCATTACGTCAGCGTACTACGTAGGTACGTCTTGTACTATAGAGAGCACGCTAAGCTCAAAATTTGCCTTTTTTTTTTTTTTTAACATAAAATCGAAAAATACATAACACGAATGAATGTAAGTCGGGGAGCGTCTGTACAAATTAAACAAAGGGTCCCATAGTCACCAAGCATCTGTAGCATGGTAAATTTAGAGATGGCGGCGCTGGCGGGGAAAGGCTTGGACTCCCGTGTGTTGAAAGAAACAAATGATGAACATACTCGCGTAGGCTGTGGGTGACCGATGAAACTTGTTCCATGATCCGCCTTGGATGAGTTGATCCGCACCCGAAGAGTCTTGAAGGGACTGGAGCCAGTTGGCAACAGCTCCTTAATATAGCTTCCCTAAAGGTCGGGAATATTCCATTCTGGAAAATTCCACATCACCTGACCCGCCACTAGGGCACATGTGCAAATAGGTCCATGTTGAAAGTTTCCCTAATGGAAAGTTCCAGACCCAATTAGGCCATTCAGGCAAAAACAACAGTGACCCAAAAACAGCTGAGTAATACCATGTCACTCTTTACAGCACACTAACTGAATATAATTATATACAACGTTTATACATCCATTATTTTTATATTTACATTTATACAAACATTTACATGCCCATAACAGAATGCATGATTGCTTCAGTCTGTGTATTGTATACCAATGTATCCCTCCTTTGGTGTCTGTTTTACTCTGGTTTCAGGCGAGCTGCCCTCTGTTCGAGGCTGGTTTGAATGTGTAGGTCAGCTCCCAGCCTGCACCAAAGCACTGAAGAAGATTCTGCCAGACAAACATCTGAATACTCTGAAGAATTTCCTTCAAAAGCAACCAGTTTCACACACACAGGGAAAAGAGAATCTGCTCAGTGAGGTACACAATCTTCCTCCCCTGGACACAGAAAACAGTTCAAAAAAGCAAACTAATATAAATACCTAAATAAAAATATCCTTGAATTTCTATCTTATCGTGGTGGAGGGGCTTTTGTATCCTAATGCTCCTAGGAGCGATGTTGTCGAGGACAATATACGCCTGGTAGTGTCACCCAAGGCAAACTAGTTCAAAGTCCAGACAAAGCGCAGTTCAGAAGACCCCTATGGAGAAACATATAAGGACACTATTTCCCTTCCGAGCACGGGTCACGGGGGTCCTTCCCCGGAGCCAGGCCTTGAAGAGTGGCTCGAAGGCGAGCGCCTCGATGCTGGGTTTCTGCCCATGGAGCCGGCTTGGGCCGGCCCGAAAAAGAGCCATGCGGGGTGTTCAACGCTCCCCCAGGGGACTCCCTTGTTGTTCTAGGAAACTTCAGCGCCCATGTGGACAATGACAGTGTGACCTGTAAGGGTGTGATCGTTAGGTACGGCCTGTCCAGTCTGAACCTGAATACAGTTTCGTTATTGGGACTCCTGTGCTCATCACAGGTTGTCCATCACGAGCACGATGTTTAAACATATGGATGCCCATAAATGCACTTGGCACCAGGATACCTGGGACCACAATGTGATGATCAACTTGTAGTCATGTCACCGGACTTGTGAAGGCATGTTCTGGACACTCGGGTGAAGAGAGTAGCTGAGCTGTCACCGATCACCACCTGGAGCTGAGCTGACGGCGAGGGAAGCCGCCCTCCAGACCTGACAGGGCCAAATGTGTAGTTGGGGTCTCCTGCTAACGTTTGGCAGAGTCTCCTGTCAGAGGGACCTTTAACTCCCACTTTCAGCAGAGCTACAACCACATCCCAAAAGAGGCGGGGAACATGGAATCCGAATGTAGCATGTTTCGTGCCTCTATTGTTGAGGCGACAGCCCATAGCTGTGGCCAGAAGGTTATCGGTGCCTGTTGTGGCCTTAACCCCCAAACCCAGTGGTGGACACCTGCGGTGAAGGGGGCCGTCCAGCTGAAAAAGGAGGACTGTCTGGTCTTATTGTTATGTGGGACTCCTGGAACAGCACACAGAAACCAGCAGGCAAAATATGCTGCAGCATGAGCTGACACTGATGCAAACTCTCAGCCATGAGAGGAGTTCAGCAACTATCGGTTGACCTTGAAAAGGTTCTGGACCACCATCTGCCTCAGGAGGGGGAAGCAGTTATCCTTAAATACTGTTTACAGTGGAAATGGGAAGCTGCTCACCTCGACCGTGGATGTTGTTGGGAGGTGGAGGGAATGTTTTGTGGAAGGAAGACCCTGGGGGCTATCCATCACTGGGACTGAGGTCGCCGAGGTAGTCAAAAAGCTCCTCTGTGGTCGGGCTCTGCGGGTGGATGAGATCAGTCCTGAATATCTTGGGGTTCTGGATATTGTAGGACTGTTTTGACTGACACATATCTGCGACATCGTGAGGTCACCAGGGGCCGTACCTCTGGACTGGGAAACCGAGGTTTGAGTCACCCTTTTTAAAAAGGGCAAACAGAGGGTGTGTTCCAATTATCAAGGAATCACACTCTTCAGTCTCGTAAGCTGTACTGGAGAGTTGGATCTGACCGATGGGTGAACCTCAGATTCAGGAGGAACAATGTGGTTTTCGTGCTGGCCGTGGCAAACAATGTAAGTAGTTTTGATGGGAGGTTTTGGGTTGTTTTTTGTTTTGTGTTTGTTTTTTTTTTGGGGGGGGGGGGGGTTTGTTTTTTGGTTTTTTTGCATAATTGGCCTTGGTTTTGTGGCATTTTCCTTAACTTTTTCCCCTATTCTTCCTGAATTTCCTTATTTTTTTAATTCAATGAATATTAAAAAAAAAAAACAAGATGCACTGAAGCCACATGAATTGAAGCGTGAAGTAGCAACTACATTTTTCGTAAGTTGAACCGCATTTTACATGTAAAATGCGTGAGTCGTTCCAAGGCTCCCAATACTAGCCCCTAAACCCTTTAAAAATTATAAAAGCATACCTTGAAGACCTCCTTCTGCTTCAATATTGTACCGATGGTCCCCCCTCTCAGCACCACCGGAAGGATCCAATGGAAGGGCAGAAGCCGACACGACTGGGTTCCAGTGCCACTGTAGGAGTTGCCAGAACGTTGCTGTGAACGAACTGCCTCAGGGGACTCCGACTCCCGATTAGAAACACGCTGACAGCTATGCAGCTGCTTTTGTCGAAAGTCAGCAATGGTTCTCTTACAGCCTCACACCATAGACAATGAGAGACATGGCCGGCCTTTGATAACCCAGTTAGCTACACACGCACACACACATATATATATATATATATATATATATATATATATGCTCTCTGTAGAGAATCTCTAACTGCTTTTCATTAAAGAAAGAATTAGGGTGGCAGCACTATGAGTGAGCACATATTTCTATTGCTGCTTGGCTGTGGATTTTTCTAAATTACTAATTGTTTGGATTTGTGGACTTGTATATTTTTTTCATTTTACACTAACAATGTTTTTCTTTAATTAGTTAACATTAATATCCGACTTCAGCCTGAGTAAATCAGTTATTATTCAAGTGCAATTTAATTACTGTAATTGTGTAGTATAATTATATATACATTAATTAAAATCATTATAATATATATATATAATAAATTAAGAACATGCATTACTGACAACCAACTCCACACACACACAGACACACGTACACGTGAACAAAGTGAGAGAAGGGAATAATACAGTGCCTGCCCACTATTTTAAGTGTCTGTAACACAGAGCATGTTGTTCTGTAGACTGAAGTTGTGGAGCACTTGATGACAGTGAAGGAGATTGAGGTAGCTGCTCAGACTTGGAGTAAAGGACTGGCAGGATGTCAGGATACCCGAGAAAGGAAACATCCTATGTAAGATTATAATCCTCTCCGACACACACACCCACACATACACACACACACACACACACAAAACAATGGAAAATTACCTTTCTGCTTCTGAATAATATTGCCGAATAAGTTCTAAAAATGTAATATTGCAGAAGACTAAGTGTCTTCTCTAAAGTCAGGTGATCATTTTAGTCATTATGTAAATATAAGCACACACTTTTTGAATGTTCTCAACACTCACTCATTTGCAGAATCAATTAATCCTGTACAAGTTGCAGTGAGACTGGAGCTGGTCTCGGCTGATTTTAGGCGGAGGTGGGGTACACCCTGAACTGCTCACCAGACCAATGCAGGGCAACACACATTCCCATGCATCGCCTAGGGACAATTTAGAACAGCCAATTGAACTAATGTCCGTTTATTTGTATTGTGGGAGGAAACCATAGTACCCACAGGTAACCCACACAAGTACAGGAAGTACAGTACATGCAAACTGCACACAAACCCCCCCCCCCATTTCTCTGATATTATATAAGCCTGATATTCGAACAGCAAGTGAAGCAGATATGCAACCACTACATCACCGTACCACCCATGCCAAGCATTCTGTCACACATAAGTTTCTTTTTAAGTCACGTCTGTTCGAAAGCCAGCATGAAAACCTGACCCTTAATTTGTACAGACGCTCCCCGACTTACGTTCATCCGTTTTACGTATTTTCGCTTTTACGTTTTTTTTTTTTTTTTTTCAAAAAAAAAAAAAAAAAAGTCAAATTTTGAGTTTAGACGTACCTATGTAGTACGCTGACATAATGACGTAATGACACTGTGTCCACTGTTTACAAATGAGCCTGAACCTGCCCCTCCTTCTTCCCAGTTCAGTTATTTATATAGGAAGGAAGGGCATCCGGCGTAAAACAAATGCCAAATAAAATATGCGAATCACAAGAAAGAATGACATACCGGATCGGTTGAGGCCCAGGTTAATAATGACCGCCATCAGTGCTGTCAACCAACAGGGTGCTGATGGAAATTGGACTACTGTTGGTCGAAGAAGGAGAGGCGGGAGGCATGTCCGTTGCCAGAGAGAGAAGAGGAAAGGCATGAGTCTAGGACTGAAAGTAGGGACTTTGAATGTTGGAACTATGGCAGGAAAAGGTAGAGAGCTGGCTGACATGATGCAGAGGAGGAAGGTGGACATACTGTGTGTTCAGGAGACCAGGTGGAAAGGTAGCAAGGCTAGAAGCATAGGAGCAGGGTTTAAGCTGTTTTCTCATGGTGTGGATGGGAAGAGAAATGGAGTCGGAGTCATCTTGAAGGAGGAGTTTGTCAGGAATGTTCTAGAAGTGAAAAGAGTGTCAGACAGAGTGATGAGTCTCAGGTTAGAAATTGAAGGTGTGATGTTCAATGTTGTTAGTGCTTATGCCCCACAGACAGGATGTGAGCGAGAAGAGAAGGAGAGATTCTGGAGTGAGTTAGATGAAGTGATGCAGAGTACCCCGAGAGGTGAAAGAGTGGTCATTGGGGCAGACTTCAATGGACATGTTGGTGCAGGAAACAGAGGGGACGAGGAAGTGATGGGTATGTTTGGTATCCAGGAGAGGAATGCAGAAGGACAGATGTTGGTAGATTTTGCAAAAAGGTTAGAAATGGCTGTGGTGAATACTTTCTTCCAGAAGAGAGAGGAGCATAGGGTGACTTATAAAAGTGGAGGTAGGAGCACACAGGTAGACTACATCTTGTGCAGGCGATGTAATTTGACGGAAGTCAGTGATTGCAAAGTAGTAGCGGGTGAGAGTGTTGCCAAACAGCATAGGATGGTGGTGTGCAGGATGATGCTGATGGTGAGGAAGGTGAAGAAGGCAAAGGTAGAGCAGAAGACAAAGTGGTGGAAGCTGAAAAAGGAAGAGTGTCGGGTTGTCTTCAAGGAGGAGTTGAAACAGGCTTTGGGTGGCCAGGAAGTGCTTCCAGATGACTGGACAACGACAGCCAATGTGATCAGGGAGACAGGTAGGAGAATACTTGGTGTGTCATCTGGAAGGAAAGTAGATAAGGAGACTTGGTGGTGGAATGAGGAAGTGCAAGAGTGTGTACAAAGGAAGAGGTTAGCTAAGAAGAAGTGGGACATTGAGAAAACTGAAGAGAGTAAACAGGAGTACAGGGAGACACAGCATAAGGCAAAGGTAGCAGTGTCAAAGGCCAAACAGAGCGTGTATGATGACTTGTATGCTCAGTTGGAAAGTAAAGAGGGAGAAAATGATTTATACAGGTTGGCACAGCAGAGAAACAGAGATGGGAAGGACGTGCAGCAAGTTAGATTGATAAAGGACAGAGAGGGAAATGTATTGACTGATGACAGAAGTGTGCTGGGAAGATGGAAATAGTACTTTGAAGAGCTGACGAATGAGGAAAATGAGAGAGAAAAAAGAGTAGAAGAGGTGACCATTGAGGAGCAGGCTGTAGCAAAGATTAGTAAGGGTGAAGTGAGGAGGGCATTGAAGAGGATGAAGAATGGAAAGGCAGTTGGTCCTGATGACATACCGGTGGAGGTATGGAAGTGTCTAGGAGAGGTAGCAGTAGATTTTCTGACAAGAACATTCAACAAGGTCTTAGAAAGTGAGAGGATGCCAGAGGAATGGAGGAGAAGTGTGCTGGTGCCCATTTTTAAGAACAAGGGAGACGTGCAGAGTTGTGGCAACTACAGAGGGATAAAGTTGATGAGCCATACGATGAAGTTATGGGAAAGAATAGTGGAAGCTAGACTAAGGGCAGAGGTCAGCATTTGTGAACAACAGTTTAGTTTCATGCCAAGAAAGAACACCACAGATACCACAGATGCAGTGTTTGCCTTGAGGATGTTAATGGAGAAGTACAGAGAAGGTCGGACGGAGCTGCATTGTGCCTTTGTGGATCTGGAGAAAGCATATGACAGGGTGCCGAGAGAAGAACTGTGGTATTGCATGAGGAAGTCTGGAGTGGCAGAGAAGTATGTTAGAGTGGTGCAGGACATGTATGAGAGATGTAAGACAGTGGTGAGGTGTGCTGTCGGTGTGAGAGAAGAGTTCAAGGTGGAGGTGGGACTGCATCAAGGGTCAGCTCTCAGCCCCTTCTTGTTTGCTATGGTGATGGACAGGCTGACAGACGAGGTTAGACAAGATTCCCCATGGACTATGATGTTTGCAGATGACATTGTGATCTGCAGTGAGAGCAGAGAACAAGTGCAGGAAAACCTAGAGAGATGGAGGTATGCCCTGGAAAGGAGGGGAATGAAGATTAGCCTCAGTAAGACTGAATACATGTGCATGAATGACAAGGACCCAAGAGGAACGGTGAGGTTACAGGGAGCAGAGATAAGAAAGGTGGAGGATTTAAAGTCCTTAGGCTCAACAATCCAGAGCAATGGAGAGTGTGGAAAAGAGGTGAAGAAGTGTGTGCAGGCAGGTTGGAATGGTTGGAGAAAAGTGTCCGGTGTGATGTGTGATAGGAGGGTATCGGCAAGAATGAAAGGAAAAGTGTACAAGACGGTGTCGAGACCAACGATGTTGTATGGTTTAGAAACGGTGGCCCTGGGGAAAAGACAGGAGGCAGAGCTGGAGGTAGCAGAGATTAAAATGTTGAGGTTCTCTTTGGGAGTAACGAGGATGGGTAGGATTGGGAATGAGCACATCAGAGGGACTGCACATGTAAGATGTTTTGGAGACAAAGTCAGAGAGGCTAGATTGAGATGGTTTGGACATGTACAGAGGAGGGATAATGAGTATATTGGTAATAGGATGCTGAGGCTGGAACTACCAGGCAGAAGGCCTAGAGGAAGACCAAAGAGATGATTCATGGATGTGGTGAAGGAGGACATGAAGGTCGTTGGTGTAAGAGAAAAAGATGCAAAGGATAGGGTGAGATGGAGGCAGATCATTCGCTGTGGCGACCACTGAAGGGAAAAGCCGAAAGGAAAAGAAGAGATGAATTAACTATCTGCTCAGATCAGCACAATCTAGCATGCATACTCAATTAAGCAAAGAGAGTTGTAAAATGAATGAAAACCCAAGAAAGAGAACTCTCAGTGATTCACATCAGTGCAGGCTGAGTATTAAACGAGTTCAACGGTGCCCTTGCGCACTTAAAAGACCAGCAAGTGCACTACTTTCGGTATTGAGCACCTCACATAGTTGATTGGCTGTTTTAAGCTTCAGGTAAAGTGAATCGGCTCGGCTTCATGTCATGTGACCATCCATCGACCAGAGGAATCATTTACAAGCAGAAAAATTGCATCATTGAAAATGTTAAAGGTTATATTTGATACTGTATTTGATATTTGATGAGTGAATTTGATTAAAATTTATCAATTTGACATTATTTTGCTTGAATTTAATTTATTTGATATATTTGATATTATTTTACAATGATATGTTTATAATAATTGATTCAGGGGTGTTTTATGAGACACGGTAATGGTATTTATGGATGTATGAGCATCATACGTCACACCTCATCCATCAACACCTCATACATCATTGTAACAACTTACGTTCACAGTCAGGGAGCGACTAGGTGGCTCTCCAAATGGCTAATGAAGTCTTCCTGAGTGAAGAGTGGGAGTTTGGTTTTAGCATGGACATGTTGGAGGTTGTTAGCCATCCAACATTTTACATCGAGAAGACAGCCGAGAAACAATTTAATTTCATTGCCAGGTCTTGGTGGGAGGTAAAGCTGCGTATTATCGGTATAACAATCAAAGCAGTATCGTGACACTGAGAGTGACCCTAAAGTCAGAAAATTTAATGCAGATGTATATTTATAAATCTAGTCTTGCAGATATATAATGTGTAGAGGTGATGCTTATTCAGTAATGTTCTGTATGTATGTGATTTCCTCAGTTTACCGAAGGAAGGGAAGCGTAATGTTCTGGTTACCAGCGCCCTGCCGTATGTCAACAACGTGCCTCACCTCGGTAACATCATCGGCTGCGTGCTCAGTGCTGATGTATTCTCCAGGTACCACGACACTCTGCTCATCCTACTTCTCCCAAATTTGTATTGCCTCCCTAATTTCCTGAAGCACTTCAACACTCATAGTAGGAAGATCTGTTTTTTGACCTACTTGCTCTGGTTCTGTAACAGATGCTATGAACTTTATTTCAGGAAACAGAAATGGTTCTCTTTTTCTTTTCCTTTTTTTTTTTTTTTTTAATTTTTTATTTTTAATTTTTATTTTTTTGGTTTTTCGTCTCACATTCGGTCTCTCACTGCAGATATGGCCGTTTGCGTGGCTGGAATCTGTTGTATCTGTGCGGGACTGACGAGTACGGAACTGCAACGGAGAACAAGGCTATTGAGGAGGATCTGACACCCCAGCAGATATGTGACAAATACTTTGTTGTCCACACTGCCATCTACAAGTGGTTCCAGATCGACTTTGACTATTTCGGTCGCACCACCACTCAACAGCAGACCGAGTGAGTTGGTGTCTGTGTGTGTCTGTCTGTGTGTGTGTCTGTGTGTGTGCGTCTGTGTGTGTGCGTCTGTGTGTGTGCGTCTGTGTCTGTGCGTCTGTGTCTGTGCGTGTGTCTGTGCATCTGTGTGTGTGTGTCTGTGCATCTGTGTGTGTGTCTGTGCATCTGTGTGTGTGTCTGTGCATCTGTGTGCGTGTCTGTGCATCTGTGTGCGTGTCTGTGCATCTGTGTGTGTGTGTGTGTGTGTGTGTCTGTCTGTCTGTGTGTGTGTGTGTGTGTGTGTGTGTGTGTGTGTGTGTGTGTGATTAAAAGGTTTTGGAAGTGTAGGAGATGCTGAACTGGGCAGTATTTTGACATGACGCAGTTCTCCAGACCCTTGAGGTTAACATGATTAGAAATTTAAAGGATTCACCTACAGGCATAATTTTAGTTTTTCAGTTTAGGCTCCCTCTTTGAACCCCTACAAATTTGCTGTAGACACTTTGAGCTGCCAATAAATGACAGTTAGAAAAAAAAAACAATGGAAGATGCTGGATGAATGACCAGTTTAAGAGATGTCATTGTACTGTTTGTCCACCAGAGAGCATACTGCAACTTCACTGTCAGCAAGAGGTGTTCCTGACGCCAGAATGAGCAGAGCAGCAGCAGCAGCATATCACATAGATGATGTTCAAGCTGTTTAAAAAATAGATTTAGATGCCCACACAAATAGCACTCCTGTAAAAATCATATTTTGATTAATTTATGAATCAAATGAATAGTTTTATATGTGTAGGCTTCATGAGAGTTATTTTTGTGTTCATTGTTCTGTGTTTTTTTTTTTAATGTACATTCTGGCCTACTTAATTATTTAATATTTTTTATAAATTATATCAGACAGCCGGGCAGTGGTGACCTAGTGGTATAGGGCGCTGGATCACTTATCCAAAGGTTGGGGGTTCGAGTCCCACTCTCCACAAGGTTATCAAAGGCCGGCCGTGTCTCTCACTGTCTATGGTGTGAGGTTCATGTAAAAGAACCATTGCTGATTTTCGACAAGAGGAGCTGCATAGCCGTCTGTGTTTCCGCCCTGCGATGGCCTGGCAAGCTGTCCAGGGTGTACTCTGCCCTCGCCCAGAGTCGGCTTTGATAGGCGCCAGCCTCCCCGTGGCCTTAATTAGGATTAAGCAGTTACAGAAAATGAACTGATATTGGACAGCATGTTGATTAGCATGTCCGCCTCACAACAAGAAGGTTCTGAGTTCGAGTCCCAGGCTTGGGCTTTTTCATGTGAAGTTGGAATGTTTTCCTTGGTCCAGGTACTCAGTTTCCTCCCATAGTCCAAACATGCACATTAGGTGACTTGGCTGTTCCAAATTGTCCCAGGAGTGGATGTGAGTGTGACCGTTGTGTGTTTATTGCCTTGCGATGGTCTGGTGAGCTGTTCAGGGTGTACCACGCTACCACTCAGAGTCTGTCCAGACAGGCTACAGTCTTCTCATGACACACTATGGAGTATGTGGTTTGGTGAATGAGTGAGTTGTCGGAAAACACACACACGCGCACACACACACACACACACACACACACACACACACACACACACACACACACACAAACCCCGAGTATTGGTCTGTAATTGGTTATCATAAAAAATATAAATAATAAAAAGTTTTTTGTGTCGGTTTCAAAGATCCCTCATCAATTGAACATTATTTCCTTGTTTTCAGGGCCCATCTTGTTCTCTCTATCTCTCTCGTTCCCTCCTTCACAGATTAATAATTATGACACATCATTGATGATTTATCTAACAGTTGATTTGGTTATAATCTGATCTCAGTCAAATTTTAAGAAACAAAGTGAGATGGGATTTAATTCCCAAACCTCCTTTTTGCCGGTGCGTTTTTTTATTACCCTCTTTCTCGCTTTTTCGTTCTCTCAGAATCTCCCAGAACATCTTCTTTCGTTTACTCGAGCGGGGATTTCTGCAAGAGGACACAGTGGAGCAGCTGCGCTGTGAGAAGTGCCAGCGCTTCCTCGCTGACCGCTTTGTGGAGGGCGTGTGTCCTCACTGCAAATATCCTGAAGCCAGAGGAGACCAGTGTGACAAGTGCGGTCGTCTCATTAACGCCGTGGAGCTGAAGGTACGATCATGAGTCTCGTGTGATGAAAAGTCTTCGAGCTGGTCGTCTCCAGTCCGATTCTTTTACGACGTGTGTAATCGACTGAGCTGCCTTATCCGTGATATTTGTAGGATCCTGTGTGTAAGGTGTGTGGAGAGACTCCTGTGATCCGCACCTCTAAGCACTTGTTCCTCAACTTGCCCAAGGTAACCAGGATGTAGTTCCTTTCGAAATAAAGCACGAACATGTGTTCTTTGTACTGACACGGCCTGTGCGGTGATTAGCTGGAAGGCGAGTTGGAGAAGTGGCTGGAGCAGACTTTGAATGCTGGGGACTGGACGGCTAACGCGAAGCAAATCACCCGCTCCTGGCTCAGAGACGGTCTGAAGCCACGCTGCATCACACGAGATCTGAAGTGGGGGACGCCTGTACCGCTCCCAGAATACAGTGAGAAGGTAAAAATAACGCTTTTCACACAGTCACAGAGTCCGATCTTTTTCGGTGTCTCCAGACACCTGATTTTCCTACTGCTGTCCCTCTTTCTTGCTTCAAAGGTGTTTTATGTCTGGTTCGATGCCCCCATTGGCTACCTGTCCATAACAGCCAACTACACCAAAGAATGGGAGAAATGGTGGAAGAACCCACAACAGGTGACAAATTTTACCCACTACAGTACAAATTTATATGGATAAAAATATTACAATTTTATTTTTATATCTTGTTTTGGTTCGGTTTAATAGCAGATATAAAGCATACATCACTTCCTTTGTGTTTTTATGTTTCTGTCTGTAAGTAATGCAAGTATGTAATGTAAATCTGGAAGTTAGATTAATGACGGCAGTGAAAATTTGCCTTGTACTGGTTATTGGAATTGTCGGAAAAAAGCGTGTCTCTCACATGTCCTGCAGGTGGAGCTGTACAACTTCATGGCAAAAGACAATGTCCCTTTCCACAGTGTGGTTTTCCCTTGCTCTCTGCTCGGGGCACAGGACAACTACACACTGGTCAACCATCTCATTGCTACAGGTGATGCACAACAACTCACGTGATTGTGTTCAGCTTATTCTGTTGGAATAGAGAGATATGAGATGAAGGTCCTGGGCTAATGATTATGAAATCGTGGGTTCTGGGGTGGGTATTAACCACACGTGTGCATCTAGCTGTTTAAATTATGGGACGGTAACCTGCGATGGACTAGCGTCCCATTCAGGAGGAGATGAACTCCGAGTTGCTTCACTTTACAGAGTCCGGGATGAACTCAGACTGTGAACTACTAGGCCCGTGCTTTCATTTCTTCAATTCCTACAGGTGCCCCGGTTTTCTCGCACAGTCCAAAGACATGCACATTATATTAATTACCTCATCCAAATTGCCCCTAGGTGTGTGTGCGCGTGTGTGTGTGTGTGTGTGTGTGCGCGCTTGTGTGTGCGCGCGTGTGTGTGCTCGTGTGTGTATGTGCGTGTGTGTGTGTGTGCGCGCGTGTGTGTGTCTTGTAGCGTGTGTGTGTCTTGGCGTGTGCGTGTGTGCAAGCGTGTGTGTGTAATGCGCGTGTGTGTGCAGCGTGTGTGTGTCTTGGCGTGTGTGTACACGTGTGTGTGTGTGTGTGTGTGCACGCGTGTGTGTGTGTGTGTGTGCACGCGCGTGTGTGTGTGTACGCGCGTGTGTGTGTGTGTGCGCGCGCGTGTGTGTGTGTACGCGCGTGTGTGTGTGTGTGCACGTGTGTGTGCGCGCGCGCGTGCGTGTGTGCGCGCGCGTGTGTGTGTGTGCGCACGCGCGTGTGTGCACGCGCGTGTGTGTGCACGTGCGTGTGTGTGTGCGCGCACGCGTGTGTGTGTGTGTGTGTGCGCGCACGCGTGTGTGTGTGTGTGTACGCGTGTGTGTGTGTGTGTGTGTGTGTGCGCGCGCGTGCGTGTGTGCATGTGTGTGTGTGTGTGTGTGTGTTACCCTGCAATAGACTGGTAGACTGTTCAGGGTGTACCTTGCCTTTGTCCGCTCTCGGCTGAGTTAAACTTCATCCATCCTGTGACCTGTGAAATGAGTGATGAGAACCATCAGAGGAAACGATAGGTAGATCGGTGGTAGCCTTGAAAACAATAAAACTGGTGCTTCCATAATTAATTTAATAATTATGATTTAATATTTGATTTAAACGCAGCTCAGCCAATCAGATTTTAGGGTCAAAACTGTCAGCTTTAATAAAATTGCCGTTGAAATGATAACAGATTTAAATGAGGTGGATTACTTCTGAGGATTGAGTAGAAACATGTAAATTTAAAATTTGTCATTCATCCATTCATTCATTTTCTGAACTGCTTAATCCTAATTAGGGTCGCGGGAAGGCTGGCGTCCATCTCAGCTGACTCTGTGCAAGGGTGGGGTATACACTGGACAGCTCGCCAGGCCATCGCAGGACAATTTTTACATTTTTATTTATTTATTTTTACGTCTAGAATATTTGAACTACGAGGACACAAAGTTCTCAAAGAGCCGTGGCGTGGGAGTGTTCGGAGACATGGCAAAAGACACGGGCATTCCATCTGATGTTTGGCGGTTCTACCTGACCTACGTGAGACCTGAGAGCCAGGACTCGTCCTTCTCTTGGGCTGATCTGGCTCTGAAGAACAACTCCGAGCTGCTCAATAACCTGGGCAATTTTATCAACAGGTATATAAACCATGTCCTCGCCCACTGATTATCGATGACCTCAGTCCACGCTCTTCTACACGCCTCGGTAACGATACGGGATTTTACTGAGCCGCTCTTTCTTCCCTCTGCCTTTTTCTTTCTCTCCGGCTCTTAGGGCGGGAATGTTTGTGGGCAAGTTCTTCGATGGTCGTGTGCCGGAGATTGTTCTTCAGGATGAAGACAAGCGTCTGATTGGTCAGGTTTCCTGGGAACTCAAGCAGTACATCCAGTTGCTGGACAAAGTCAGGTCAGAAATGTCTTTATGTATATAATGTCTTGAGGGTTCTTTAGTTTTTCTGTTAGGATTGTTTGCAGTTAATTTTAATTTATGTGCGTTTTATCTGAAGTTTATTTGACTGTACCAAATTATACTTTCCTATAAAACTAACAGCAGTAATACAGTAGGAAGGAATTAATAATTATTCTCGCTACAGACACGCAAAAGCTTTTTTTTTTTTTTTTTTTTTTCTCAGCACAATACTGTACAGCACGAACTTTTCACCTACACAATTTAAAGAATAAAATAATCTTTTATTCATTTCTGTGAAATTAACACTTGAACAAACCAAAGCATCTCATGTCACATTATTTTAGGTACCGTAATGGTGAATACAGTATAGAAATAAATTATATCTATACATTTATAATATCCATTATAAATGTTGAATTAACACTGAATTCAATTTTTAAAATTAGTAATAAAGTTTGCTTTTAATAAATGTATTGTAAAAGCTTCATTTCGAATATAATATCCTCAGTATCCCAGTATTCGGCTGTATGTGTTTAATTCAATGGCTGTTGAGTGCTGAGGATGAATTCAATAAGACTTCATGTGCTCAGCAGTCTTCAGTATTTTAGTGCTCATGTAATATTAAATACCTGATGTTATGTACGAAAAAAAAAATTACTTATTTTAAATTTACTCTTTTATATATGAATTTAAAATATTTATTTATATGTTAAATATATATTTATTTTACATGATGAAAGTAATTTTAGTTTCTATATTATAGTTCATGTACATCTTGAAATGTGTTCATAATGTAATATTTTGCTTTAAGTTTAATACACATACAACATGTATGGTTAATCTTCAGGTTTTAAATTTAAGAACTTTAGTTTACCTATACAATCTGCGCCAACATGTCAGCTGATATTTATTTATTTTGTTTAGGATTCGCGAT